>VWZV01008543.1:38239-97941 GCA_013397155.1 Irena cyanogastra
ATTCACTTTATGTGATTTCAGTGTTATCTCCTAATACAGAAATGCTGATTTCAGGTGTTTGCTACTAATCTCCTGAGGAGCCCTTTTACATGACAACCTTAAAAGAGGTTAAAATCTCTAAGAGAAAGCTATTTCATACAGGATGTCTCCAATACAACACTCACGCATTCCAGATATAACAGAAAAAGATGGGAAAAAATTATTTCTCCTATCCCTCTCTGTTGATGTGATCAGCTTTTCATATAAAAAACACCCAGACTGCTACAGACAAAGAGCTTAGCCAGCTGTTAAAAAGGATTCAATTCATGACCATTCTTCTGGAGATGCTTTATTAATTGAATTTGATAAATATTAGGACACTAGCCTAGGAAGGTGCATCAAAAACTACAGTAATTTATTCAGAACAAATCTGAAATAATGTATGCAATTTTATTCTATGATTTTACAATCAAAGAAAAGCTTTCACCATGAGAGTGGTAGAACACTGAAACAGGCAACCAGAGGGGTTGTAAGGTCTCCATTCCTGGAGATACTCAAGAGTCTGAATGGACATGGTCCTGAGCAACCTGCTGAAGGAAAATCTACTTGAGAAACAGGAAATGACTACATTATCTCCAGAAGTTCTTTTCACCCTCAGTGAATCTGTAAATGAAATTCTATTTACTTCAGTTTTGCTTTACTTATATTACCACCTAAAATTCAAAAGTGTTCTCTCAATCCCTTATTTATGTAGAAAGGTTAAGAAAATGCAAAACTTGTTAGACATTAAAATTATGCCTCAAGATTATAATTGAGAATCAAAAATCAGCTTCTTTACAGTATGTAAGAACAATAAATGTTGACTCTGAACAAGCAATGCAAGTAATTGTAAATCAAACCTGATTTTTGGAATCAATGTTTGAGGAACCACGCTTACATCTTCCTGTTTATATTAACCGCTTGTTAAGTGGTTTTCAGTTCACAGTTGGCTGAGTTCCAGAAAATTCAGACAAGCATTTAATAAAACGTTGTAGAAGCAGCTATTCCAAACACCCCATCAGATATCTCATTCCAAGCTATGTCTGACAGCTGGTGGGAAAGTACAAAATGGGTTACAAGGAAGAACTGAGTTTCTAAGTTCTAAGTGAAAAGAACTTCAGTCCAAACTTATTCAAGTACCACTACAGCTGTACAAGCTACAGATAAGTCTCAATTTATTGTGGATTTCAGACAGAGAGACCACCACATTCACTGTGCACAAATTATACTCAAAATTAGAGGCAACCAGCCAGGGCAACTCAAACCAGCTCTCATTCTGTGCAGTTTTTCCTCATTCCTCAATGTCTAAACATTTGCTTTCAAGACAAAACAAGAAGCTAGACGTAAACCTAATCAGCCAACACTCAGGATGTTTAAGAGGAACTTCATTATTTAATGAATGTAGTAACTAGTTGTATTGTCTGAAGGTAAGGACTGAACTGAACAATGACAGAACTGGACTCTTCCATTTGTGCTTCTTCCACACCAAATGCCATTTGCCAAGACAGCAACATCCTGCAGAACACACATTTGTCTCTAAGTCTAGTAACACACTTAAAAATATATTGTGTCTGAGTCTGCAAAAAGGTGACAGAACAAAGAAGGTAAATCTACAGCTATCTACAAGTTAAACAACCCCTAGACTTAAATGTGTATCATAAAGCTGCTTTGTCTCCTACTAAGACAGGGTCAGCTCCCGTAGGCTCTGGCCTCGGCTTTGTTTCCAATTTGTGATTAATGACACTGTTGGAAAAAAATTACACCTCTCCAAGTTAGCTCTGTCTGATACTAGGTGTTTATGTATTTTGAATAACCAGTTTTACTTTTTGAGGATCTTCAACATTAAGGCCTACTCAGCCTTAACACAGATAAGAGACTACCTGTGTCATCAGCTCTTTATCTCATAACTCAGATGTACAAGTATTATTAAATTTAGATTACCCTAAGGAGTGTCAAGAGTTTCTTATTTAACTATCAGTTGACCTTAATCTCCTGGATAGCTCTTGTGGCTACTTCACAAACCTGTGTAAATCTCCTGTAAACCTCCTACTAGATTTTATGCTTTCAACACCATGAATATTAGACAACACGGTGCAGAAAAATCCCAACGGTTAGTTAAATGATTGGTAAAAGTCACCTGCATCAGGGAAAGTAAAAATGATGAAATTATCTGGAAGGAATGAGGAAATAAATGGGGAAAAGCAGTCTGACTTTAATTTTTCTTCAAAAAAATCTGAAAACCAAAAGTCACACAGTAAAAGTAGTACACCTCACAAGCCTGTAAGACAGCAAAGAAGCTAGAATAAAAGCTATGATTTGGAAGTTCACAATTATTAATTGCATTTTAGATTTTATGTAATAGACATTTGTAACAAAGTCAAATTCAAGCACAAGCGGCAAAAAAATCTTTTCAGTTAGGCATCTCCTTGAACCTAGACATGCTATATCCATTAGTGACTGACAAATGTTCAGCCTCTGTGGCCCACAAGAGAACACGCAGAAAGCACTATGCTATACAGTTTAATAGGAGGAACAGTTTCATTTTTATTTCATGTTTTTGAGCTTCATAAATATGACTTGATCAACATGTATGATGTTGAAAATTAAACAGTAATTAATTAGATAATGCCAAGTTGCTTTTTGGCACTACAACCAATACACAGAATGGATTTTGAGAGGGGGAGGGCAAAAAGTTACTTTAAACAATTTAATTCTAATCAGTCTAATCAGACTGCTCAAGAGACTGATTCAACCTTCCAGTGCGCACTAGAAAAGCATAAATGAAGTAATTAACCATTAAAAACAAGTAATGAACACACTGATTCAGTATTTAGGAAAGGAAAGCAGACAGACTTCATAGGCAACTATCACCAAAAGATCAAAGAAGTTTCAAGTTGAAATAAGTAAGTAGGAAATCATAGCTATAGTAACAGTGCTCTTACATTTACTATTTTGCCTTGAAAGATTACTTTTTTTTAGCTTAAAAAACACACAGGATAATTCACAATACTTATCAGAGAAGAACCACAAATAAACTAGTTGTATCTTACCCAAGTTGTTTCATAACTGTTTCCTATAAACTATAAATAATGCACACAGCTGTAAAAGCCTGAAGAAAATCCTCTGCTGCCCAATATTCAGAACAAATAAGATTTCCAGAGAGAAAAGAGGTGATGTAAATTAGATGTGATAGAGGTGACACTTATCCATTTTTAATGTTTTTCTTTTAAAGGTAGCAGCAATGTTCCTTAAAGCAGGATAGAACCCTCTATGAAAGCTAAAGAATTAAATCTGGCCAAGGATGTCAAAGCAAACAAGAAAAGCATCTACACAGTGATGCTTGGTGAAAGAAAAGGTTAGGGAAAATGTGGGCCCTCTCTGGAATAGAAGGTGACCTGGTTATCAGGGATATGGAAAAGTCTGAGGGACACTAAACAACTTTTCTTTACTAAGTCTTCATCAGCAAGTGCTCCAGCCACACTGCCCAAGTCATAGAAGGCAAAGGACTGGGACAATGAAGAACTGCCTACTGTACAAAAGCACCAGGCTCAAAACCATCTAAGGAACCTGAAGGTGCACAAGTCCGTAAGACCTGGTCTAAGTAGTGGATCTGTGCATGACCTCAGGAAGTTCAACAAGGCCAAGTGCAGGGTCCTGCACCTGGCTTGGAGCAATCCCAAGGACAAACACAGAGTGGGTAGAGAATGGAGTAAAAGAGGATGTCAGGCTCTGGTGGATCAGAGGCTGGACATGACCCAGCCACGGGCACTCACAGCCCAGAAGGCCAAATGTGTCCTGGGCTTCATCTAAAGCAGCATGCCCAGCAGGGGAGGGAGGGGATTGTTCTGCACCCCTCCTGTGAGAACAAGCTAAAAAAACTCTGTTTGTTCTGCCTGGAGAAGAGAAGGCTCTGGAAAGATCTTACAGCACCTTCCAGTAACTAAAGGGAGCCTAAAAGAGAGCTGGAAAGTGACATTTTACAAGGGCATGTAGTGATAGGACAAGGGGGAATGGCTTTAAACTGGAAGAGGGAAGATTTAGATCAGGTATAAGAAAGAAATGCGAAGCAGGTTTCCCAGAGAAACTGTGGATGCCCCATCCCTGAAGAAGTTCAAGGCCAGTCTGGATGGGGCTTTGAATAACCTGTTCTAGGAAAAGCGTCCCTGTCTAAGATCATCCGTGTTCAATGCTCTTTCAAGTTCTCTTCCAAAACAAACTATTTTAAGTTTCTAAGAGTTCAGTTATCCGAACTGTTCGTTCCGCATGAAAGTGTTCAATAATTATGTGCTATACATTAAAAGTAAGACTTGAAAAGGTAGATGAATACAACTTCTAACCTAACAGTAGTTAAATAAGCCCTTTCAAGAGAGGTGGAGTCCCTCACAAATGCATAGTGAACTTAAATGCTTCCTTTTCAGTAGTCCTGCAACATTTTATAGCTCCTGAGAAGAACGCCTATTGCTTTCGGCCTAACACCATGATTAGACAGCACCTGATTAATACGGTAGTTTTATTTCACGACTGATTAAAGCATCTTGGTATTCTACTAGGTCTTCTACACAGGTTTTTTTGGGCAGAAATTTCAATAAGCTTGACCATAGACATCCCTGGCCTATATAAAGCCTGGTCTTGACGTCTCCTGCTGTCCAGGTATCTACTAAACCTGTGTTCTCATTATTTCCCTCTCTAAATAGCTGCTGCTGAAGATAATTTTCCTACATGCATATCTGAGAAGCTTGTCTTCTTCAAAATAATCTAGAGGTAGTGCTGTACAACTTTGCTTGAGCACGCAGCTGGTACCATTTTTCCCCCAACACTGCTCCACTAGTATACAATGGTATTATTACCAGATAACTAGCAGGTCCTGAAAGGAGAGCAATTTCAGCACTAGAAGAGCTTACATTGCTCCATTTCTTCCCGCAGTCAACCACCTGCATCATTTCAACACAGACTTTCTACTTGCAGGAACCAGAACAGCCTTTTGACAATGCAGCACAGTTCTTCTGACAGTCTGGGACACCCACCACATGAGGGAGTCCTTGGCTGCTGTTTCCCATCAGAGCTGTGGAATACCCAGTGAAAGGGCTGAGCAAGCTCACTTTTGGAAGCAATTGTTGATTACATTACCAGAGTACCCACATAGTCCTGCATCTTGCCTGGAATTCTTAAACATTCCTGTAATGTCTGAAGGTCAAACAAAATAAATAATGAACAGTATCAGGTAATAATTTTTTTCACAAGAAACAGAGTCATGACAAATTCTACAATCAGCTGAGCTCTCAGAACCTTTTCAAAATCTGCTGATCAAATAAGACTGAATGATTTCTATGAAATGTCCTGGTTCATTTTAAGGAGGAAGAAGAGCTGTTGTTTCTAAGTTCTCATTGTCAGGTAAAAGTAATATAAAGCAGCCCCACTAATTGAACCCTATTAACGCTAATTTTTGGAAGAGAAATTCAAAAAAGAAAATCCAAAACTGTCATAAACAACCATCCCAATAGGCATATCAAACAAAGAAAAAAGAGCAACCAAAACCCCCAAAACATTTACCACCTCATTAATAATACATCTTAAAATCAATACACACCACTAAGGTATAAAACAATCTTCAAGGTCTAATACAAAAAAACTAAGCACAGACTAATCATACTCTGGTAAATTAGAAGTCTGAATAGCAAATAACATATTCATACATTTCCACAGAACAATCAAAAATTATTGATAAGCATACATTTAAAAAATCACATTTTTCTACAATAGTCACCATACCATCACTTCAGACGTATCAGGCTATTTCAACTTCTGCAAAAAAGATCTTATTGCGAAACACTAACTTATAGGAATATAACCAGTAAGAACTTCAATATCACAGAAAAATGGTAAAAAAAGCCTGTCTTGAAAAAAAAACCCAAATGGGATATACTATTTGCATTAATATTAGAGTGAAGAACACAACTCTGAGGTTAATAAAGGCTAGTCATTGTCTACAAGTCTACAGAAACAGAGTTCACAGGAATTCCAGAAGATTGAGGATTTTTTTTTTTTATAATTTAACTTCCACTACATACACTTAACTCCTCCAAGAACCACCATCCAGACCTTGACTGAAAAAAGAGTAGTCCATTTTCTAGTGAACAGTAGTGTACTTTCTGCTTCCAGCCCATAACTGGTCATTTTACAAGCACTGTTTTCAATAACCTAAATGTGTTAAAAGCCATAAACTTCTGTCTCAGCGTATGAAGTTAATTGGCAAAGATCCACTAAACTAGCACAAGAAAAAGCCAGCCTCATATTTTTGTAATCAGGACCAAGTAAAGTTTACAGAAGCTTGACATTAGGTTTTATTCTGCCTTTAATCACTCTGAAGATTGTACACACTGGTGGAAGAAGGCTGCTAAAAGAAACATCCATGACAACATATGAAGACCATATATAAAGCTGTCATTATAATTCATCTCATGGACTCAGATAATTTTTGCAAGTCTCCTAAAATTTGAGAGTGAAGATATGTTCCATGACCAGTACACAAAAGCAAAAGTGGCACTACAGAAAACCCACAGGATTATGTAAAGATCAACCTAAAAGCTACAAGTAGTAGTCTATGTTGTCCTGAAAGCAAGCCAGTGTAGCTACAGAAAAGATAATACTATTAGACTCAACTCAACTTCAGAAGCGTGAGAAGTTTAATAGGGTTTCAGATATAGGAGTGCAAAACATTTGACCCTTTTGCAATTTTAGGCATTGGCATGCTCTAAATATGCTAGAGGGATCCTACAGATTGACAATCCCACAGAAGACCTGCGAGCCAAGATAAGGTATCATTCAGTTGCTACCAGCTCTTTTACAAAAAAGTTGCCTCATCTTCATAAGTCACTACTGTCATCTGTGATTAATGCCATGGAGACTACCACAGTATTACCTTGACACTGACTAAGGCTAGGAGCACACACTCAGACATACAACTCAATTAAGTGTAGCACTCTATCTGAAACTCCTTACATGACTGTGGTTTAATAAGAAGGGCTAAATGCCTAAGTAGAGAATACTATCAATACTTCCTATTTACTGTTAATGTAAGTTACTGTTCAAGTTTCAAACCATAATTTAAATTTGCATTAAGGCTTGAACTGAATTTAGAAGCAGCTTAGCAAAAGAAGGGAACCTGCATAAGCCATTGAGCAATCTCTAGTTTAACTGCAGTTTGCTTATAGTTCCAGCAGATGGATTCTATTTACTGAACACACAACTCATACATCACTGAGCAGGTGAGGTTGGGCAGCATGTAAGAAAACACCTGTAAACTACTCTGATCACTACTACAGTTCAACATTTCACACTTCATTGCCTTTCTCCCAAACCATTTCTCAGCTATCGCTCTAAATCCGGAATAATGAAAGTAGAAGAATGAATGAAAACGATCAAACACTGATCAAAGTATTTGACAGTATATACTGCCATACAGTAAGTAGATTATGTCTAATCTCAGTCAGGTTCAACTCTACATTAATTTGGTGCCATCCTTCTGCATTACAGCTTATGGTTCTTCACATGTGAGGAATATCATCATCTGGTGCTTCATCAACACAAGCCGGTTGATGCTGGATACAAAAGTGCTCTGGTTCTTCCTCGCAGCACGGGGAGGAAGTTCATGGTAGGGGGTACCATGGATGCTAAGTGTTACATGAACCTAGTAAAAGATGTTCAGCAAGCCAGAACAGACATCAGCTGAAGGTTATTAACAGAGATTCACCATGTCCAAATAGAAAATCTCAATGCCAGAAAGTGTGGTTGAAAGCAAGGACTGCATGGAAAGGTGCATGCTGTTGCACAAACAAAAGGAACAGTAAATGCTCATGGGCACTACAGGAGGAGGAAATCTGAGAATCATGCCCATAACTGCCTTGGGTTCAAACATAACAAGTGACAGCCACAAACTACCTGAAATAATGAAGACTGAACTAGACATCCAGACTTTCTTACAAACTAGCTTGTCATATTACAAGGAGAAGATCCTTACCAATCCAAGGTGAAAGAATACCATGGAATTTGCCAAACCAAGTACTTTTCTGAAAGCTAGCTATACCCTCTAATTTTACCACAATTAGTAGTAACATGTTCCAGGCATCTCAGTTTTGTCTTTTGCAGTCAATTTACTCCTTGTCAGGAATACAGCCAGCAGTGCTAAATATTCTGCCTTATTGTATCCACCTAGTCACCTTAAATAAGCCAGTGGATGTAAAGCACTTTGTTCTACTCCTGGGATGTTTCAAAATCCCAGGGGTGTTTACTTGGTGATGTGCTCACTCAAGTAAAAAACTGGCATGACACTTTGTTGTGGTTTAAACCCAGCTGGCAACTAAGAACACACAGCCACAACTAAAAATACACCCTCCCACATCCCAGTCGACAAGGGGAAAAGAATTAAAAAAAAAAAAAAATCTCGCCAGTGAAGACCAGTTTAGTAATTGAAACAAAGTAGCATGTAATGCTACTAATAAGAGGAAATAAAGGAGAGAAACACCAAGGAAAACAAATGATAGACAAAAAAAACCCCTGCTCATCATCACCCACTGGTTTATACCAAATTCTATCCCTGAACTGTGAGCACCCCCCCATTCCAAATAACCCCCCCCGTTTGTTATTTGGGCATGAGGTTCTATGGTGTGGAATACATCGTTGGCCAGTTCAGGTCCAAGAGCTCCCACACCTGCTCGCTGGCAGAGCGCAAAACACTGAACAGTCGGAGTAAACACAGGTCAGCAACAGCCAAACCACCAGTGTGTTATCAACATTACTTTCACACTGATGCCACAGCACAGAACCCCACCTGCTGCTGAGAATTAAGGAACTCTCTCCCAGCCAAAACCAGGACACACCTGAACATAAAATTTTCGCAAACTTCACAGAAACACATACTACTTTGGAACGATTGTTTTGTTTTTGTCCAGGTTTTTACCTGCTACTTAATCTCAGAGTTTTGAAAGACATCCTGAAATGAGCCATGATCCTAAATTCGAAAAATATTTCCCTGCTCTAGGGGCCTTTTTTCATTGGTTAACTTCAATGGTACTTTCTATCACAAGCTTGGTTTTTTGTTTTCTTTTGGTTTTTTCTGGTCTTTACTGATGAATGAAAAAGTGTAGAAAAAGAATAAATTGTCCTCAAAACACAATTTCTTTTCCTAGTGTAAGTCTTAACTATCAACTCAAAATATATGTGCTTGAAAGTATGTCCAAAGGGAACATAGTTTTTTCAGTTTTCACAGCTGTAACTAACAAACAAGAACAACTACTAATCTGCAATACTAAGTAGCCGGGAAAAGGCATTTCTTTTTGCAGTTGCTAAATGAACACAGGAAAAAAAATATGCTGAGAAAAGCTGAAGCTTTCCGTATTTGAAACTGAACTATGTCTCCACAGCAATTAATTCTTACATGAACACAGATAATTTCTTCCATAAGTAAGCCTGGCTTTTTTAGTTTAGAAGGTGGTAGGGAAGAATGGGGAACTGAAATAATCAAAGCACCTTTCTATAGATGCAAGAGTTCACAACCATTGTGCGGCTCCAAGTGCATTTCAAAAAGAGCTTTGGTTTAACATGCACAAAGCCATAGTTACCACAAAGACTATGAAAAAGCCTTATCTACAACAGATCCAGAAACTCAGAAGACAGCAAAGAATGCAGATTACAAATCCCTTTCTGTTCCAGTAAATTCTGCTAAATGCCTTTGGAAAGAAACAAAGGTAAAAAACAAAGAAATCGCAACAACTGGTCAATAGTGCAGAAATTTTTAAGATAATATGGCTATATCCTTGATAACTGTGGCAATTAGTAGATTTACAAAAAAATATTAAAGGAATCCTAAAATGAAATACAATATCTGAGCCCTCTCAGTTATTTTCTCTTTACTGTGGATTAAAGTATTAGGTTGCTAAAATCACAGGCTTGTACAGTTTTCTTCTGTGGCATTCTATAGCTTTCTATTTCCACTCTGACTTGACATACTCCAGGAAGAAATATTCCATAGAGAATAGTATAATAAGCCCTTTTCTGCAGTTGTACACAGAAAGCCGCAATGGCAGTCTGGCAAATTTTCACAGTAAGAGCTGCCAGTTGAAGTACCGTGATAAAAAAATATCAAATGTAGATATACATATATTTTATAGAAAATAAACACATGCAGCTGTAAAGTTCCTTGCATGTATTTTAAGGTCTTGCTTCTGTAACACAATATACTAGCTGCACAATATACTAGCTGCCAACCACAAACCTGTTGGAACCATCTGCAGCTTGAAGTCCTTTTACTTGCCACTCAGCTTGTGGAGGCTGAGAGGAAGTATCTACTTTCTGTAGGGATATCCAGGTCCTGGGTAATCCATGTGACATCCTTGGAATGAAAGAGCTTCAGGGCATGTAGGTCACTTACATCACTACCCAAACTGAGGCAGCCATCACTGAAACATACCTTCGTTATTATGAACACTTGGCTCTAATCTCACAGCACAGTTGCCCTGAAAAGCAGTTATGCTGTGAAAACTTCAGGTTACGAGAGGTCTCTCTCACACTAGCTTCCACTAGAATCAACATTTATTCAAACAGCTGGCCTAGAATCACTAAGACATATCAGCAGCATATATCTACAAACACACATATGAAAGAATAAACAGTGTAAGATACACAAACTGGCAGCCTGGGACTCCCAGTGTGGAAGCAAAGAGCACTACGTTAGCCAAAAGCCCACAGACACTCCACATCACTACAGTTTGCAATGTCAGTTTGCAAACCCCAATGCCTTCACAGGCTTCTTGTAAGTTATGGCAAGTGGTGATAATCTGCAGAAAAGTGCAAGATTGTGTATATTGCAATCATCTACATCAAAAAGCACAATGTTTGCTGAAAAGCAGAGCGATTTAACAATCCAAAAGATCCCTAATTGTATTTAGTCATATAAAAAGAAGTAAATTTTTAAAACATCAAATTCTTGCATATGCTATATATGGAGATCTACTTATTAATTCAGGTTAATATATAATGAATCATTTTAAGAACAGCTTGTTTCTACAAAGCTGGCATTATGAGTGAATCCTTGGCAGGTTTAGTCAAAAAGGTCTTTTCTACCTCTTTTACTTGTAAAAACAAAGCGTATGAACTTCTGAAAGGTCAAAACAGTGTTGTGCCTGCGTAACAGTGAAAATCATATGGAAGTATAAAGACAATTAAGTGCTATCTTGAGTAACACAAGGTGAAACAATTTCCTTCATTCTCACCTGTTTACATGACTCATTTCCAGGAGACATCTGAAGTGCAATAAATTATGCCATTTACTATGGAAAGGTACAGTAAATGCTGCTAAATACTTTTTAGTAATAGTAAATAGCAATCAGAAGTATAAAACACCACAGAATTACCTGGTTTGGAAGGAACCTTAAAGACCATTTAATTACAACGCCTTAGCAGATTTAAGACTTTAGCTGTGCTCAGGAACCACACATAAGGCTTGTTTGAAACTCAACTCTTCCAGGATTATCCCTGCAGGATGGTACTTCAGACACCCAAGCTAGCTAAGCCAGCTGCTGCACTTTTCTCCAACAATCACATGAAGTTCAAAATCACTTTATTTTTGTGCTATAACTCACCAAGTCTCTAGACCACACCAGAAACTGCATTTTAACATCTGCAGACCTCAAAACATAAACTTGAAAATTAAAAAGGTGATTTTAAGACCAAACCTCCCTGTCCCCAAAAGATCTATGCATCAAGGTCTTGAGCAAGATGCTCCAGAGAGCAGTCAGTCATGACACAAATACATATAAATTAACATAAATAGAAATTGCACACCACCTAGCAGCAGCTAGCAAGTACCCTGTGTATCACAGACTCAGCACACCACAAAAGAGTAGGCAGCTTCAACTAGTTCTTCCTTTAGCTGCCAAATTACTCTACTCTCCAGCTAAGTGCACAAAACATCTGATGCATCAGAGTGATACAGGACTACAAAGATTCAACACATTGGGAATACAGGCTAACATGGAAGAAGAGCTGGGGAGTTTAACAAAAATAGCAAGCCTCTCTTGACAAAGGTGTTGTGTTCTATTCATTCATATGGTCCTCTCCATATCAGGCACTCCTACTATATGAGCAAGTACCTGAAATTCCAGCTACTCATTGCCTCACCATGCTCAAAATTTTCCTTTTTTTTTTTTTTTGTCATGGGAATGCTTAAAACTTCTTACACCATAAATAAAGCAAACTTTGACACTAAGCTCCTCCACAGATATGTCACACTGTTTCTTCCTGCTTCCTCTGGGACACAAAAAGGGAAACCTACTTTACCTCCTACCTTATCTTCATGGCAGTAAGAAGCCTCAAATTAAGAGCCTCAGATTAAAGTATGATCACATTTTTTCCCCCATTTTCCTGTAAGGTTAGTTTAGATGTCCTAAAATTAGACTGCCATTAAGGAAAGTGGAATATTTAGAGCTGAAGAGAAAGCTAAGACTGCTCAGAGCAACAGTGACAAGAGACTTGAAAGAAACTGGCAGCCCAGGCTCAACTGAGATCACTTTCAAAGTCAGGAGTTCTAGATATGCAGCAGCACTGACAAGGCATAAGGTTTCCAACAACTCACCCTTGCCAGACACTAACATTTACAGTGTTATGATAGAAGGAGAGAACACTACAGAGCTTACAAGCTACAAGTTTCACATGTTCTAGATACAAGCAGCCAGTCAGGTAACACCCTTTGTACAGCTTCCACTGAGGACACAAATAGGTTTTCCCTTGATTACCAAAAGATTGCAGTACAAGTCACAGCAGGCATAAGAGCCATCTCCAAGAGACCAGTGTTTCAGCCATGCTCTGCTGAAACAGTCCACTTGTGCCTCAGAAAAGAAAATCCTTCTCCAAGTCATGGCCTCAGCTGTTTCAGCTGACTATAATTCAGCATTGTGACAAACGTTTCCTGTGACTCCGCACTAGGAGACTGAGTGCTCCATAACCAAGGAACTGGCAGAGCAGAGTCCCTCCTGACACTGCACTGACCATATGCATACACATGGCCCACACTGAATTGTGACCCATGCTACCACTGGGAACAACGCAAGCCCCGTCTGACAACATTGTATCTTTCTATTTCTACGACCAACTCAGAATCCTTGGCATTTATTACTATGGTACTTCAATTAAGTTCTCTCTAGCATGAGAACTAAAACTCTCTGTACAAACTTCAGTTACAAACATACTGACACAGCTGCTTCAACAATTTTAAGGAAGTGTTCAACCTTCAGGCAGTTTTTCTACAACTACGGTTCTATACATCTAAATTGTGTGCTGCATTTTACATCTTCACTTTGTGCAACACAGGAATGAGTGAATACTTCAAAGTATCTGAGAAACTATTATCTTCAAGAGAACAAGACGAAATCTACAAAATTAAGCAAGATATCCTATTAGCTTTAGTCTTATAGAAACAGGTGTAAGAGATAGAAATGTGATACTTCCTCTACATGGGTGTCCATCACAGTAGACTAAACTATAGTACTCTAGACTGCAAACGTCTTATGAAATTTTTAAAGGGGTCACATAAGATGACTTGAAGAATTTTACTCCATGAGCCTATAATGTTGACCATAAAGAAACATGACCACAATGTGACAAATAGCTACCAGCCACAAGACAAACAGGAACCCAGATTTTTTTGCAAAAGGCGTGTAAGAGGATCAGACTTTCAACCAACACGTAAGCTCCACAGTAACGAAGCTGGATCAAGTTCGGAAAAAATGCCACGTTAACGGTGATCAGCAGGCATGTCCGAAAGTGGACTTACTCTTTATCTTCAAGCAGAGATGACAGAAGGCAGCAGGAATTGATGAAATCTTCAGCTACAGAGCACCTTGTACTAAAGGCAGAAGCATTACCACAGTTTCACAGCTCATACACAAGTGTATGAATGAGAAATACAGCCCCAGGCTAAGTTTGTAAGCATATCCTGCCTCACTTTCTAGACAGAACAAGCAGACATGCTAAACTGAAAATGAAATCCATATATAATCATTATTAGTAGTTGAAAAACTGTTAAGGAGACAAGAAACCCAGCCTTATTCATGAGCAGGTTCTCTTTTATCGAAAAAAACTTGTGAATTTTATGAGCATATGATTAATAATAGTATGGGAGCTTTGAAGCCAAGAAAACAAATATTTTCCCAAATTTACGGCATCTGATTTAGCTGCTTTCTGAAATTAAAAAGTCTATATTCCATGAGTTTCAGTTCAGCTAACAATGTCACAAACACAATGAAAAGTGGGAGATTATTCCACAATGTAAAAATTAAGCATTAATCTTCCACATGTACAATTGAAATTGTACTAAAGACAGCAGGAGTTAGAAGAATACTTTTTTTTTTTCAGGAGACTAGAGTCACATTTTTACCTATATTCAAGTTTCAGAAAATGTTTACCATACTATGGTATCTCTTACTTTTTAAGTGCTAGCTACTACTGTCCCTTATATTTTTTCAAAAGCTGCTAAATCCATCTATCTTGTGCAAGCAGAAAGCATGTGTTCTTTAAAGTGCTTGACCAGCGGCAGCTTCAGTAATTAAATTCCATCCCATTTTATCTTCTTCCCTAACATTTTGAGTATTTTTTACCTTATTTTTTGTAACTATACATGCTTAACATTAGGTTACATAAAACGTTATCATTGTATGATAAATGTTACTTCTGCTGCCTTTAGATATGTAGAAGCACTTAAACTAAACAGCTATCTAAAGTGGCTGACTGGAATTCAGTTATGTTGCTTTGTTGAGACCAGGGTCTCCTACCTATTGTACAAGCACAATTAACTTTCACCGTAGTTTTGTAATTTGCATTGACATGCATCTGCATTAGTCAAAGGCATGTAAGAGTTAACACAGACTCTAAAATATCTAAGCACAATGACTCATTCCTGACAGATTCTCTGGTTAGCAAGTGAAGATAAAGTGACTATCATGACCCACTTATCAGATGCTGCTGTCAGTGGGATTCTCATATGAAGAGAGATTCTTTCAGCACCCTTTAGAATCTTCAATACTACCAACATTTAATTTATTTACCTTCAGTAAAAGAACAAAACAGCAATCAGGTATTTTAATTCTTACTGATGATGCCTGAAATGGTTTTCTGCTAATAAAGAAAGCAGACTTCACTTCAGCTACTAATGCTGCCCCAACTGAAAGTTCTGCCCATGAAGTGCATGCTTGGAGATGACGATCAGGAACCTTCACAGATCAGCTTTCTCCCATATTCACTAGTAAATCCCTAGCTAAAAAGCAATAAAATAATCATGACTTGGACTTCAAACTGCTCATACAAAATTAGTAAATTAACTTCAGGGTGCCTCCTTTCCCTCAAACAGACTTTCCAGAGGAAAAAAACAAGGAAGGCCTTCAAGCTCAACTCCTCTCAATCCTCAAGTGTGCAGACAGCTTCAAGGAAATGGGGCACTTTCACCTCTGCTGGAAGGTGCGACTGCCCATGGCAGAGAGGCTGGAATCAGATGCTTATTAAGATATCATCCAATTTAAACCATTCTGTGATTCTACAATAATGCAAGTGTGATGTTCCACTATTACAAGCGGGGGTCATGATGGTTTGTTAACTGATCTCAGAGTGCAAAAAACAACACAGAGAAGGGGACTCCAATATTAATCAAAACAAATGCACTTCAGTGTTGCAGATGTCATCACAGAGTGAATACTATATAACAGGGTGGGAGATAACTCATTTTAAATCCACCGGATGCTAATGAGTATTTGGGTCAAGACGACAATGGCTGGCCATGATCTCTCGGAATTTTAACACATGGCACTGGAAACACAGTGATCCCAGCAGGAGTAACTCTGACTTTCAGGACAGAACTGTGGTTTCTAACTGGGCACAGCTGCAGAGATCATGCTTCACACACGGCCCCACTGGATACCCTTTGGGGTAAACAAATTGATCTCTGTCCCAGTGGTCTGTGGTTACTTCCTCCCTGTTGTGGGTCTTGCCCACCAGTGACAGTGGCCATGAAGTGAAATGCAGCCTTTGACATCGAGCTTGCAGGACGGTACCACTCCAAGCCAAGGACAGGACTGGATTTGCCCATGTGTGTTGCCATCAAACTCCACTCTCTTTGCAAACTAGCAGGCACAGAGCAGCTTGTGTGGAGACATAAGCCATTACAGACCTTGGTGATACCATAAGCAAAGAACTGTATCTCAACTTCTATGCTACTCTAAACTTATCATTTAAAGATACTCACCAAGTAACTAGCACTCATGACAATTCATTTAAGAAGGACAAAACAAATAATTACATTTTAACAGAGGCATTAAACCAATAAAAGTCTGAAATTCATGCCATATGTCACAGAACCTCGTAACAATCCCTGTTCTGAATTCAGAAGGAAAATAAAAATTTGCTTTTCTGAACTCTCCGAAGAAAACTTGAAAATGAGTAAGAACAGGACTGCAAGCTGAGAGCTTTCTCCTAAGCATCTACAAACACAAGGTTATCTTGCTCTAGGCCACTTATATCAGAAGTATTGCTCCCAATGCAGTTACAAGGTCAGACACTGTATTTCTCAATCTCACTTATAATACTAAAACCTTTTGGAACAAGACTGATGCAGCATTTCTGCTGGCAGCTGAAAGTGTATCTCAAAGCTCAGGAGCTGTTCTCTGACAAAGTAGAAAAACTACCTATCTCCAATAATTTCAACTCTGGAGCTCTCTGCTACTGAGAACGTAATTTAAATTCAGGATCCTTCTCAGGTATCACTTCATTCTATACAGAAAACATCACACCTTGAAACAAAAGGTCTACAACTAAGCCCAGCTCCATTCCCAGGTATGGAGCCTTTTGAAACTATGTAGGAGCAATGGTGTGCTTCTAGCATACAGAACATCAGACCCATGACGCAGGGAAGTGGACAATTGAACAATGATTGTGAAGACCTTGAGGGTTATTTCTGTGGGCCTGAAGTAGCCTCTCAAGTTATTCCTAAGCAGCTTCGATGAGGAATACAAAACATGTGATATATACAAGACAGACAAACTGTCTTTGAACAGTCACTCCACTAAATGATGAAGTACCAGTTACACCTTTCCACTCCCAGAACAAGAGGTGAGGAAACACCTAAGGAAGGAACCTTTTATTTCAAAGCATTGAAGTTATTACCTACAAAGAAAACAGACTTGTTTTCTCCATCAACCAGACTTCACCTGAAGACAGCAAGCTGTGTCATCAGCCCCATTTGGTTTCTTTGGCATCCCCAAGAACACACTGAAGAGCAGAGATTACCTGAAGGCTTGGTCAGGCCAGATCAACTAAAAGCAGTGATTTCAGAATGCCAGACTACCATGCTGAAGGAGGGTGCTTCACGGATTTACCCACTCCACCACCTAATGTCTTAAGAACAAGTCATCTGCTGTGGGAAGACCTGCTGGTTACTTGGAGCCATAGGGGAAGCAAACAACACTCAGCCAACACAAGTAAGCCAGAGACTGTTCAATAAGAAGGAAGCCACAGAGCACAAACTGATTCAAGTGTGCATCTTAAAGAAACTGTTCAAGTGCTGCAATTCAAAAGCAGCTTTACCTGTGAAGTAAGATAATCTGTCCCTTTTCCAAGGTACAAGCTTCATTACCTCCATCCCTGAAAAGGAGCAGCTTTGCATCAACAAGCGCTAAAGTCTAACTTCAATGAGGTTGAATTAAAATTCAAGGAAACTCTGTATGAATATCTGCTTTTCCACATGTGAATCTTCTTTCCTCGTAAGCTGAAGCCCAGGTTTAAATGTCCTGTTAGCATTTATAGCACTCAAAGTAAGCTAAGTAAAATGCAAATAAATAAACTTAATTTTGGGGCATATAATTAAAAAATTATTAATATAAGTTCCTTCTGACCAGTAGCATCAGCAATGGCTCCTTCTGCCTTTATTGCATTACTTAAGAGAATTGCAGAATACCATCTAAGAGTTTGCTGCTTGGACACATGAAAAGATACAGAAAACTCCAAAACCAACATACCTGTTATTTTATCCCTGACAAGCTTGCAGGATTCTATCTCCCCAATGCTGCCAAAAAGACTCTTCAGCTCCTCTTGTGTCATGTTTTGTGGAAGGTAGTTGACTATTAAATTGGTCTTGCTGTCTTCTGTGTTCCCAGAATCAACTGGTGACGAGCAATTGTTTATGGTGGCTGAACCATGGGCTGTATTATTACAAGTTGGTCCATTAGACAGTTGTGTTTCCATGGCAGCAATTACCTGCTGAAAAAAAAAAACCAGAAAACAAGAACCATCAAAATTCGTATTTCACTATCCAGTCACAGAGTCCAAACAAGAACCTAAAAGACCTGTCACTAATGCAGAAATGGTACTGCCAAGGCCAAATACTGCCTCTACATGCAAGAAAAAAACCCAAACACCAGTACAGAAGGGCGTTTAACTGTTAGTCAATACAATGCTTTAAAACCTTGTAACAAATTAGCTGTACCTTATACAAACTCAGTAAATGAAATCTGCACTCAAAGCTTAGTTTTCATTCTCTGCCCCTCAATTTAAGGAATCACAGCCTTAACAAAAGTTACCAAATGAAACTGTTCTGTTGCAAGAGTAATCATTTCTATCAACTTACAACTGGTTACTGAAATAACATGAAATGCAGTTTTTAATGAAGTAGCATTTGAATATTTTCAAAAAGAGGTGTGGGTCATTAATTGTATCCAAAGAATACTTCTCTTAAGAAATAGCGAAGATCAAGATTAGTACTTTAAAGAGATATTTAGAGGACATACAAATGTACTAGGATGGAAAATGTACTCTTCCTTGACAACATCCATGTCAAACTTCTGTCACCACAGGTTGGAATCACGTTTCTAAATGCTTTTATTTGATGAAACTGACAATTCCTCGTTCTTATTTCTTCCCTTACCTGAACTCTGAGAACCGTTAAATTTGAATCTTGAGCTTAATTTACTTTTAGATCACTCCAGAACTACTCTGTGCCTGGGAGACCATGGAATAGATCCCCCTAGAACCTGTGCTAAGGCAGATGGAGAACAGGAAGCGATCTGAGACAGCCAACACAGCTTCACCAAGGGCAAGTCCTGTCTGACCAACTAAGTGGCCTTTCTGCGACAAAGTGACTCCATCAGTGGACAAGGGAAAGGCTACTGATGTTATGTATCTAGACTTAGGTAAAGCCTTTGACACAATCCCCTTGACATTTTTATCTCTAAAATGGAGAACACCTATGGGTTGATTAATAGATAGACAGTTGCATCCAGAGGTGGTGGTCAATAGCTCAGAGTCTTGACAGACACCAGTGACAAGTGGCGTCCCTCAGGAGTCCATACTGGGACCACTGCTACCCAGTCACAGACAGATGGATCAAGTGCAGCTTCTCCAAGTTTGCAGATGACCCCAAGATAAGTGGTGCTGCTGATGCTCCTGAAGGTTAGGATGTCATCCAGAGGGACTTGGACAGGCTTGAGGAGTGACCCCATGGGAATCTCATGAGACCATGTTCAAAGTGCAGCACCTGGGTCAGGACACCTCCAGTACCAGCAGGGATGAACGGATGGAGAGCAGCCCTGTGAGAAGGACTTGGGGGTGCTGGTGGCTGAGAAGCTGGACATGACCCAGCCATGGGCACTCCCAGCCCAGAGAGCCAAACATGGCCTGAGCTGCATCCAAAGCAGCGTGGGCAGCAGGGGAGGGAGGGGATTCTGCCCCTCTGCTCTGCTCTGGTGAGACCCCACCTGGAGTCCTGCATCCAGCTCTGGGGTCACAGCACAGGAAGGACAGGGATCTGTTAGACTGAGCCCAGAGGAGGGTATGGATTAGAGGGATGGAGCATGTCACCTGTGACAAAATGCTGAGAGAATCAGGTTTGTTCAGCCTAGAAAAGAGATGACTTTGGGGTGGCCTAATTGTGGCCTTTTAGTACCTGAAGGTATTTTAAAAAGAAGTAAAGAGGCCATTTTTGAAGAGCATGTAGTGACAGGACAAAGGGGAATGTCTTCAAACTGAAAAAGAGTAGATTTAGATTACATATTAGGAAGAAATTCTTTACTGTGAGGCTGGTAAGGCACTTGACCAGCAATTCTCTTGAAATGTTAAGGTCAGGTGAGATGGAGCTTAGAGCAACCTGATCTAGTGGAAGGTGTCCCTGTTCATGGCAAGTGTATTAGAGACAGACAATCTCCAAGGTACTTTCAACTCGAACCAGTCTGACTCTGTGTCTCACCCCGAAGTAACTGACTGTATGACTGCAAGATGCAACAGAAATAATTAGGAAGAGCACTTGGCCACAAGCTGCCACATGTACAAAAGGCACTCTGCCACCTCAGTCAGAGACTGAATGGCAACAGCTGGTAAATACAACAGATTTTTAATGGCATCTTAATATCTAAGATTTGGGGAGCCCACCCTGTTTGAGACTAAGTGTTTAGGACAACATGCAGGAGAAAATCACGTAAGTTAATTCTCCAGCAATACATATTTCAACACAAGAAGTTCACAAAAAAAAAAAATCCATCAATCACTGAAATTTAGCCTCATAATTAAACTGCTAAGAGGAGTTCTCACAAAAAAAGCCTCTTGTAAAATCACAGCAGCATCAGGACCTCTGAAGGGTCTGCCCTAACAGTTCTGTTTGAAGCACCACATGCAATCAGTGCAAATCCAAACAGCTGATGAGGTCAGCTGTGTTCAGGGACTGCATAACTGAATTACCTAATAATACAAGAGGGGATAAGCTGAGTTTCTTACTAGAAGTCCAACTTAGACATTCCTGAGAACACATTTCTATGTTCTGTGTTCTGCACACAGAAGTATTTTCCAAGAGGTTACTTCAGCAGAATGCAAAAAAAGACATGCATCTATTAAGAGAATTCATTAGGAAAGCGTGATCCAGTTTTCCTGAAGAGCTGCAGCTAGAACACTTTCTTCCCTTGTGACAAATTCCAAGGGGTAACCTGGTCCTGGCCACTGATGAAACAAGTCCACTGAAAAGATGATAGAGCAGATTATCCCAATTAAGATAAATTACTTTTCAAAACACTAGCATACCTGTTAAAGGTAGCAGTCACAAATGCTGTGCTCTGAGGCTCTTTAAGATTGCCTTTTTCCTTTTTTTGTGTTTTATTCTCAAATTTGAAGTGTTCATTGATCAAAATTAGCAGCATTTAGCAAGGACAACAAACAATTCTCTCTTAATTGCACATTTATTTTCACATTCAGGTGGCAAGTATGGGATCCTAAGCCAACATTCAAGTGAACAGCTGCAGTAGCCTGTGTGTGCTGAAAATTACAGCATCTCTCAGCTATAGAACCATCTGCTCTGAATAAAGCAATACTAATATGTTTTACAAATAATGCATACCCCATTAATAGGCTAAAGAAAACTGTTCGTAAACGACAAAGCACTAAATATTTTTCACTCAGAAAAATAGTTTGAGATAAATTTACAGTTTAAAAAAATTCTCAGAATAGACTGGCAAATATAATTTTAAAATAGTAATCATAAAAACACAACTACACATATTTCCAAAGTTACTGCAATTTAGTATTCAGACCATACCAAAACCATTTTAGTACAATACTCCTCTTCAATTATCCACCATGTATTTTCAATCAGTACTAAAATCTAATTGACATTAGAAGAGAGGCAAGCCACTGCAGTGTAATTTCTACAGGAGATCACCCTTTTACAGAAAAAAATGTCTTAGTATGCCAGTGTGCTCTAGGCTCTCACAAAATAGGAACACAACCTACAGCCTATAATGAAACACATGTGAGTTAGCATTCCAAATAGAAGGTTAAAAGACTTTGGTATGGCCTCAGCACTATTAACATGTAAAAAAGTAGCCTACAGAATTTAAGAAAAGTCCCACAGACCCCAGTCCAAGGCTCTGCTGCCCACGAACCACTTCTAAGCAGAGAAGCCACATCACACAGTCTGACTGCCATGTTAGTTTGGAGTTGCCGTCTGCAATATGGACACAAAAAGTACTGTATGTTAGATTAGCAAGATAATGCAACAAATCAGTTTGTACAAATTTACAGTAATTGCATTTATATTCCCAGCACGTCCATGCAGTGTGGCTTAACTGGATTTGAGGCAATTCCAATCTAATCTCAACAAATTCAGTTGTAAAATTATTTTTTCTTATGTGAAATAAGATGCTTATTTTTAAGATTTAAAAGATAATGCAGTCTAGTTACCCCTGCATCTACCCTGGAAACTACCTACAGTACCACACCACTCCTAAAAAAAACTGTATCACAAAACAAATTTTTAAATCTTCAAGACTGAAGACGAAAGAAAGGAAATACAGTGAGTCGATTTTCCAACAGCACATAAGATGACCATGCACTACTGAAAGATAGCTCCCTTTACATGTCTTTCCCAGCCCACAGGAAAAAAAAACATACACCAAGACAACAAAGTACTATGTTAGAATCCATTCCATTCTTAAAATCCTAAGCTTTAAAAATTAGGTAAATGAAAAGCTTGTGCAGATGGTATTCACTAAGTTGCCCTGCAACAGCTGCTTAAAAGTACCACTGCACATACAAAGTGGCAATAGAGTCAAGGATTTATCAAGTGGAATAACTGGAACAAAACATGTGAGTGTTTTTCACAAGAGTATTTTTGTAACCAAGAAGAATGTTCTTTGTTTTAACTAAAACACCACTGAAACTCCAGTTAGATTTAAATCGAACAATGCTAGGAGGATAACACAAAAGCTAATAGGCCATTTGCTGATGCTTACAGGTAGTCCAGATGTGAAATATAACCACAACAGGAACAAACAGAAAGGCTCCTGACCACTGCCACAGATTGAGACTGCTGTCAGTAAACAGATCCTTCTTGCCCACAGTTAGCAGATGAGGTAAGTCTAAACTTGATAAAAAATACTTGGGTTTCAGAAGGGTGCTGCATTCAGGGTCAATAAAGATGTACCTCAAAACTTTTTCTGTTTTAAAATGGTGCAAGTTACTTTTCATGTCAGTTTGCTACCAAAATTCATATGCTTAGCTGACTTTATGTCTGGTCTTTTTTTCTAACTTAGGTTAATTATGACCTTTTTATGCAAAATACTGAGGCCTTGGTATCAACTGCAAGTTTGCATGCCATTCTCTGTGGTCTCAACCCAACACTAACAGTAACAACTTCTCAAGCTCTCCATTGTTCATAGGCAAATATGTTTGATGAACTGCTTACTACAGGAGTAAGATCTGGAGGTTTCAAATGACTTTCACATCTGACAAGCCTTATTAAGAAGACTGCTTTAAAATATCAGTCTCTAACACTCTTGTCTTGCAGAGACTACAGTGATGTGCAGAAGATGATGTATTTGGATCTCTATGGCTCCCAGCAAAGCAGTGTGACCCCATAGGTTATTTGTTTCCTGTGAACCACAGGCTGTAGATAGAAAACTTCAACAGAACAGCTTGCTTGCTTGTACAGGACTTGAGTGTACTAACTGGAGACTTCACTGCTCTTCACTTAAGCACTGCAGCATTTCTGAAGCCAAGAGCACCTGTCAGCTCAAGTACTTTCAGCTTGCATAACACATTTATCTTCATTGAAGCATTCTATACAGTACTTGCAATCAATGTGCACATCAGTTCTCTGACTAAAAAAAAAAACACATCTCAAAAACATATTTTGCCAGTTTTGCCAGTTGTTCTACCATTTTTATTACTTTCAAGGCTGTACAGATTGGTCTCTTACATCTACTTTGGAAAACTGGCATTCTTACAGTTTTATTTACAGTTCTATCTGACCTAAAAACAGTATTAAATATGGCTAATTACAGTCTAGAAAAAAAAGAGAAAGCTTTCTGAAATGAGTTTTCAGTTTTAACACTGTGCTAAACCAGCACATTAACATAGAATCTGAGTTGTAAGTTTTCTTCACCCCACCCCTCAAAAATTTTTAAAATACCTAAGTACTGAACAGTCCCCAGTACCATTAAAAAAAATTAATTCAGTTTTTGACTATTAGCCTCAGAGACAATGATACACTTTAGGTTACTAAAATAGCTTACCAGTTACTGCATTCAAAACATATAAAACCATTATGTTCAGGGAAGAGGGTTCTATACCTACTAAGGAAAAGTTTGTCTTAAAATACATTGAGATTAAGAAGAGGAAAATAAAGTCAAGTTGACTGAATAAATCTGCTCTCTTTATAATGCTGAAAGGAAGCAGAACTAAAGACACAGTTTTTTAGTTCAGCAAACTGAGTGATTCTCTTTAACATGCAGTTCATGGCAGCCATCTATCTTTCAATAAACTGACTTTTAGTTCACCAAGCACAGATAAGATTTTAAACCCAAATACTCTTAAACACTGTTTATGGCATTAACAGAATGCCAGTTTCTAATTAGCTGCAGTTCAAGTAAGTAATGAGTAAGGTTTGCCTAGCAGAGAAGCAAGTAGGGGTTTTTTTTTTTTTCAAAAGAAAAGACATCAGAAGTTCAAAAGCCATATGGTTTATGCAATTAGTTCTGGTTGCCATAGAACAGTTCCAATTATAACAGCAGATTTTTACATGAGAGCTTTAGAAAATATAGTAGAGCTAGCAAGATGCAGACTGGCTAAACAATAGTCACAGTGGCCTACTAACTTTCCCTTCAACACAGGTATTCTGGTGTGCAATATACTCAGCTGAAAATGCAAGCTAAGGCTGGATCCTGACAGTGCTGAGACAGAACCAAGGAGGTGACAAAACAGATAAGCCTTCAAACACCATTACCACCTCCCATGAATACAGATGCTAGGGAGAAACATTTAGCACATCAGACTTCTGAGTAAAGTCTTTCTACCACCTGTTTCAACCCATACTTGCACATCCTGGTCATTGCTGGGTGGGAAATCACTTCACATAGATTATATATACATAACTGAATTCTGTTTATAGACACCACACTAAAAAATCACTGCACAGATGCCTGCTGCAATTACATTATATACTTCTAAGCAGTATTAACACATAAAGGTGATTACACCCTGAATTTAAGACAGCAGATACTAAACACATTGCTTGCTTCAATATGTTATCACTGTTCAGAGGCAACCCAAGCCAAGCTAGACTGTGAGATGTCTCCAGCCTCAAAGGTCACAGCTGATAAAATGTCCTTGGTAAAGTCCTGAGAGATATAAATGTGCTCCTGAAGGTTCTCCTCAAGGCTTACACACTAGGAAATCTTCAGAGCATGCTGTAGTATTTAGTGTTTGCCCTTCCATCCTGTTTTCCAGTGCAATGGAAGCATGCAGTAATTACAACACATCATCATTTGGACAAGCAAACACTACAGATTTTGTTTTTAAAATACCAAACTGCAGAACAAGAACTACCTCCAGCATACATCATTCTTTATCTCTTACAGACAGAAAGGTCTAAACCAGAACTCTACTCTCTGTTTGTAATGAAGTTGTTCTCTTTCCAGAGGATTTATTTCATCTACTTGGAGTTACAACAGTAATTAATGCATTTTAACAAGGGTAAGCTGTTTCTTGTCTGTGGGGACTATTCCTAAACACGTTAAATTAAAAAAAAAATTATTTGAGGGCTCACTGAAAGGTAAGACCTGGCACAATACAGATGCTGAACTTTGCTTTAAAAACAGAACTCAGCAGAACAAATTTTTCTACGTATTAAAATTTTAAGAGCAGTTACTGATACTTTGAATACATGCAATTCTTCATGCTTCCTCTTTAGTGATTTT
The DNA here is from genome assembly GCA_013397155.1 of Irena cyanogastra. Taxonomy (NCBI): domain Eukaryota; kingdom Metazoa; phylum Chordata; class Aves; order Passeriformes; family Irenidae; genus Irena; species Irena cyanogastra. Next base: position 64,027 of record VWZV01008543.1, read on the forward strand.
TATCTCTACTGGTGTGTTAATTTGAAGCACTCTTTTTTTTTTTTAAATGGTCAGGTATCTTAGAAGCATACATAAAAGCACAGCACTAATTTTGTACAGTTCAAAATAGCTGTACAATAAGAGATAACAGACTGTTCAATCTAGCATATGAAAAAGCTATTATATAGAATACTTGAACATCCCAGAGTCCTTTATGGGCCAATGCACACAGAGGCCAGAGGCACATCTTCAGTTAACGACCTTGCCCGTCAGAACAAAACACTACTCATCTTTTCACCCTCTAAGAAGGATAGCTGTCAAGGAGAGCTTAAATATTGCTCTGAGATCCACATATTAACAGCACACCTTGCGCTCAGTGAGTCTGCACAATCAGGCTAAACAATGCTTGTTTCTTTGTCTCTGTTGCCACTTTTAGTTTAATAGTATAAACCACCACTTCTCCATTAGCAGCCCTCCCCACCTGCATGTACCTTCATTTGCTGGTCCCTCCACTGCGCTATTTAAGAATGCAGCACAAACTACATCAGGGTATTGCTTGATGAGAACTCATGCAGCTCATGAGAACAAATCAGAAGAGCACCTCTTGATTTATGCTAAATTACATGGAACTACTTTGATAAAATAGATGAAAGACAGAAACTCTACAGAAGACTTAGACTTTTTCTAATAATGAGGTTGTCTCAAATCTTCAAGTAATTTAAAAAGTTACGAACGTAAACACAGGCAATTAAGACCAAAAAGCATGAGCCCTTTACAACAATAGGAAGCAATTTCTAGCCTCTCTAAAAAGTAGCAGTTTAGAAGGGGAACCTTTTCACAGACTCTTCAATGAATCACTAAAGAAGTAATACCACTTGACATTTCTGTATCTTGGCCTCAAAGTCATGATGAGTTGAAGTAAGTAAAGGAAATGAAGATGGTTATGAAAAAAAAAGCCACATGAATTTTAGGGAAAAGGGTTGTAATTCACCCTTGTGATTGCTGCTGCAGAAGTTAATCTGCAGAGGCTTTCAGCAGGAAAGAAGGGGCAGTAGAAGCAGACTTGCCTATTCCAGGTAAGCAGTGAGAAGGCAACTGAAAAACTAGATAGTTGAACAAGAAACAGCTAATAGCAGAGACAAAGAGCTTAATAGTGCTGGTGACCACACTGAAAGGACAGAAGCAATAAAGTGCAAATTATCTATTGAATGTGAATATTTGTAGAAACACTAAAAATGTATACATAGATTAAAAGTCTTCACTCAGTATGAAGTGCTTTTGGAAACTCTTACTATTTCTGAAAAATACTTAAGAGTATTAAGATACTCTAAACGATGCCCTACTAAAGCTACTATACATTAGGAATGAAGCCAACGAACACTTGCAAGGGATTCTGAAAAAATAATGCATGTACAACAAGGCAAGAATATTGCTTGGCAATGGACTAATCTAGAGAAAATAAATGATCTCTTCTGACTGAAATTACTGATTGTCCTATCAGCTAGGGTAAAGGGAGGGAAACATACAGAGTAACTGAAGTTATCCTAGAACCCATACTAGAAAGATCAACTCCAACGGCCTTCTGTAAAGAAAACAAGTACCTCCATTCCATTAAGGGATCAGTTCAAGTGAGACGCTCAATAAACTATAACCATTTTTACGTTCCTAACTATTCAGGTCAATTTAGACACACAATGACTTCTACCAACACAACTAATTCCCTGAGCAAGGTAGCATCAACATGCATTACTGCTTAGCTCACATACAAGAAAAACACCCCAAAACTCAGCACAAAATTATACTTTTTCCTTGTATTGCCGTCTTTCATATAAAAAAAGTTCAAAGCCAACGAAAGAAAAATTATTATTCTAGTTATAGTTAAAATTTTAACTAAATGTCAAGTTGGGACTGTTCGAACACAGCCAGTACTGATGCTCAGAGTTTCACCAGAACGATGAACACGAAAATATGAACAGCTATTAGATCTCAAATAAATAAGCTGTCAACAATTCCAATACTTAACCAATACTTTAAATAAGACTGATTTTTAACAGGAATGATTTTTCAACTGCACTCTATCAGCCACAAAATCTTGCCAACTATGTTTATTGCTCTTATTTGCTGTCCTAGTCTCCTGTGTTAGTTCTCCCAGACTTCTAGCGAAATGCTCTCCAAGGCAATATGGCTCTGTCAAAACATGTATGTATTCTTCAAGAGGTAACTGCATCTTATTGCAGACATTTCCCTTCAGCCTTAGACATCTGCAGTCCTCTCAAGCCTACTAAACAGAAGATTCAGTGGGGTGAAAGGAGACAACTTGATGATTCTTCAAATACAGCAACTTGATAGGCTGAAGGGTTTCAAAGTCAACATCCACTTGAACTGGCTAGGATGCCTACTTCAATTTTTCAGCATTTACCTCAGTATTGCAGTTGGGCCATGTAAAACTTCTGCCCTTTCATACTGCAGTTACATCCTTCTTCCCCACTGCCAATTTCAAGAGCTGATGTTTACCAATGGAGAGGAACAGGAAGCCAACCAAGTTAGTCTGACTGAAGAGGTATACAAATCAAAAAAATCCAAGAAAGAAAAAGATGCTCTTCTAATCAAGAAAGTATGTGTCACCTTCAAGGGCACACACTAATCCATTTACTCTTTGGTGCATCTTCCTGAAGGACCGCATGGTTTTGTCCCTCATGCGCTCAACTTTCTTCACTTCAACAGAGAGCCCAACGATGGATGACGGGATTCATCTTCCAGGATAAGGAAGACCAGGTTAGAGGAACAGCTCTCTTGTGCTGGCTTTTCATGGTAGTACTCCCTGCTCAAAGCTCAGTGGTAAACTGGAGACACGGTTAATCCCAAAACACACTCCCATCAGAGACACTCCATCAGAGGGTACCCCTCAGCAGATGCACAGGGCATGAACACGGTATCTCCATCACAGCCCTACCCTTCAAACTGCAGGATGAATCCCCTCTATTTCCTCCCTTGAGGAGAGTTTTTCTTCTCCCACAGGGAACTTTTAGCTCAAATGCAGATTTAGACAAGCAAAAAATTGCATGACTAAATAGCCCTACCCCTTAAACCCTCATGTATACCGCTAGTTAGCTCAAAAAATGACATCCTCAACACCATACAAAAAGGGAGAAAATGCAAGCAGCTCAAAGTCAGAAACCAGTAATCGCCATGCCTCTGCCTTTCTCAATACCCATCTTTACAAGTACTATCAAAGTGGTATCAGGTTGGACAGCAACACAATGCCTACACACTCAGATGTCTCCATCAGCCCAGATCATCAGTGGCCTGACAGACTGACATGTCACAGCATCCCTCTTCCAGCTCCAAAAGTCATTACAAGCAAAGCTTATGTGCAACACAAGTAGTATTAAAACCAAACTGAAACATGCATCATTATGTACACACAGAATCAAGTCATTTTTGCACAGGAAACATTAATTCTTCTATTACAGAAACCTTCTGGAGAAGAAGAGATCTTCGTAAGGTCAACATCTGAACTAGCGACACAGGGTAAGACATACTGGTATTTGCCAGGTACTCTGCATACAGCAGATATGAGAGCAAACAAACTACCTGAACAGCCTTGGACATGATGCCCAAAATTGCTTAAATGGTCTTGGATCACATCTTAGAGGTTAAGTATTATTCAAATAATAAATACTTGCTTTCATTCTTTGGTGAAGGGCCTCAAAGTAGCATGGAAGGTAAAGAACAGGGACGTGTGGCAACAACTGACTTGACCTTTTTTTTTCCCCACAGCTGAGTATGAGGGGTTGGAAGAACAGAAGGAAACCCTGTTCGAACTGAAACATTTCCAGTCAGCATACTCTGCCCTCTTCAGTCAAGAGAAGATGAGATTTCACTTATGGTTACAAGGCTTCTATTTTATGACTTCTTTAAAAAAAGATTCTGAATCAAGAAGAGTGAATCAACAAGTCATTCTTGTTAACAACCCATAGTTAACTAGTATGAAAACTATGGCCAAGACTAGTTTACTGTCAAGATCTACTATGGATAATGACTAGCTATTCAGTCTCCAAGAAGTTCTTAGTTGTCTCAAGTTAATAATCACATCTTTTATTTAATAAAACCAAGCTTAACTGGAGGTATGATTTCTCCCATCCTGCCCCACCTGGAGCAGGTAGTCATTGGAGTAGGTTCCAGGAAAGCAGTACAAAAGCTTCCTATAGCAGATGAAAAGAACTTTATTTCTGAACCCTGATATACCATGAGTAACGAATAATGCAACACAGCTATAACATGACAGACCCATACGCTGTCCTGTCTTGTGTGCAGACATCTTTTTCTATAATCCAACTAAAAATGCAGAGCAATGAATATTTTGAAGATTTGCTAGTTTAAAATACTCTTGCTTTCAGTTGCCACAGAAACCTTGCCCAGGTCTTAAGGTTTCTGACCTCTAGGGATGGGAGCTCTTGCACAACCACAAATTCAAGAACAGAGAAGCTGAAATGTCAGAAACCCTTGCTAAAACTGTCAATAATTTAATACGTCATCATTAATACTGGTAATCAGATTCTCCTATTATTCTGTCCATAAATATGAAGTTTCTGGGGCACTTGGCTTCCATATGCTCTAGTTCTTTCTTCTAACTTTTCCTCACAGCAAGTTGTATCTAGTTTGTCTCCCAGTTTTCTCCAGTAGACCAAATACCATTAAACTATGTACCACTAAATTGCCTCATGCCTTTGCTCCTTACATGGGCTAACCCATATAGTTTAATTTGACTCTCATGTTTTTTTCCTTCATGTATTATTTTATGCTGTGTCTTAGACCCAAACCTATTAAAACTACAACTTGATACATTTATGTAGTTGACATTTCTATCATCTGTGTCTTAACATTATATATATATGACTGAAATCTAAATTTTTTAGCAACAAAATCTAGATTAGGCAATTTTCTTCCAAATTAGTTTCAAAAAGATGATTTCACAAAAAAACCCCTCAGCTAATACCCCACTTTAACATAAAACTAATTATATGCCTAATTCAATAGCAAGACAACATTGCCACAGTAGTATGCCACTATAACAGAACTCCCAAATACTTGAAATCGTATCTTTGACAGTTGATTTTCTTCCCCTGTGTACATCTTCAAGTTTCATATCAATGGAAAAAACAAGAGAATTTTTTGTGAAAGAGATGGTAAGGAGTCTTATAAAGATAGCATGGCAGCATAAACAAAGTCAGACCAACAACACACAGCTCTGAATAAACTTAAAACTTTTCTGCCCTCTATCAATGCATATCCAGTGCTAGAAAGTCATCTATGCCCCAAAAATCTTGCTGTAGTACACACTGGAGTACAAAGAAAGAGCTTGGAAAGAGATATATAAACAACAGTAAACCAAAAATTTAATTTGAGAACTGAAATCAACAACTGAAAAATATGATACTGATGCCATCTGACTTAGAATATGTTTGCTTTCTATAAGGGCTAACCTGCATATTTTTACTATCATTTCACTAGAGAAATGCACTAAATCTGAGGCACCGCAGAAGACCTTCTGCTTTCACCCAGAACACAAGTTTGAGATAAGAAAGTCTTAGTTTATCTCTAGCATCCCTTATAAAGAGACTTGTCAAACTATGTTATTTGTCACGGCACCCAAAGGCTGATTTCTCAAGTCTTGAAGAATATCTCAAAATAAACTAGATGTATTTTATACTGCAACACACACTCTAACATGGAGAGAAGAACCCAAGTTTGGACATTTTAGCCTTTGTTTCATAATGAAGCTGACTTCCAGAACAGGTAAGTTTCACTTCCATGGGTTGAACATTATGCTTGAGTAGAGGACTGGCTGTCTTGTGCACAGGAATCAGTAAGCTAATGAAGATTGTTTCAGAAACAGCATGCATCTTCCCTCCTGGCACTTTATCTTGCAAAAAAGATGACAGTAGTTTGTACTGCATCACCTCAACTACAGAGTACTTACATATATACTTTACCAGGAAAGTCAAGAATGTGTTTTACTACAGCAGGAGAAAAAAAAAAAAAACACAAACACCAAAAGTAAGCCCAGACAACATGCTGACAGGAACTCAACAGGCATCAGTGCTTTGGAGCAATCTGAACAAAGTGTCAGAGTCAGTATTAAAAACCTTGCTGGTATCAGGCATGGGGAATCACTGTGCTACCTCATATACTCCCATTAAATACACACAGGAGTCCAAAGCAGTTAAAAAGATAAAAGCTACACTATTTACATAGTTTTGTTTTGTTTGTAGGAGTTGAACTTCTTCAGATGCCATTGTCAAAAAACTGCCATCCGGATTACCCTGGAACAAATTCTTCACATTACAAAAGCAGCAGATGAGTTTGAAAAAATCTGTGCCATTGGATGTCAGCACATTCTAGCTCTAGAGCAATGTGTATCAGGAAGGGAAGTATCTAGTTCACACTATTCAGTCAGACAGACTTAATTTAAGCTTTTCTGCCCACAATTTAGGTGTAGGTATTTAAAAGAACAGCGTAACTAAGAACATAAAAGCATGGGCATAAGAATCACCCACTTCTGGAAATGAAGTTGTAGTCAGGATAAGCAAAATTTGGAGGGAGTTAGTTCATATGAAGTGCTGTATCATCTCATAGCCATAAAGATAGGACTTTTCCTTTTTCACACTGCAGGAAACTAATTTCTACCGATTTACTAAACAAAGACCAGCACCTCTAAGTCCAGCAGCCCTGGTATTAATGACTCGCACATCTGACTCAAAGATCTAAACTGTGTTTCGCTGTCCCATTATACAGATACAGTATTAAAGATGACATGATTGTTAGGCTATTTTGAAACCAAAAAGTCGAACAGGATTTTTATCTACTTAATTCACTCTGCAGACATTTTATACTATTCTATATTAAATGTACCCTTCAGTCAATCTTCAGCTTTTAGCCTTCAAAAGTTTATACTCTGCTTTGATTTTGAGCAAAATACTGGAAGAGTAAGTTCCTGGAGGCATCAATAAAGAAAAAATGTATTTAAGCTTTCCTTACTGCATAAATACTCTACAAAATGCACAATAACATATAACCTGCAAGCCAGTTCTGCAAAACAGTTCCTCAGACAAAAGATGTCCAAGTGCACAGATTTTGCTGAATTACAGCTTTCACTCTATGAAGACAGAGCACATCAGGACTAGCTGCCTAAGGCTAACTGCAGCTACCCCTGCAGTAAAATACCTCAATTTCTCCTGAAGAAGCCACAGCCCGTAACTTGAACACGTACACTCTTCACTGGATTAAGAACTGTCTGGATGGTTGGGCCCAGAGAGGACAAAGGAGCTGGTGAAGGGTCTGAAGGTTCCATGAGGAGTGGTTGAAGGAGTTCTAGTTTATTCTGAAGAAGAGGAGGCTCAGGGGAGACCTCACCACTCTCCATAACTACCTGTAAATTGACTGTAGCCGGGAGGGTCAGTCTCTTCTTCCAGGCAACCAGCAAGTGGAAAAGAGAAAATGACCTTAAGCTGGGCAAGAAGAAGGTTCAGGTTGGACATCAGGAGGAAATGCCTCACCAAAAGGATTGTTATACAATGGAATGGGCTTCCCAGGGAGGTGGTGGAATTCACGATTGCTTAAAGTGCTCAAAAAATGACTGGACGTGGCACTGAAGTGCTACAGTTTAGCTGACATAGTCATGCCTGGTCAAAGGCTGGACTCAATAACCTTAGAGGTCTTTTCCAACCTTAATGATTCTAAGAATTTGTAGGAAAAAAAAATACTTAAAGAACACTGGTTTTAATCTTGTGACCTGCTAAAGTTCATTTAACCATACCAAAGCTCTGGAGACTGATGCTGAGAAGACTTTCAAGAAGTCAGTGCATGGAAAGGTTGAAAAAGTTAAAGCCAAAGTCTCAAAGTCTTGGCACTGGAAGAGACAAGGGAAAAGGGAGAATAACACTGCAATACCACACAAGTAAAAAAGAGTAGCATTCTGACACTGAGGACCTCCCATCAAGCATGACTTGAGTGACTATGAAAAGAGCTTTTAATACAGCAATTCCTTCCCATCTGCAAAAAAACAGACTATTAGTAACTTATTTCCCAAACTGACTGCAAATTCAAGGAAGAAAAATACCAGAGACTACATAGACTAAGTATAACCTTTGCCACAGAAGCATGTACAAGTTTAGACTTTGCTTTCTTTACTGCACACCTTGAAAGGACACACAACTGTTCTATAAGAATTATTCTTTTTGTATACAACAGCTTACTGAAAAATGGACTCAACATAAGCAATTATCAAATACTCTGTTATTTGTCTCAGCTACGTCCAAACTCCCTGGAGGACAAGGAAGAACTTCTGAAGCAGGGTTTGGCACACATGTCTCCGAATAATCTCCACTGAACCTACAAAATCTCAGTAGGTTGCTAGAACGTTAAACAGCTGTAACAGAAAGGCTTGAAACAAATACAGCCAAGTGCTAGTCTTAATTTGCTGCATTTTTCACTGGTGTAACACCAATTTATTTATTCAGTTTGTTTTAAACAAAGATCTAAAATACACTCTGTAGAGAGAAGAACAAAGAATGCTGCTGTAACCACCCCTATTAAATTTAGGGAAAATAACTCCCTTTTCTTCAACATCTTTGGACAACGACAGCAGCTCTCATTTAAAGCCATATGACAACTTCACTTAGATAACAGCTAAAAATGTTTAGGCACAGAAAGTGCTTAAACACAGAAAGGTTCTCAACTAGCAGAGGCTGTCCTCACAATACAGACATCCCATATGGCAACTATTTTTAGACTGTTAAGTATCAGAGGTTAGAGAAATCACATGGTTATCTCCAAACTACCAGCTCCTCAGCTGATTTTTATCTTTTGCATAAAGAAAAAGCAATTTGGTATAGTTTTTAGAACTAACATAGTTCAAATTCAAAAACGGTGAACCCCTTCAGAGTTTTTTTAGCTTCCATAACTACATATTCTTTCCAGTAAGGGCCTGAAAAGAAAGCAAGCCTGTAACTTTTGACAGAGATACCTAGAACATTCAAAGCAGATCAGCAGGAGTTTACTCAACCTGGTTCTAATTCTCTGCAGCTGCATCTAATGAACCACAAGGGAAAGCTTATTACTGCAGTAAGTGACAGAGCTCAGCAGCTGAACACCCTCCAAGTTTCCAGCATCCTTCAGCTGGCCGTGCTCAGCATCGGCTACTGAACGATCTCTGTAGTGTAGCTAAGCATACAAAACCAACATACAACACCACCTCCCCTGCCTCTGTAACTTCTAGGATGCATTATCAAGAGGGTATCAGGCAGTGTGCGCTACCAGATACATTGAAACAGTCGGCTGCTAGCAGAGAATGTCTGCATTCATTGATCCTTGAAGTACTCACTTGCTTTAAACACTGAACAAGAGTTACAGAGTTCTTGTAATGATAACTCATACACAGACTTTGACACAGGAGTTTGCAATCTGCCACATGGGAGACAGGAGAACACCTTGAGCTGCCTGCAAGATCTTCAAGCTCACCTTTACAACTAGCGACTATGGGTGATCTAAAAACTTCAGGTCTTAATGCAACTTGGTTAAATATCAGCTAAAAACAGACCCATGCACTACCTCTACATACTCATACAAAAAATAATTTAGGGATTCCCACAAGGAAGAATATATAAGTTTTATTTAAAATGAGCAAATGTGTACAGTGCACAGGAAGTCTCAGTAACAGATTACTAAAACCAAGCTTAATTCTCTAAAATATTGTCAGTTCTCCCTACTGGAAATTTGGCCTTTGATATACTACTATGTCTAAGTTAATTTTTTAAGACCAAGGTTCCATCAGTAACTTCACCCATATCCTTCTCCAAAATTTCATGTGTACTTTTCCATGTGCAAGTTTTCTAATCTCAAACAGAACAGTATGTAAAATAAATAAATCAAAAAGCATAGTGAGTAAACTGAAGTATTAAAGATTAAGTTAAATGCATTTGCTTCACCTTCTTCCTCTTATGTCAGAAAGGAGAGAGGGAAGTGAGGGATATGGTGCAGGAGAAGCCTCAAAAGCTACTCAGTGTTTTCAGCTTTGACTAAGATGGATTCATACCAGCTGCTTCAAACAGCGCTGTCTAAGAAAAAAAAAAAAAANAAAAAAAAAAAAAAAAATCAGTAAGATTAAAGGTCTCCCTTCCAATTCCGGTAACAGAAAAGTGACACTTACACTGAAAACAAGAAACTTCACCAATTTACTCAACAGCTGCACTCCTGTTTCACAAAAGTATGTATAACATATGTAAAGATTCCCAGACACACAGGGGAAACAATGACTGAGAGAAAAAGCATTTTGTTCCAGGAAGTTAATAAATGACTTTTTTTTTGTTTGTTCAACAGTACAGAGAGTGTTGAGCTTTCTACTTCATTTATCAAAGAAAATGTACAATTAAGTCAACATTCTTAAGTAAACCCATCAGAATAAAGGCAGGTAAACCTCAAGGAAAAGAGGTAAATTAGCCACACATCAAGTTCTAACACACAGCAGCAGTGCCTTTAAACAGTCTTCCAGAGGAAGAAACACTAACAGGGATTTTGGAAATGTCTTAGTATGCCAAGTACGGCAGGCTAAAATTAGAAAGAATGTTTCCCCCAAAATTTCTCTTGTATTTCTCTCCCCCTTTTTCATACAGTACTAAAACCACTTAATTCATCGTGAATTTCAAAAAAGACACAAATGCTCAGTGATGTCCTTCCCCACAGCAGATTTATGACACAGGTACCAACTATTTCTCCCCCTAACGCCTCCCACAGGGTCCCAAAACCAACAAAAGCATCAGATGAGAAAGAGTATCTGACTAGTAATGCAAAAACTAATATAAAATGGCAAAGCAGGAAAAAAATCCACAAAACCAATTCTTATTCCCAGTATTTTAAAAAAGACTAAGTGGCACAGTCTCACAAGTGTCACGCTAGCCTGTTACGTTCTATTTTACTTATGCAAAATACAGATTGTTATATTGCTCTACAGATTCCACTACAGTAAGTGGATTAGCTATAGAGTGACACTACTAGCAAGGCTCTTCTCTGAGGCACTAAGAGGTATAACTCTTAAGGTGAATTTCTGCCTTTACTGAGACAAGAGACACAAAAGAAGCAGCAGGAAACTTTCGAGAGAACTAAGAAAGCAGTAAGTGGTAGAGGTAATTCGGCTGGCAGAGAGAGTGCACTTGAAAAGCAAGTGGAGAAAAGTGGCATCAATTGTTTTGCAAGCCTATCACAATTGGATTACCTGATCCAGAATAAACTGCACCAGTGTAAACTGACCTAGCAGATTCTGTTCACCTCAGGGAGCAATCTGCTTCTGGGACTGCTTGTTCCTTCTGGTTTTTAGCCAAGTGTTTGTGATTCAATGATTGAGCAGCACATAACCATGGGATCTTGGGAGTCCACTAGGGAGGTAAACACTCTTATTACCACCACCATGAAACCCATGAAACAAACTCCTTCATCCCATGAAGCTGTGTCCGCCAAATACTGATGCCGCACAAGACTACAAACCAGAAAGAATATGAGTCAAGTTTTTCTAGCAAAACACAGGTGCTCCTGAAAGCTCAAAAATAAAGGAACTGAAGCCTCAGCAACTCAGCATTTTATTATAAATATTTACAGGATGCAGGGAGGAGAAGAAGAGGAAGATATCTCAAATAAAAATTGATATAAAATATTAAAGCACATCAATACAACCTAGGTAATAACAAGAAGAAATCAACAAAATCTTCATCAGGTGAGCTCAAAGTTGCTGGGAGCCCTCTATTACACACAACCTTGACTTCCACACCTTTCATATTTGAAGCTTCATTTACATTTTTCAGAAAAGCTATCAGCTATCAACCATCAACCCTTACAACCTGCTCTAACTAGGCGTGTCACAACAGCTTGGAGGAAATGGCTTCTATACATACAGTACACACCCTAACACTGTCAGTGCTACTGAGTGGCCAGTCAAATCACCTAGATTTGAGTACTTATCTTGTTTGGAAACCCCAACTACACACCATACTTTTCCTCCTTTGTTCCTTTTGAAGAACTTTCTAAACTTATCACATCAACTTTGCATTCTTACTAAATCAGAAAAAGACTGATGTCCTAGTAAGGAGTAACATTAATGCTTAATCCCTTTGTTTATCAACTTGACCTACAAAAAAGTGGAATTCAGCAAGTTTGTGAGGGGGGATTTTTTTTCTTGTTTGGGGGGTTGGGTTCTTTTTGTTGTTGTTGATACCTGAATTTGAGTTATTAGAGAAGATTAAACAATCTACACACAGAACACATACAAGAGACTTTTCATTTGCAAGCCTGCAGACTCTGCCACATTTCATACTCCATAGCTGCTCCAGCAATTACCTGTGCTGTTCCCCACAAGTTCTCCAAAGCTGAAACTCAGCTCAATAAAGCATCAACATACACTATTCTTAGAACATCTGACCACCTAAACCACTGACTCACACAGCAACCATTCAGGGTTGGAAGTCACCTCTGGAGACCACTGGGTCCAACTCCACTTCTCAAACAGGGCTAACTAGAGCCAGCTGCCCTGGACCAGAGAGCTTCTGAGCATCTCTGACATAGGATACTCCACCACCTCTTTGTTTCATTCCTAAAAAGTCAACACAAAAATCTACCTCAAGAATCTGAAAAAGAGCAAGAAGATCCGGAAGTATGTTAATGGATGTGAAATCCTATCCATGTAAAGTGGGAGGTACATGTACTCAGCCCTAGCTGAAGCCACATCTGGAGGGCTGGGTCCAGTTCTGGTTTCCTCAGTAGAAGACAGACACGGACCTACCAGAAAGGGTCTAGCAGACACCACAAAGGTGATTTGGGCTCTGGAGCATCTCCTTATGAGGAGACACTGCAGGGGCTGGGCCTGTTCCATCTGGAGAAGAGACGACTGAGAGGGGATCTCATTAATGCATATAAATATCCCAAAAGTGGGTACCCAGACGGTGGTGCCAGACTATTCAGTGGTTCCCAGCGATAGTATGAGGAGCAAAGGCCATAAACACAAGGAGTTTCACCTCAACACGAGGAGGAACTTCTTTACACTGAGGGTGGCAGGGCACTGGAACAGGCTGCTCACGGAAGTCAGAGTCTCCCTGTCTGGAGGTATTCAAAATCTGGACACGTTCCTGTGTCTCCTGTTCTAGGTGACCCTGCCTTGGCAGGGGGCTGGGACTGGAGGATCTCCAGAGGTCTCTCCCAACACTGACTGTTCTGAGATTCCATAAGATACCATTAGCTGCTGCCTTACCACTTTACTTAAAATCATTTTAAGAATGCAATGCAACATACTCAACCCTCCACTATTACTCCCCAACTACTTCACCATCGGAGTATTTTGTTCAGCTTCTGAAGAGCTAGTAATTCAAGGAGACTGTTGCCAGGTTTAAGTGAGAAGTAATTTTCTAACTTGCCATTATGGGTGAAAATCATTCGAACCACCTCCCTTGTCATGACAGCTAGAATATTACCCATTTCAGTGGTTTAACAAAGTCCAGAATAACTGAACAGCAGTCCTCATGATCTACTTGCAAGGGACCTTTTCCTGAGAGATGGGTGGAATACAGACATATCTGGTTATGGTATCAGGAATGCAAAATCCCAGATAACCACAATGTTAGGTTTGACCTTATAAACACATTTGTCCAACAACCTCATTTCTCCTCAGTCTGAGTGATGTAAAAGCCCTTCTTTCACTGCTGCTACACAAGATCCCCACTGCACCTAGGGCACAGTGCTAAGTGTCAGAGCTTGATAACGACTGCCCTTGTTATTGTTATGAGCAGCATACATACACCACAAGATACATCAGGAAGAGAAACTCCCTCCATAACTATGGGTTAACTGTCCAGGGCACTCTCAGGTGAAACATCCAGCAGCCTTGTAGTTCTCTTTTGTCTTTTCATAATAAACCAACAATCCCCGACATCCCACCTGCAACTGTAAACAAAACAAAAAGGCAACTCTTCCTACACCTAAAGTTCCAAAAGTCCAACTCTGTATTGTGTTTGCACAAGTATGAAGAACCTCAGATTTGACAGAGGTAACCACCAGCCATCTACAGGCATCGAAAGTCACTCATAATTACCAGCATCATCAGTTTTATGTCTCAAAACTATGGCAAACCATTTGCTTCCTTACACTGCTCTATTAAACCTCTGGCACAAAAAAAATGCTACAACAGACAAGCTGTTTCTTCAAGTAGGTTTCCTTTAATCTTTCACATACAAGTACTAACATTCTCATCCAATTCTAAGCAGATAAACTGTCACCTAAGAGACTTCTAAAAGCTCCTCTTTATTCTCTGTGGAAAAAAAATAATCACTTTAAGAGCAGTTGTTTTCATACAGAAACAACTGGAGTTCAAAAAAAAAAAAAAAAGGCAAGTCCAGACCCACCAGATACCCAGCCTGCTGTGCAACCTGCTACCTGGTGTCTGAAAAGAAACTTAGCCTCAAAAATAAAAATTAAAAAAAAAAGGAAACCATGCCAGAGAATGTCAAACATGCTACACCAACTTCACTTTTCCCAAATCACCACGCTATCTAATCCCTTTATTAAGCCAGTTTTTAGAATCTGTTTCATGCATTGAGTATTCCACTGGCATTCAAGTTCGTTTATACTGAATTTCTCTCAATCCATTGCCTCACTGAGTTAAACATTCACCTTCCCCCTCAGCACAATCTGTCATAAAGGGGTAACACTGTCTCACAACCAGGAAATCTCACATAATGAATGATTCAAACTTATTGGAAGTGTTAATGGGCATAAGGCACAAAATAGTAACTTTTCTTTAGATCATAACACTTCATTTTTGTACAGACTGCCAAAGTGCTTTTGATTCTGTTTTCTATTTTTTGCATCTGCTCAGCTCAACTGGTACACAGGACCCAAAATTTTGAAACACAACAAAGTTATTTAAACATTGACAGTTACAAACAACCTAAAACAGATGGCCAGTTCTCCTCTGAGCTTAAGAGAAAGAGTCCTGAAAGCTTGGATGTGCTCACTGGACCCATTTTCCTGAAGCTTTAAGTCTAGTAAGACTTCATCTGAAAGACTACCCTAACACAAGTTCAACCCATCTTCTACTTTTCATCACCACCTTCCACTATAGAAATAGATACCAGATATTTGCTGTTTCTTGTGCTCAAAAAAAAAAAAATCTATTTCAACCAAAACATATTAAAGCACAGCAGTTCCTATCTGTGTCACAAAAGCTAAGCTGGCCATCTCCAGGAAAGCAGAGCACCATCATGTCTAATGGTGCAGGATGTCCTATGGCCTGCAATATCCCTTTGGGTCAGTTTGGGTGAACTGTGCTGGTGGTATCTCCAGCCCCAACTTCCTCACCAGTGTGGAAGTACTCATGTTCAGCACAAGTACAAAAGTACTTTGTGGAGAAGTACAGCTCCATACCAGCCACTGTGAAGAAAATTAACTCTACCCCAACAAAACCAGCACACTCTCACAGAGTAATAGCCCAGAATCCATGGTATTTTCTACAAAGCCTACCCAAAGATATGAAGATACTTCTAATCATTATGCCTTTGGTGCACTGTACCATTTTCTTCCATTCACCTCTCAATGGCTAAACTTGTCAAAATAGAGCGAGATGCCATCCAGAGGGACCTGGGCAAGGTCATAGAGTGGGAATCTCATGAGATTTAACAATACCAAGGTACAAGAACAAGTACAAGGTGCTGTAACTGGGTCATGGTAAGTCCATGTACCAGCACAGGCTGGGGAATGAACAAATCAAGAGCAGCCCTGTGAGAAGGCCTTGGGGGTGCTGGTGGCTGAGAAGCTGGACATGACCCAGCCATGGGCACTCCCAGCCCAGAGAGCCAAACGTGTCCTGGGCTGCATCCAAAGCAGCGTGGGCAGCAGGGGAGGGAGGGGATTCTGCCCCTCTGCTCTGCTCTGGTGAGAGCCCACCTGGAACCCTGCATCCAGCTCTGGGGTCCCAGCACAGGGAGAACATGGAACTGCTGGAGCGAGTTCAGAGGAGGGCCACACAATCTGTCAGAGGGATGGATGGAGGACCTCTCCTACAAAGACTAGGAGAACTGGGACTGCTTAGCCTGAAGAAGAGAAGGCTTTGGGGTGACCTAACTGCAGCTTTCCAGTATCTAAAGGAAGTGTCCTAGAAAGATGGAGAGGGACTTTTTGCAAGACAAGTAGTGACAAAATAAGGGGAAATGGCTTCAAACNCCATAACTTCAAGGACGCCCAGAGAGAGAGACACCCCCGGACTAAACGAGCCAAATTGAGTTCCTGGGACTCCTGTGAGGGCGAACTCCCGGCTCTGCAGTGGCTGTGCGGCTGAGTGGCAGGACCGAAGCGCACCTCCTCCTCGGCAGAGCGACAGTGGCACAGGCAACCCCTCGAGCTTCCCCATTTTAATAAAGGCATATAAAGGAGCTAATAACCATCTCCTGCCCTGTTTATTTATAACACTATGTGTCCCTGCATATGGCAGGAGAGTTTATCAACATGATCTTTAAGGTACATTCCAACTCAAACCATTCTATGATTTTAACAGGGGTGACTTTGACAAGTACTACAAAACCTTCTTGCTGAGCTCAAAGACCTGTGGAAATTTATTTCTAGTCTCATCAGTAGTATTTTTGTCCTTTATTTAGAATGAATTTAATTTAGGATGATAAAATGCTTCAGTTTGTCAAAAATAGAGGAGTGATACTAGAGCACTGGCTCAGAAAAGATACCTAGCTATTTCTGTAACAAGAAAATTACTCATGCCTTTAGTTTTATCTGTAATTTTTACTGGTACATCCGTTCACAGACAGAAACCCATAATGTAACATCCTCGATGTCAAACACTAATAGAAAAGGTAAATGCCTGCATGAAGACAAAATTTTCAAGGAATATTAAAAATCAGGATTTCTTCCATCAAGATCTTAACTAAAACACAAACTTATGAAAAGAAACAGCCATCTCTCTAAAAAAGAGCCACCTAGTATAATTTCAGGCTCCATTACAATTCAAGCAGTCTTGCACGCAGATTAGAACTCCAAGGATTATCTTAGCAGTAAAGCCTGAACACAGTGGAAATGAGCTTCTCTAACAAGCTTATGCAGATAGAAGATCTCTCACCCCCAAAACATTTCCAGTCAAAGGCTGCAAAAACGGTAAGGAGACAGCCTGGCAAAAACGTTCCCTGAGAGTCAGCAATAGTTTCTATTGTATCAGACAACAAGCCTAGTACAAATTTACTCAGCTATCAACTGTCTCCAGTCTTCATCATTTTAGTAGAGGATGTTGCTGATAACACACTTCAATCCTCCTCTGAGCCACTGAAGTTGTTTTTTTTTTTTACCTCTATCTAAACAACTGTTTAGGTAGTTCAAGTTTTTTCACTACAGATTTTAGATCAAAATCAAACTCTAGACTATTTGATGGTTATCTGCTTTCTGACAAGGTCAAAAATAACTTCACGTAGACCAACCAGACACATTTTTTAGGCAAGTCCTTGAAACAAGAATTTAGCTGGTACTGCACATCCAAAGCTTTTTCAAAACCAGACTCCTAGTAAGTACTGTGTCCTTGTCACACAACTCACAATATGGAAAGCAGATTACAAATAAAACACTCATTTAAAAAAGAGTATGCAATCATGCACTCTATACCACATTAAGTCTCCAACTACAGCCTAACATCCTGCAGAAGAAACAAAAAGTAAATACTTATGGTGCAACACTATTTTAAACTACTACCCAAGTTGCATCTTTAAACACAGGGATATTAACTACTCTCAGATAGGATGAAAAGTATGTTAACTTTTCAGTATATCACAGAAATTTATTTTGTAGCTCTTGACAGATATCTATATCTCTTTTTGTTAAGACTGTGAAAAGCAGAACTAAAACCAGCCAGTCACACAAACTCTAAAAAATCAAGCACCTATATATCTTAATACAGAGGCAGGAAAAAAAAATTTGTGGATTTTTTTTTAAACTGCTAGCAAGCTGATTGAATATACAATGTATATTTTAAAACAGCTAAAGTTAATACAACTTACCAGCATTGCTAGAGACATGTCAGTCTTAGAAAGCTGTCTGGAAAAAGCAAGGCAGAAGAGAGACTACACAAAACGTGGGCCTTCTGCTGAATGGGGCAGAGAATCTGGTGACAACAGACATGGATGAATCTGAGTTTGTCTCTCTTTAGCCTTGATCTTTACTGGTAAGACCAATATAAATATCAGACGGAGGGGAGTAGAGAAGGTTAAGACACTCTTTTTAGAGGTATCCAGTGTCAGGACAACATATGCTTAAACATATGACAACTTATTCCCACAGCTACTGACACTGCCAGGCACAGAACAACACCCACAGAGAACACAGACCCTCTGGGCAGAGCAGGAGGCATCCAAAACCCAAGTGGACTAATTGGGGCAGCCTGCTCTAGGCTGACCCTGCTCTAAACTAAGGACTGAACTAGAGTATCCCCTAAATTAGCTGCCAATCTAAATAATTAGTCAATATCTAAATAATAAGTCTAAATATCTAAATAATAATAATAATAATAAGTCATTAATATAACTTAAGTACCTTTGATAGCTTTTAATATATTAAAAAAGCTAAAGTATGCAGTAGAGGGCTATTAACCACTAGCATCAACTCCACTCAATGAGAACACCACTGAACATAAGAAGAATACATCACATCTATCTCCTGTTTTCCTGCAACTAGAGAAAGATCTTTTCAAAGGTTTCCATGTCATCCTATTATTTCACCTGTAATCACAAATAGTGTTCACTTATACTGTGTTTCATTAACATTCAAAAGCATTTGCAGGTACCGAACACATTACGGTACACCTACACATCAACTTTTACCTTCCACAATTTTGTCAACAGCAACATTGCTTAACTGGCAAGATAAGGCAAAGACAAAAAGCAGAAGAGAGCCTTAAGGAATACCCAAGACTCTCTCAGACCAAGGTGCTTCTAGAAATTTTTTGGTTTAGTGTTTTTTTTTTTTTTTTTAGTCAAGTTTCCAACTAGTATTGTGATATAATCCACATGAATGTTGGGATAAAAAGATAATATATCATCCATACATCCTGTGGATGGACTGGCACCTTTAAATGACCCTTATAGAAAGTACCAACATTGAAGGATATATTGGCGTTACACCATTAACCAGCATAAATGGAGATAGAATTAACAAACACAATACTCCAAAAAAAAAAAAAACAACAAAACTATCTGGCAAACCAGCATTCAACTTCTAAAATCAGCTCAATACTGCTGTTTATGAACACATTATATTACAACTATTTGCACAGTTTTCCACTTCATATGCAATTCCATTCTCCAGTTTATCAGATGAAATACATTCTAGAACACGGACCAGAACAACAGTGCTCTCAAGACTACATAAACCATTCCACTTATGCTCAGGACTTTTTTTCCTAACAAGCCCCACTTTCCCCTCAAGCTTATAGATCTTCCACTGTTACCAGCATAAATAAGTAAGTACATGCAAGACCTGTGTAAAGACAACATTTCTTTCAAAAGAGTCCTGCCAACACCACCTTCATTTTCTAAGGAAATTAACACAAATAACGAATTACCAGACTTAGCAATGAAGTTTGGAAAATAAAGCTTTATGCTTCAAATAAAGCTTTATCCATTTTTGATAAAGATCCAACTCCTTGGATAGAGTTGGTATACCTCCCCAGTTCTTTTCTGACATTTCTACTGCAGTCTAAGTCCTCAAGGCTGTTTGTGACAGTTTATCAACCACCGACAGACAAGATGCGACATGCCTTTACAGGGGCTTCAGAACTGAATTCTTCAATGCTAAGGAACAGCTGTATGCAAGCTATAAAAAGAAGGGCAAAAACACACATGGGAATCAATTGAACCAGAAGAAAGCTGCCTCAAACAGCAACTGCTGCATGATCCATTGTGCAAGTTCACCACCACTGTTCTGGCTTTCTAGGATCTTTCCCCTGCACATATCAGATCTTGCCTATGTAATTCTTCATCAGAGCCTCCACAGGCATCTCCTGAAAGCACTGTTTTACAGCTGTGTTATACTGAAGTAATTCCATGGTCACCATGCCCATCAGCTTAATCCTTTCTTGCTTGGAGTACCTGTTAGACTGAGTACACTTGCATTTTTCTGTTACAGCCACTTCTTCAGTGCTGGAGCTACCAAACACTTCTGATTTTATTTGCCTGTTGACGGTAGTTTTGCTTCGATCCACCACCCTCTGTCCTGATGGATGCCACAATGAGAAATTTTAGAACACTGCTGCAAAATGACAGAGAAGAAAAAGACTGGGTAACAGTCTATTAATACTGTTTGAGTCACACATCTTCAAATTACTTCTATCTTAGTATCTACAACCTGACTTTCACCAAATACCTATCCCAAAACACAAATATGTCTATTTACAGACCCATACCAAGAAGCAAATAATTCAAATTGAACAAATCGAACACTGTGCTTAATTCTGCTGGTAATTCAATGCACTCTTATTTTCCCCACAGAATATGGTTTTGCCATGTCACACACATTGTGCACAAGGAGGCATGAAGAACGAAGTAGAAACAGTCATGCAACATAACCAGTGCCTCCGGCTTTTGTAGCCTTACCAGTGTCTTGTTGGCTTAGTACATGTTGGAAGAGGAGAAACAACACACACCAGAACCAGCCACAACTATTCACAAGAGGCCACCTCTGCTCCTGGGAGCTCCACACAGCAAGTCAAACACATGAGAGAACACCATCATAGCTGCATATTCAACTTCTTCATTCATCTTGCATTAATTCAGCAGAATATATATAAGAAAACATGAAGACAAGTGATATCTTAACATTAACAACAGTAGCTTATTGCTACTGAAGTGAGGAATATACAACTGCAGGATCAATAATTTTCTCATTGGTAGAAGGCCCCACAGCAAACACAGCTATCTAAAGTCCTCACAGGTCTCACTTTCATCTCCAAATTGGACAGTATGACACATAAGTTTGACAGCTTCAAAAAATACATGCTACCTGCTTCTCACAAATGAGAGTGGAAAAATGGAAAATCCCAGGATCACCTACAACCCATGTTAACACAATCCATTTTGTGCCCAAGTATGCATGGTGTGGAGAAAGAAGGGAAGAAAACACAGGTCTGTGATTTTACATCATTTCCAATGATGTTACACAGAAGTACTAGTACTGCAGGTTTCTAGGGTGAATACACTTAGCTTAAGCAAGTTTCATAATAAATTTTTTTTAAAATGCAGGAAAATATTGACTAGACAGCATAAGGCTGTGCTCTGGCTATACCTATAGAGTACAGTCAGCCATAAGCACAATCATAAAACAGCAAAGCAGTACCAGGAAAATATACTGCAGATAACTGTCATGAAGCGTGCTTTTAAAAAGCTACAGAGACTGTCAGCTACTTGCCATCAAGAGCATGCCAAGTGACACTCTCCTTAATACACTGACGGCATTATCCTGCCTTGCTACAGAAATGGACCTTGAGGAGAGGCTATTGTTAAATAAGTCATAAAGTTATTGCAACTCACTGGGCTGAAAAGATGTTTAAAAATTCATGTCAGCTTCTCTAGTAGAGGGTGATCAAGTACTCCTTTTATACAATTTCTTCTTGGTGTTACTTGGAAAGGATGACATTGAAGACCTCTCCCAGATATTAGTGAGGAGCCTCTGTGGCAGAACAATCTCAACAGTCATAGAAGAAGCGTTAATTAAGGACATGCAAGAGTTTCATCTGACTACTACCCAACTGGAGGCTTTACCCTTCCTTACATTATCAGTCTCTATCCAGGTTTCTCAAGTTTCTTCTGTAGTTCTTCACAACTGGATGCAGTAGCTTGCATAGACAGAGCGAGCTTCTTCATATAATCATTCACAGATTTTATTTGCATAGTTGGATGTTTGCTAGACCCACCACTACCTGTTTGGACACTCCAATGCATCAAAATGACTCAAAGGATTAAATCCTGAGTAATAAGTTTCTCCTGAGAAAAGTGGAAATCAGAAACGGAAAGAAAACAAGACTTTACCACTAATTCTGTCAGGCCAAAACATTAACTGAAGTTAATCATAGAACAGCTGAGGCTGGACCATAGTGGGTCACCCTGTCCAACCTCCATGCTCTAGTAGCTTCATCCTAGAGCACTGTTGCACAGGATTGCATCCAGACAGTTCTTGAGAATATCCATGAGGGAGACTCCATAACTTTTCTGGACAGCCTGTTCCAGTGTGCAGTCACCTGCACACTGAAGAAGTTCTTACTCAGGTGGAAATTGCTGTGCACTGATTGCCTCTCGTCCTATTGCTTTGCACCACAACCAGGCTCTGATCTCTTGACACACTCTCTTCAGGTACCCATAGACATTGATGGGGCCCCCCTCAGCTGTCTCTTCTTGAGGCTGAAGAGATCCAGCTCCCTCAGCTTTTTCCCATAAGAGCCTTTTCACATGTTTCAGACCCTAAATCATCTTTTCACCCTCCCCTGGACCCACTCCAGGAGCTCCATGTCTCTTCTGCTGAGATGCCCAGAACTGGACACAGCATTCCAAATGCAGCATTACCAGGGCTGAGCAGAGAGGCAGGGTCACTTCCCTTGACCTGCTGGCAATGCTCATCCTAAGGCACCCCAAGATGTCACTGGCCTTCTTGGCCACCAGGGCACACTGCTGGCTCATGGAGAGCTTGTCGTCCACCAGGACTCCCAGGTCCTGCTCCACAGAGCTGCTTCCCAGCAGGTCACTCCTAGCCTGTGCTGGTGTCTGAGGCTGTTCCTCCCCAGGTGCAGGACCCTGCATTTGCCTTTGCTGAATTTCAGAAGGTTCCTCTGTGCCCATCTCTCCAGGCTGTTGAGGTCCTTCTGAATGGCTGCACAGCCCTCTGGGGTATCAGCCACTCCTCCCAGCTTTGGGTTGTCAGTGAAATTGCTGAGGAGGCCTCTGCCCCTTCATCCAAGTCACTGATGGGTAAGTTAATCAGGACTGGGCCCACTACTGGACCTTGGGAGACACCACTAAGAACAGGCCTTCAACTGGACCCTGTGACACTGGTTACAATCCTCTGGGATAACACTAGTTACTAGCAGTCCCACATGAGCTGTTTGACATCCACTTACCTCCTCCAATTTAAGGAGAAAAATTTCTTGCTCATTTTAACATACATTTTAACATGTATTATGACTACATAAGACAGCAACCATTATGGGCTTGCTGTGCACAGACAGTCCAAACTGCTACATTGCAAAAATGGCCATGCGGTAGAATGCACTGGAAGTGCAAGTCAAGACAGTCAAAAGCTGTATGGTATGGCTGACACGCAGAGATGGACAGAACACTGTAACAGGCTGCCCACAGAGTTGATAGGTGCCCCATTCCTGGAAATATTCAAGGTCAGATTAGATGGGACTCAGAGCAAATTGAAGATGCCCCTCCTCTTTGCAGGGGAGTTGGACTATGTAACCTTTAAAGGTCCCTTTCAACCCAAACCGTTCTATGATCCTTATTTTTCAGTGCCTTTAGAGGCCACTTACATTACTTCTCTCACAGGACAGCAGGCAGAGACAAACATGGAAGTATGAAGGTGAAGCTGAAGAACAACTTCATGTTCAGTCATGTTTCCAAACTTCCATAACCCTTCAGGGTAGTTACCTGGCTTTCATGACCACTACTATTTATCCCACAGAAGACACTGGCATAAGCTGCTTAAACACACATTCCATTCCTTCCTACCTCCAAGGTCTAAGAGAATTGTCTATATCATATTTCAAGTTAAATGATTTTGAAGCAAAGTGGAGTGCACACAGAAAAAGGGCAGTTAGCTATTATTAAAATACATGATCCAGAAGCAGTACCTTAGCTCTTTACAATCCTTGCCCTCTCTGCTATCACTTCCTTTCATGATCAGGAGTTCCTTACCATATCTCTGCACCCTAATCCTGAGATCACCCAGTATAATATAACACAGAACAATGCATAGCAAATAAGGTACTGTTGATACAAGCAGGTTGTGATCAATAGGTCACATATTGCTAACTGGCAAAGATGCATGCCTTTCAGCCATTACCACCTAATAACTGCACAGAAGCATTATTGTCAAAAGTAGTTTTAGACAAAGGCATTACAGTTTTTTGTTGCTATACAGAAGTCCCCCTTGCATAAGAGGACATGTATGTACCTAGTCCTTTACCTCCCCTCTTAAAGCTACCATTTAACTACATAATGCCACAGTCACTTCCAGAAATCAGGAAGCTAGAAACGCAGAAGATAAGTCTATTCAGTTACATGTGAATAAACTGGGACATTAAAGTCTAACACACCATAAAATAAATCAGACTGATACTGCTCCATGAACAGGCTTACTTCAATTTTACAGTCATTTTCCATCTCCTGACTCATTAGCCCTATCTTCCCACTTTTCATCTCCTTCTAAGCCACATTTCCTCTCCTACTCTACCAAAAGCTGTTCTAACAAGCAAAGAAAGATACTGCCCACACCAATGCACCCTGATCCACAGGACATCATACAGCCTCTGTCTCTCAATGTCTAAACAAGGCAAAAACCCAGACGTGCTCTCCTAGAGGTTTGCCTGAAACACCCTTTGCCACCTTGAACCAATATTCACAAAAAAACCCCAAACAACAAAAACAATCAAAAACCCCAACAATAACAAAGAACAAAACCAGAAAACCCCAAAGCAAACAAAAGGCAGCAAACCTCACATTTAAACTCTTATACAAGCAACAACTTTGAGTATCTTCTACTTTACACAGATTGGGCCACTGTTGGTCAGTAGCTAGCTTGTTATAGCTCACCTCTTATACAGAGAGGCCATCACTAACATCATCACACTAATAATTCCAGTTGTCAAAAGGCCCAGAACTGCCCTTAAAGATTTTCAGAAAAGCCTTCTGAAAGCCACTGCTCTCAAGTGGCTAATGCAAAGGTACGTACTTTTTGCTCCCAGAGGGCTCTTAAGACTACTTTAAAATCTAAATATGTGTGCCTCTAGGCTGATCCCCACCAGGAAAACAAGTTCAGAGAGATCACTGTTTATTTTTTTAATAAGCCAACCTGCACAGAGGAAAAGACAACTAAATTATTTTCTCTCAAAAGAACAGCATCATACAACCCCTAAAAATTAGTAAACATTTGTGTCTACCACCATCCATTAAAAAGTTTTTTGAAAAAGTGCTGACTGATGATATGCTCTAAGCGTAAAGTAGACTCATAAGAGCAGCATGCAGTAGCTAACAATATTATTTGTCCAATTACTATCCCAAATACCTAAAGACTGAAGGACTGGAAAAGTGTCAAAGCACTGTTACAACTGTTAAAACTGTGCAAATGACTGAATTTCACCTTGAAACCCACTTGCAAAAACAGCTAGTAGTTTCAGACTACTAGCTGGTGTTTCAGGCTCAACCACAGCTGAGCTTATTTCTTTTTTTTTGTAAGACTCAAACTCTGCCATGCCTCAGTTCTCTGTCCAGTAAAGGCACTTTGTTTTGCCAGCAAAAATGGCAGACAGATGAGTCATTTGGGTCAGCAGGAACTTCAGGTCATCTTCAGTCTCATTCCCCACCCACAGCAAGATCAGCCATGTGGTCAGATTGCTCAGGCTTTTGCACTGCATGGGCTGAAGACTCTCCAAGGAGTGAAACAGTACCATCCGTCTCTGCGGACACCAGGCCCACTGCCCAGCAGTTCTCATGGAAAGAAAAGCTCTCCCTCAGCCCCTGTCTCTATGGCCCAACTCAGGTCTTTGCCCACCAGGGCTCAGGGCTCTCTGCCCCTGGTCCTGGTGGCATCCCTGACAGGTCTGCTGAGTTTTCAAACAGCATTAAAAGTCACATGGAGTCGAGCATACCTTGAACAGATCAGAAGGCTGATTAGCTTTAAAAATTCACAAATTTGGGTAACAAGCAAAATTTGGGCACCACTCAAACTATTCAGATACGAAAGGTACCTTCATCTCTTTGCTACATCCACAACACTTTTCATGTTCATGAAACTGAGGCTATTACTCCCATTTATTAATCCTGCTGTACAATTTCTGTGTTTTTCTAAGGAGGATTAACTAACTCTTCAGTCCATACACATCACACATGGCAAACACATACCACTCACATTTAAGTGTTTGAAGCTGCCCAGGCAGTATCATGCTGTTTCTGAGGGCACCATTTCACATCCTTTTGTGTGGGTCAATGTGAACTCCTGCCTGCATTTGATAGCAGTTTACTCACAGTTATCATAATTTGGACTGAACATATGAATAACCACATCTACAGCTCCTCCTAATAGCCTGATAATCAGATTTTTGAGATGTATGGAGATAAAAACAACACAGCCATCTCAGGTCAAGCAAGTCACAAAAAGATACATAACTCAAAATTCAAAAGGGCAAGTCAACCCAATTTATAAAACAAGAGAACAACTACAATTAGATGGTCATTCATTTTCATTATTTTAATAATTGAGCAAGTAGTACCAGCAGCCACAAAAATTAGGTCCCTGATCTTGGACACTCTTCCAGAACACACAAAGATTACTCAATATTGACATGCAGAAGTGTAAGCTTAATCTGATAGTGTACAGTTAATTTAAGTTAAAAAAAACCCAAAAAACCCTTCTCCTACAAAAACTATCAATTCAATTTCTGTTCTCATGCATTGCTTCAAGCAGAAAACTTGATGCATTCAATCGTTCCATGCAATTAACTCCTAAGACAGGCAATTTGACTTAGCACTTCCTCAGGAACTTTGATATTCCTCATTTCAGAACACCTAAAAATGTTTCCAAACAAGTAATCCTTACTTCTGGTTTCACAACACACAGTATTTGTAAAGATAAAAAAAAAAAACCATATCCACAAAAGAAAATCAGGTTGCATTTTTGCCACAGCAAAACATCTAATATTTTGCAATATCTCCTTTATAACAGCTAGTTCTACACTTCTAACACTACCAAACTTGCACAGAAAATCCCTGTAGATTCACAGAAAGGTCTGGGTTGGAAGCAATCTTCAAATCATCTAGCTCCAACACCTATGCCATCAGCAGCGGTTTCTTCCACTAGACTAGGTTGCTCAAAGCTTTTAATGTGTAATCTGTGTAACTATTCAATGTAGAAACAGTCACCATCTCAAAACATCTGAGTTGCACATAAAACCTTCCACACAAAGTAAGAAAACCTACAGAGTTATAATTTCAGAATTTCAGCAGAGATTCTTGATCATCAGAAGTATAGCAAAAAAAAAAAAAAAAATCATTGATTTCCACCATGATGGCTAGTTTTATATCATTCAACTGCACTGGTTCAGAGGAATTTCACTACAAGAACCACTCTTCTTATAAAAATAGCCTTTAGCAAAAGACAAGCATGACTCCATTTAATTTTCTTTCAGTTTGCTCAACTGTTACAGAAAAAAATTCAGCTACTCAGTCGGTTAATGAGGCTGTAATTCTCATCTTGCCTACCAACAGCTCAACCATGGATGTAATCCAAGGCAAGTGCTATTGCTTATGCCAAGTTTCACAGTTTAGCTATCTGAATGCAAATGCAGCTTCTACAGTCTTCTTCACTTTATGCAGTTCACTTTGTCAGCAGTTTTCCAGTTCCCTTCAGAATGGGTGCTCTGGCCAGATTAGCAATAGCAGTTTTAGGTCAGGACCTCAATCTGGGCTTGTAGCTCAAGGTAAAGGCACACAAAAATTAAAAAGTCAAACTCATTAATACACTAATTTCTTCTCTACTGCACGCATGCTGTACATGCATAGTCTGTTACAAGCAGCATATGGTGTTTTAGAGTTATGACTTCAGTTGTCCCTCTTTTGGAAACAGAAAGCGGCTTCAATGCTTATTTGGGTAGAAACGAACCACATCAGGATGTCTGATGAGATTTCTACACGTGTTACTAGAGGTAAAAATAATACCCTTAATTACAATTATAGCAGGTATTAGGATTTTAAGATTTAAATTTAAAATATTTAAAAGCCTTTCTTAAATCAACCATGATATGAAACCAGTAAATACTCACCTCTGGTTTTGCTTGCAGGATCAAGACTGGAGATGAACAGCAGAGATAGAAAATTTAAATAAATCCCAAGATCTTGCCCAGCCTTTAAACTGGGCTTGGTTGATGGATATGAAATTTAATGTTAATGTATAATAAATATAATACATAATGCTAATGTATAATAGAAACAGACCATTAATTTTCCAGCACTTCAAGAGGACATACAAAATGGATGTGACTGAAACAAAGACTTCATTACAAAAATAAAATGGAAACAAAGTACATATGCTACCATTCCTGCAATATATTGCCCATTTCAGTGCAATGGCTACATATGCATATGCTCAAAGCAACTCCAAAAATCGCAATACCCCATTAACAATCTTCTCCTCTGCCAAGACAGATGGCCACAATACATACTCTCTCCTGCAACCATCTTCCTTTTTTTATTACAGAGACACACTCTTTACTAGACCAGATATATAAGGGACCACCTTCTTCTCCTCACCACTTCGCACGCACTCCTCACAAGGTCACCTGGAGCAGTGGTGCGAGGAGCCTTAACTACTGCTGTAGGTAAGCAAGTACATTTTCATCCCACTGGTTCCATCAGCTATGAAAAACCTTTCTCCAAAGATGCTGCTCAATTCCAGGCATAGCTGTTTCCGCAGCATACAAGGGCTAAGACCGTAACTTCAAGAATGCATTCAGAAAATAAGTTAATCACAAGTAAGATTTGGAGAAGTTCTCCACTTTGGTAATGAAACTAAAAATCACATGCCACAAACACAAAACTAGAAGTGGCAAGCTTACGTTTGAAGAGTAGGCAGATAAACCCTTGCCCTTTTTCTGATGTTTAGATATTTAATTTGTAGATTTTGATATCCACCACGCCAAATCTAAACCAAGGAACCATTTCCTGAAGGCACTTTATAGTTACATTATTAACAACAGACACTACCACGACATACACCCTCAGCCAATTTTATTTACATTAAGGTATGCTAACAGAAAGCTCTCCACAGCATTACACAGAAACAGCCCCTTGGACGCCAAGGCTAGTTGTCCAAATCCCCGTATATGGAGAGACAGGTCTAGGCTCAGGACTCTCAAAAGCAGATCTTTCCCTTAAAAAACTCAGGTACCATGAATGTGAATGTTTGGAATGTATCTACTACTCATTTAGAAATTAGAGACAAAGCTAGCCCAAGAAGCCCATTTCAAATGTTTATGCCCCTCTGCAGGCAGTCTGAATACCTGCAAAACACACTGAAATCTCTACCTCATCATGCCAATGCAGCTAGGTGGAAATGGCATAGAATATCCAAACTATCTTCTGACCTGACTCTTCCTCTACCTCCTTCCAGGTAATATTGCATAAATTTTCATCAATATAAATAATAAACAGACAATGAAAAAAAACCCCACAACAACACAGAAAAGATGACTCCAACCACTCCTTCTAGTATGTAATTCTACTTCTGAAAAAGTATGTAATAACAGTACCGCAAAATACAATCAGCAGGGACACTACTGGTAGAGAAGTTTAACTTATATTACTTTTCCCTTTCTGTGGCTGAAACTCCTTCTCTCAACCCTTATAAGAGGAAGTGACTAAGGCATTTGCCTACAAATACTTAAATAATACTTGAATTCCCAAGAACAACTCTGTTCATCCATTCTGTAAAACAAATCCTACTAAATTCCTTTCTGACATGAAGATTTAAGGCACAGAAAAACATCAGAAAAACATCAGTACTCCAGCGATCATTCAATGGCAGCTTCATTCCATAAAAATACATAAAGCTTATTCAGCTAAATCTGAGTAAGGTCTTAGCTAAACAAACTCATCTGGAGCAGTCTAAAAGCAAATGCAGCCAGCATAGACCTACAGAAAGGCTGCTGAACACATCACAGTGAATATTCCAGGACACCCTGAGCACTCCTTCCTATCTCTGTGCAGACTGTCTTACAATGTATTTGAACCTTGAAGTGTTCTGCCTTTTGCCAGTACTTAGGTAGTAAGTATTCACAAGACTGCACATGCACACTTTACTGTATGTTACAGCAATCCAGTTACTTTCCATTGTATAATGCTTTCCTTCTACCTCTACTCCACATTCACCTGAAGAAGTAAAGTGTCTTACATCCTTAACACAATCTGTAACTGTTCCACCACTGCAGCATTTTCTACCTTCTGCATCGTTTGGGCAGCTACACTGGGTTTACGCAAATATACCTCTTCTTCTGCTAAATGCAGCAAATCAAGCTACTCATTCTTGCAACATCTTACACTTCATCTAGTCTAAGAATTTCTGCAGTTTCTGATCAACACCCGGACTATTTGAGCCATCAGCAATATCACTACTGTGTGAGAGAATGAAGAATTGGTATCACCAATGTTTTATGTGAAGTTCAAGACTGCCTAAAATTAGTCTCGTTCTGATCCTTGTCTGGCATGCTCACTGCCAGCACATTTAAACACCTAACTCTCATCCCCACTTTCAACAAGAAACCACAGCTTTTTCCAAACTCTCGTTACATTGGGGCTTACTGTGACTACCAAAACAAATTAAAACTCCTCTTGCTTAAGTACAGGAGTACCATGAGGCTCAGACAGAATAGAAAACAGTGTCACACTAGTTTAAGCTCCATCTGGAAAACCTCAGATTGTTTCCAATTCACAATTTTCAAACGTATGAAAGTAAGATCTTCCCAGCACAATTTTCCACTTTATGTAATTACTGCTCTTAAAACTCCACATATTTTGCCAGCCAAATCAAATTTAGACTGTGAGCTACTTCAAAAACTTAACATGGCATTTGAATTTTTAAATAAGTTTCTGAGAAAGCATACTTCAGATTTCTGCCGCGAGCTGTTTCTCTTTTGCTTGGTTTTAAAGCTGAAAACCTGCAGTTCATATAAAAATACTGACTACTAAAGCAAAGTGTTTCACTGAGGTCATCTTTCCAAGCTGTACTTACTGTAGAGTTGTACACCAGAAAGTCTATGCGAAACACATGCTATTCCAAATACAGTGAAGACCAACAACTAGCAATTAGGTCTCTTATCACAGATTCTGTCAGATGTAGCACTGCATTTAGTTGTTCTGTAAGCATTAGATGCAAGGACACCCTGCAAATAAAAAACAATTCTTACTGAACAAAAGCAGCTTGCTCAGTATTGGCAGTTTGTCTGAGCTTCAGTGGGAATCAGTCAAGAAGACTATTCATTTTATTTAGCCACCAGAGACTTTGTATGACTTTCAGAATTTCAATATGGATTTAGGCAACAAAACATCTTGATCTGGCCCACCAGCTGTAGTAGCTAAAACTTACAAATTGTCTTACGCCAGCTTCTCCAGAACTAATCCTTCTGAGCGTGTCAAATTAGGCAGATTTTACACAAGCAAGATCAGAAAATCATGTAGCAGCTTCCTTCAGAAATAGAAATACAGATATCAAAACCCAAAACACCACACAAGCTAATCCCGCTGGACAGTGTCGTGATTTTTTCAACTGATTTGGGGGCTGTCAGAAATAGAAATCTGTGTGCTAAAGCAACTTTCTCATACTTTTCAAATGTTAGCAACAGCTGCTAACACTCACTGTCCTCTGCAGACACTAGCATCTATTAGAAAAGCATTTCAGAAAAAGTGAAGATGGCATTAAAGCAATATCAAAATGTACATTCATCACAAATTGAGTTTATCCATTAGCTCACAATCAGCTCTATTGCTATGAAGAACATCGCTGGCCACAAACACAATCAAAAGCCATTATGTTGTAAGACAAAGAGTTTTACCTATAAAAGCTGCATTTCTGCATTGCTGTTATGGGACAGGAGCTTGTGCTTGCATCCTTGTACTATTTTTAACTGTAAAGCCTACATCTGCAGGGGCATTGACTTATTTTACAAAGCACAAGAAAGTGGAACTATTCTTGGGCTTTTAGAACACTAGATCACATGTCATCTATTTCCTATCTAGTCCCCAACTAAAGCAAGCTTAGCTTTGTCTCTCAAAAATTCGATCTTAGTATTACAAGGACTTCAATAGAATTCAGCTTGGGCCTTGGGACATACTCTGCAAGATTTTTTGTCTTTTCTTTTTTTCACTTGATCACCTAACTCAGTCTTAAGTTCACAATTTTTGAAAATGCAGTAGGTAAATATTTCCCTCCCATTTAAAAAACAGCATTTAAAAGAAATCCATGAAAAAGAGTAAAAGTCAATGTAACATTAATATGGTAAAGTCGCAATAAATTAATTTGTAGAAATATTACACTAGCATGATTACCCTAATAATAGGAAGATATTTATGTAAATATGAGGATATTTAAGACATATCCACTGCAAAGACTAAATCAATTAAAAATCTCCACTGCATATAGAAAAGATCAATCACTCCACCAGAACGAAACCACATAAAATAAAGACATCTATTGCTGAAGCAGAAATATCAGTGTGGGTACAACCAGAAAACATTTGAAAGCGGCATTAAAGATGTGCTTGGTCAGATCTGAATACATCTCATAAAATTCCTTAGTAGTTTCAAGGTCATTACTATGTGTCTGTAGTTACAAAATGCTCAATAATATATCAAGGCAAAATCTTCAGGTATCTACATTCCTCTCCAATTAGGTAATATTCTGTTGCACACAGAATATATAGAATTGCCTATTTTGTATTTCCAAACAAAATTATTTATGCATAATGGCTATAAACGAGGTTCAAAGTCCACAGCTAGAGCTATCACCCCTAATAAATAATTTCTGAAAGGTCAGAGAAAAGTGATGAAAAACCCTGAATGTAACTTTAGCATTCAGAATCCATGGAACTGAAAAAGGAAAACTGAAGCTACAACTAACACCATTGTGCTTCCTCAACCAAATGTCCTCACATAATGGAACACTTTCCAGGCTCCCTCAGTTAAATTTAAAATTGGCCATCAAAACAAAGAGGAAGTGAAATGGCATGGAGTTTTTCAGCACAAATAATCAAGAACCTATTACTTTTCAAGAAAATACACATATCTTGAAAAACTCATTAGGTGTCACGGTTTTATCCAATATCACCTGTAAGAACACAAGACACATAAGCAGCTACTAAACTTTATCAACCAAGGCTGTCTCCAAAACTTCAAAAATATGGCAACACTTTTAGTGTCAGAGATGTCAATTAAAGCCAAACTACAACTACAATAAAAGACTACTTTATAAACACAAATTTTCTTGAGTGTTTTGCGTGTTTTCTGGATTTTTTTTCAGTAACTATCAGTCTTCCAGTTCTAACAGGTAACACCTGAATTTAAACGGATGCCACCGATGGGATAATGAGGTTAATGAGGTTAAAGAGGTAGCGAGCTGCCTGGCTGCTCCAAGAGTTTTCACCATCAGCGTTATGCAGTTGAAGCAAAATCAACTCACTCTCCACGCACTCAAGGCCAGAATGGGAATCTTTTTTCCGGGGCAGGGCAATCTGAAAAGGCAGGCCATACACCGAACCTCGGCAATGCTCCGTGCAAAAAGCAGAGACGACGGGGTGATGACCCCTCAGCCTGACCAAGGTCGGACGCGCCACGTCGATGTGACACTTGGCTCCTCAGCGCAACGTAATCCTCGAAATAGAATAAAGCGTTTCAGCCCCGCACCCTCCCACCCCATCCCCCACGCCCGGCTCTCCCTCTCTAGCGCGGGAACTCCCCAGCACAGCAGGGCCCGCTCGCAGGGCGGGACCCTCCGCACACCTCCCCCGCAGCGTGGGGGGCGGAAGGCAGGCCGGCACCAGGCAGGACCGGGCGTTCCGCCGCGCCTTTTCCATCGGAGAGAGCGCTGCCGCCAGCCACGCAG
>VWZV01008543.1:101486-117086 GCA_013397155.1 Irena cyanogastra
CGGGCCGCCGGGCGCCGCTCCGGGGCGCGGCCGCTGCTGCCTGCTCGCTCTGCCACGTGGGAGCGGGGCGGCGCGTCACGGCACGCCCGGGGCGGCTGGCGCGCGGTGCCATCATTCCTTCGCAAGAGGGGCTGCCGAGAGAGCGGCCTCTTTTTTTTTGTTGTTGTTGCTTGTTTTTGTGTTACTTGTCTGCTCGGATTTGTTCGGCTTTTCTGGTTTTGTTCTTTTTTTTTAATGCCCCCACTCCGCCCCAAGTTTTTTTACTACCGGCTAGGGGCTGTTCTTGCCATTTGCCCTTCTGAGAGTGGATATATTGAGTGTTAAATACATTAATAATACTTCATACAAACATCCTGAGAGGAAGGAGGGAAGGGAAGGAAGGAAAGAAGGGAAGGAAGGAAGGAAGGTTCTATTCATGATGTAGTCCATTCCTGCCTTGCTGAACAAACATTTGCAAAGAAAAGAGGTAGAGTGCAGAAGAAACCATCCTGCATGGTATTCTGAAGCATGCCTTTTACACTATATACTGTTTGACCTTCACTGCACTTGATAATTTCTTTTCAGAATCAGGAGTGCTTCCTAGATGTGGCTTTTCTTCTATAACACAAGAGTGTGTGTCATGTATTTCCAATAGCAAAGCACTTACATCCTCCAGAAAGCAAATACTTATTTAGAATATTCTGGCATTTCATGTAGCAAGGCACAAAAACAGAGGCATGTGATTTCAAATAGAGACACAGCATTTCAATGAGAGTCTCCCTGCGTGTTTATAAATGATTAATATAAGGAATTGTGTATCATCTGTTTCTTACGATCTCCCTATCCCTACTGTGACAACAACTGAGAGTTACAGAAGGACTGATTTTAAATTTTACATAATTAGTTCTATGCTTAATGTATCTGACGTTTTTCTAGAACACACAATCTGATCATTAGCAATGTATTACCAACGTTTTAAACCAGAAGAATTCCGAAAAGGTGAATAACTCCCTGGTGGAACAAGTACCAAACTACTGGCTCCAGTGATTGAATAGGGAATGGGGTGGGGGTGCCTACTTTCTCAAAACTGTTTATACAGAAGTCCTACGTGAAGTGATGTCTATCCACACACAGTTTGTGGATGCATGTATAAATTGTGCTCTTAGCAGTGCGAGTATTCAGAAAGGTCTACACTTTTTAGGCTTATGTCTGAGGCTCAGACTTCTTCAATTATGGCAAATTTTACCCTTTGATACAGTGAAACTGCTTCTGAAAGTCTCTTAATGATACCAAAAATTAAGCTGCTCGAGTTCTTTATTCTGTGGGAGCATTTATCAACAAGTCTTACATATTTTATTTGTATCTCCAAAATAAAGTACTAAAAGTATTGTTTGTTGTACCAAGTAGAAAACATTTATGAAAACTAATCTTCAGAATTACTAGATTTAGTTGCTTATTACTTTTAAGAAAAAAAAAAAAGTGTTCCTCAGGAGAATGTCAATGTATAAAAAGAGAGAAAGGAAGAAAATTTTTTTTAAAAAAAATTTGGATTATTTCTTAAGCAGTCTGATGCATTCACTCAATATGCCCAAACATGTCAGGCCTTTCCCTCCCCCACATCCCCCCACTATTTAAAGATGGTGTAAATATACACCTGTTTTTAGAACTAAAGAAACTCTGTTTAAAGTGGATGCCAAAATTCAAAATGTATGCTATTAGAAACCAGAAGACTGTCTTCTTGAAATTCCAGGAAATTAAAGGACTCTGCTCTCAGCAGCTTCCCTATCAGGTGTGATAGTCAGGACTCCTGATCCTATCTTCCTCCACAACACTCCCCAACAAAAAGGAACCATCTTCCAGCTATAATTAGTGACCAGCTTTTATAGACAAAATTCAAACTTCATGCATTTTCTTTCGAGGCTTAATATCTGTACCAATAATGTACTCACATCTGTCATGTTTGTCAATACACAGTGCTAAAGTGAAATTAGGCAGAAAATGGCTGTTTTAGCAAATTGCCTTGTCATCGGCCTTTCTCATCTCTGATGTATATTCAGAGGCCCTTGATTCCAGCAATGTCAGAAGAAGGAAAGCTAAAATTTCCGTTCTCCCTGGAAAAACACACTTTCTTGTGAAGTTCCCCTTTGCTTAAGTAATACGTCTGAAAAGAAGTCCTTATGATTAGCAGTAGCTGGCTGTCTGGACATAGCCTGTAGCTAAAACGTGTACAGGTTATTAAACAGGCGTTGGACATGGAAGGCTGTAGCAGGAGAGGAGAGCACCGGTTGTTCAGGCGTGCTGAACCCTGTTGAATCCTCTGGCCGGGACTGAGTGGTCAGGGAATGGCAGTAAAAGCAGCAAAGTGCGCTGGAAGAAAAATGTTTACCAGCTAGCACAGAGGGGGAAATTTTTTTTTTAATTTTTTTTAAATTTTTTTTTTAAATGAAAGTGAAAAAATAAGGAATAAAGCGAGTGAAGCAGCGCTGGCACGGCACGGCACGGCAGCGAACCGCGCGGCCACCGCCTCAGCACCACGGACAGCGGCGCGGCCCCGCCGCGTCTGCGGAACGGCCGCTCCCGGGGAAAGGGAATGTCCCCTCCCTACCCTCAGGAAAACACCTCCGTGCTGTCCGTGATATCGGCGTGGGCTTGGCACGCCCTCTCGAGCACTTCGGACAAATGGTTCTTGCCTCGTGGTGCTCCCACGCCGTCATATGGATGGGTTTGTGTGTTGTGCCTGGGTGCAACTGAACCCCGGGCACTCCAGGCGCTCTTTTCCTAGGGGTAACTTATGTTTGTTCCCATTACTTTCACAAACGGTGGCACGCATAAGGGTTTCAGACCAAGTCCTGGGACACACACTTCCTGGGACAAAACATACTTGCATGGCCTTCAGTATGGACATGTGATTGTTCTACCTACTTCTTCTCTGAGCCTCTCTTCCATTTTAAGATACAAATATTGTAAGAAACTACAGTAGTATGAATACTGCAACTGAGACTACTACGTCATTTTCTATTCTATTACACAGCAATGTCTGAATGTAAATAAAAACTATTGTCAAAAAGAGGTTAGCATTTGGGTAGGGAAAGAAAAGGGGTGTTTCACGTTTTTTTTTTTTCAAATTGAGACTAAAAAGGTATCTCTACAAAAGGTAACCACATTTCCTCATATTTTCTACAGACAACAGTGGAACCTTCATCTGGAAAAAAAAGTAATACCTGAAAGAATTTGTCTGTTTATCTAAACTATTATATATTTACTTGTTTCCTACTGCGACCAGGAAAAGGCAGATTGCTGCTGCACCACAGCTGAGGTAGTTTCTTTTATTGAGGATTTGTATTTCCAGCGGTGTGAAAGGCACATCTAATTGTAAAATAAGACTGTGTCACCTGCCAGTCAGTTGCTGCCATCAACCTCTTTTGTGCTTGGATCGAATTACTGCACAACAGAGAAAGTGACAGCATCAGGGCACAGTGACAAAGCTGTAGTTTGCAGGGAAAGAAGACTGAGGCCCAGAGAGACACTGCAGCTACAGAAACAGCTGTCTTATCAGCACACTGCAGAGATAGAGATGGCTCAAGAGGTCCTCAACAGATAATGACTTGAATAGCTTTGCAATGCGCCAAACTTCATGCTTGATAAGACCAGCCCAGTGTAAAGAGCACCAGAGATTGAGCTCTATTCTATTTTATCTGTACTGTAAATTAAGAAATTGAAATTCAGGTGGCACAGCAGCCAGCATGTTGCTGATAATCCAGTGAAGTAAACTGTCATTAGGATCTTTTCAGCAAAGAGAAATAGGTTTCTCTTACTAGATGCTGCTTTAATAAAAACACCTTAAAATATCCCCATCCCAAATCGCTGTCCCAGCAGTACCTGAACTGGGGTGGGGGTTCCTTGTCTGTTCTGCTGTTGTGACATATCTTTGAGTCCCAGAACAAACCATCCATTTGGCTGTCAAGTTCTTTACAAAGGACAAAACACTTTCACTTTGAAACTGCAGCAGCTTATTTTCAATTCCCCATTTCCTCTGCGGGAGAAGGAACTGCACTGTGATTTTTAATACACAACACTCAAGCTCACATGAAAGCACACAAGCTCAATTCTCTAGCAGACAATACAACCATGTGTTTGTGAGCACAGCTAAACAAAAATTAATTGCTCCTGTGAGAGGAATCTGTAATGACCTTTGGAATTATTCACTTGAAAAAATATGAGCCATAGTGCACACACTAATATATTCTACAGGAAAAAAAAGAAAGCTGTTTAAAACTGTGTTTTTAGTTTGATTAATGGCATCAGATTAAAATATTATAGCTCCACCTTTTTCCAGCAGAAATACTTATTTTAGACTGAGTTTAGCTTACCTTTGATCTGTATTTTTTTTGAAGAAAGCTTTTTAGAAAACGCATTTAAAAGGAATATAACTGGAGCATATAACCTAAAGTCACAGAGTATTATTTTCTAAAGAAGGGTTTGCTACATGCACGTAATTCCTTGTGATTGGTTCTTGAAGAGCCAGACTAACTGTATAGGCTTGTAAGTCACTAAGTTACCTAATTTTAGCCACTAAAGCTACCTTTCCATCTTCTTCTAAGAATACATTAAGACAAGATTAACTATTTCATAATGAAAGATAAGTTACTTAAGTCAAGAGAAACCTAAACCTGAACAGAAACCTAAAGATTTAACACTCACACTTGTTAAATGGAGGGCACAGAGGCGAGACTACTTGTGTCCTCTGATAATCTAACCATATCTGTTTGGCCTTAGCCTGCCACTTAAACACACCTGACAGCAGGAGCTGTCAGTTACAAGGACCCAGCAGATGAGTAATTTATTTCATATATTAAGACAGTAAGCTTTCTCAGAGCCAGGAGGAAAGGCAGAATCAAGGGAGAAGGGAAGCATCTTTGGTACATGTACTTTGTTAGATACACCTTTTTGCTTGACCCTGAGATCTGGTAGCTTTCCTAATGATGTGGCAGAGAGCAAAACCAGGGTGCGATGTGAGAAAGCATAAAGGCTCATGTGGATAAGGTCAAACCTGTTCAGCAACTTAAGTCCACTGTGCAGTTTTAGCACACACAAATTACTGCCAAGTGGCTGTCCCTAAATCAGAAAACTACTTGGTTTTTGAGATTGATTTCAGAGTTCACAAGAAGGCAGGTCGTTTTGATAAAATTCACAAGCCAGGGAACTCAGCTGTAACAATTTGCCCTTGCACTTTCTAATTTGTGGGGAATACGTAAACAGAGCCTGAAGTGATTGATACCCTTGCCAGCAAAACACTGCGTAAATGTGAGGAGAAATAACCTTGTGTCAAAGAGACAATGAAAAGCAAGAATACAATCAATATTTTTAA
Source organism: Irena cyanogastra (assembly GCA_013397155.1). Taxonomy (NCBI): domain Eukaryota; kingdom Metazoa; phylum Chordata; class Aves; order Passeriformes; family Irenidae; genus Irena; species Irena cyanogastra. The sequence goes on from VWZV01008543.1 coordinate 106,834, forward strand.
TGCTGCTTTTTATCCCAAAATAACAAGTTCTTTTTAAGTTCTCCAGTGAATCATCCCAAATACTGTCAATTCAGTTAGATTAGACTTCCACCATAACAATAAGTTTCTCCAAGAAAAAGATACATGGTTATAAAGTAATTGTAAGGAGCATATCCTCTCGTGGTATTAAAGCTACAGGCATATTGACTTAAAAGATGGATTTTACTTTCTTTCATGAGCCTGTGTCTGTTTTCATTTGTTGAGGTGGAAAGCACGTATGACTCAAATATAGCTTTTTTAGTATGCCAGCATATTTCCTGCTGACAGCACAGTGAAGCAATATAGTAGAAGCTGCTACCATTATTTTACTGAAAAAGGCCTTGTAAATTTTAAAGTGTTTGTGTAATATGTAATTAGATACTTTCAGATAATCAGATCACATAAGTTATAGATGGAATTTTTCCGACCTTGTAAAGCAAGTGCTTAAATTCCACATAATTTTAAGTATCAACATAATTTCAAGCAACAATTTAAATTTCTTGTTTTATTCAATTAAGAAAATATGACTCCAGCTGGCAATAATGATTCAGTAAAGGTACACATTGTGTTCTGCACTAACATATAAGGGCACGATTTCAGAAAGTGTATGAAACTAGTTTATCTCCCTCCTCCTCCAAATAAAGTTCATCTTTTTATAACACACACCTGCTATGACTGCTGAAATGTGGAAAGTGAACAACTGCCAGCAAGGTCTTGAGAAGGGAATATTAAAAATCCTTTTTTCATAGCAATATGTTACAGGCAGTTATCTCTATTTTATTTGTCCTCCATGCTTGCCACATAACTTTACACAGCTCTTCATAATTTTCCTTTACATTTATATGCTACATGCTACAATTTTTTATAAAGAAGTGACTTAAAATATTTGAAAGATGTGGAATTAGAATTTGCCAATTACTTCTTGCAATTACTAGATACAAAAACAAAATCACGCTTTCAAAAAGGACTTCCCTTATGTTACTTACATCATCAAGATCTTTCTTTGAACTATCAAGTTTAGACGTATCTAAATAACTACTTTTCACTCTTTTTTATGTCAGAATTACTCACTAGTGGATGACACAATGGTCTTTCACTGGTGCTGGCCTAGTTTTCTTGTCTTTAAATGCTGGAGGTTTTGTTTCTTCTACTTATACAACTCAGTTTTTTTCATCAGAAGTACTATGTATAGCTCTGTACTACTTTGATTCTGGTGGAGATGAGTCATCAGAAAATCCAAATCATAAATGATCATGTAGCTGTAAATATCTAAAAGGTTATTCAAACTAATAGTAATGTACTGCACTGTTGTACAACTTAGTGGAACAAAATATGTCAAAAAATTACAGGAAATTATTCTGATGATGTCATGGAGATTCACTCTCCTGAAAGTTCTTCTGTGTGTTTGGTCATTAGGTAAAAAACATATGCCCTGCAGAACAGGCATAAAGGTGCTGTATTTTTTTTGTTATTATTTTAGCAGAGATTCCGGAAAAAGAGAGACTAATGAGTCTTATTTCTGCCTCTTAGTTCAAAAGAATCCCCCAAAATTAAGGTGCTAAAAAACACAGATCTTTGAGAACAAAATTTTGGGCATATCCTATTTTCTTCTACAATCAGCATGCCACATAAGGCAGAGTAGTAGAACACATTGATTTTTAAATGTTTGTTGCCAACTTGCATTACATTCTCTTGGGATAAAAAGGAAGCATAGTACTAGTTAAATTACTGTTAATAGGGTATACAAAGCTCTATAAAATAAGGACTTACTGGAATGTAACTTTTAGGGTCAAGATAGTATTTCTGTACATGTTTTGGAAGATGCAACACAGTGAATGGAAACTGTGGACTTCTGCAAGCAGAATGGTAATAAGCATTTGTTTCAGTGCTGAACACAGATGATCATTTCAGAACAAAGAGACTTACCAGCAAGATAAACCTCAGTAAGGATAAGTGGCAAGTGGCTGTGATTCTTGGAAAAGTAAGATCATAATCAAATGTGAAAATAAAACCCAGAGAGTAACAGCAGTACTGAAGACAATGTTGTAGGATACTACTAGGAGTCATGGAAATATGATTTTGCAAGGAAGAGAAATTTCACTCTGAGATGTACAAACAAGAGTGGGATTTAAAAAGATATACATGAATATATTTAGTATTTGACATTGATGAGCTAAAAATAGAACACTGCACTCAGTCTTTCCTTATTTTAAGAGAAACTCGATAAAGCCCATAAAAAGGTGTTCAAAAGCAAAGATTTTAGGAAACTGGAATACAATTTAAAAGAAAAATAGTTTAGAAACAGAGACTTTGCCAATGAATACAGGAAAATGCTTTTAGAAATAACCACTATTGGCAGATTATTATCAACTATTATTCATGTGTAAGTTAAAAAAAAAAGAACATGGCTTAATTCACAACATAGGAAATCTAGTTTAGAAACTGGAAAATGTTCTTTCAGAATAGTAAAGTACTGGATGACATTACTTAAGCAAGTTGCTGAGGTTCAAAGTTAGATATAAAGTTTGTTTTCTCTCAGAATAAGATTTTTGTATCATTCCCCACCCCCAAAATGTCTGCAGTTCTAAATAGTGTTTTCACCTTTTTTTTCATTTAAAATCAGTTGAGTATCTGGGGAAAAAAACCAAAATCACATAAAACACCCAAAACATAAAAAAAAACCCACAGAAAAAACACCACAAAAAAACCCCACAGACAGAAATAGACAGAAATAGATCTCATAGGGTATAAAAACCTGTAAAGTACTAGACAAGTTCTCTACACATTTTTCTCCTGCATTCAGTAAGCACTGAAACCAAGCAAATACAAGTCTGATGAGCAAAGCTATTTGCGTTCTAGCATTTTTTTAGACAAATTCAAAGACTCGTTGCTGGTTTGGTTTTGATCTTCCAGACCTCTAACTTCAAAGTATCTTTCAGCATTTGGCTATTGATTCTCCATTTGCTTTTATTTGGTCCACATGAGACATGGGAATCCAGAATTAAGCTAAATACAATCTGCATTCTGAAAAATCACGCATCCTTTCATAATTCCCATTTGGGCATTTAAAATGGTGAAATATTAACTTATTGATGATACCTTTGGGAACAAAAAACCTGCATCAGGCACATAAATACACACAAACACCAAATTCATCCTGAACAAGGAAAAAATTCTACACTTCAGACATCATTATCAGACATAAGCAACAATACTAAAGATTCACCTGTAAACTGAAACTACAATGAAGAATCTGCTTTTTACATTCAAATAGTAAAATACTGAAACATATGTGACTAAAGACTAGGATTAAATGTGCATTGTCTAGTAATGGATCCTAATGATGGGGACTGGTTTTAAACAGTGTTTTCATAATAGTGTGATTTCCACAATCTTTCCCCTATTGTGTCTATGTTATTTTCTTCATCCTTTACAGGAAATGGAAGATTGTGAGAAATTGTGAGACTTCAAGCTGATTTAAATCTTCTGATATTTAACACAAAACTGGTAACAGTCATGTCATGGGTCAAGAAGCTGTAAAGTCTCCCTTTCGCTAGTCAAATTTCCTTTGCAAACTTACGACTTGCCTGCCTCCTTCAACTCACCTTAAACCACCTGGAACTTAACTTTTTTTTCAGTTTTTAATTTTTTTTTTTTTGTTCATGGTTTTGTTGTTGTCATTGTTGTTCTTGTTCTTGTTGTTTTTAATGTGGTGACAGGGAGAAAAAAAGAAATGAGTATTACAGGATGACTGGATATTGCTTTTTGATTATGGAAACCTACTGCTCTTCCCTAAGATATGAGATCAACATTTCCAATGTGCATGAAAGAGGATGCAAGCAACAAATGTAATTAAGGCACAATTATTACAAATGCTATAAAAAGGCTTACTTATCCTTTCCATGCACAGCCTTTTCCCCTGCATGGCCAATCTTGAAACTGACAAGATTTATATCAGATGTATTTATTCTACCTACCACATAATCAGTGCTCCTAGCTGCTACACTAAGACAAAAGGCAAATATCAAGTTATGCTCCAATTATTTTAGGGTTTTTTGGCTATCGTTCCTCCTTAATCCTTGTAAAGCATCCCTGTAACTGTCAATGAGCATGCAGAGCAAGAACAAAATAACTGAATTGTGAAATGTACGGCCATCTTCGCACTTTCTGAAAGTCAGATATGTGGCATTTATTTGCCTTCAAATAGGATCTTATTTAGTCTTTGTTTTATGTATTCAGATCTCCCATGTTTCCTTAGCATGCTCAAATAGGCTAATATATTTTTGTATTTTTTTCTATTTTGACTGGGTGTTTGAGGTCCTAGAAGCCTACTATGCAGTAACTATGCAAATGAACATTGTGGGCCACGCAGATGGACTGTGTAATGTGATGTTCAGAGAGTCATTTATGCTGCGGTCTTTTCTGCTTGGAATAACTGCATTTTCCATGGAATACTGAAACAGAGGGATCAACTATTTATTGCTTGTACTGTGTAGAATCACCATAGTTTCTATATAGTGTGTGTTAAGATATACAGTGTATACGTATCTTAAGAAAATCAGTATTTAATTGCACACTTTGATGAAGATGGTTTACTGAAGTACTGCCCATTTCCACAACATTGGATAAAAAGGCTAATAAAGTCACAAGCATTAACAAGTTTCTCATTAGAGCCTGTTCTACAGCACCACCACCTAGTTTGCCACAGACTGGTACTAGGATGTGGCAATGCTGCACCACCTGGAAGGTGTGGGCAAAAAACAAGCGACAGTAGTGTGAGAGAAAATGGAGGTATTAAAAAATCAGAAAAAGAGTCAAGAAAGTATTTTGGACTATGGTTACTCAAATTGGGAAAGACTGCCCTTTTAATACACAAGAAAGGAACAACAGAGACCCTGGACATATAAGGAGACACATAGCAAATTGAAAAAAAAAAAAAAGAACCATTACCTCATTTAAGCTTGGGAGAGGAGGTGGGGAAGCACCAAATGAATTCAGAACAGATCCTTTTAATTCTCCAAAGCCAGTATTTTCTCCTAGAACTTAATGCTTCCACAGGGATGCTCTTCTTGCATCTCCACAGCACATTAAGAATAATTGAACAGCTGCTGCTTGGAGGCATCACCTCTAACATCTCTCTTCAGTCCACAAGGCTATGTCTTTCCTCATTCTTGATAAGACTGACACAAGGAGAAATAAGGTTATTAAAAATGACAGAGCTGGGTTTAGTCTTTATATAATTGTTGCTTCTCCCAGCTCTGATTGTAAAGTGCTGATTCAGCCATAGCCCAATACTGTCTTGATTAGTCAAATGCTTTTGGACAGAAAGAAAAGTGAACTACAGCATTTTTATGCTTTTTTATTTTTCTTTAAAAATCAAGTTACAGCTCCGGAAGATGTTTGTATAGACTAAATGAGCGGACAGAATGTGTTCTTCCTTGCCTTTAGTTTTTCTGCTGTTGTGGAAAATGGCTTTTTTAATTTCCATTTGGGTAAGATGTGGGAGTAGTGATGTAGAGCCATAACACTGGAAACTCCAACACATAGTTTGCTCTCCTAGTTACGGTAATCTTACTGAGGTAAATGGAAGTATTTACAGCAGGTGCAGTCAAACATGTAGAACAATTCTCATCTATTTAACTGTGAAGAACTTCTATTGCTTAGCACACGTACCTTACGTATGTATCATTTTGCCTGAGTTTGTACTGCACATAAGAACTATTCTCAAATGAACTGGCAATGTACATCAAACGTACCACCTTCTTAATTGTGCCGTTTCATACAAGAAATAAATATTATTGTTGCTTTAGGAAGTGCTTTAGTAACATAAGTCAATTGCCCTAATGTAAAATGTAATAAAGCTGTTTTTAAATTGTTCAAGTAGCAACAGTTGTTTTCGTTAATTATTCTGAAATTATGGAACATCTCTTTTATTCTTACTATGCTGCCTTTAGATTACAGAAGAAAGAAGAATTCCTTCTAGTCTTACATTGTTGAACTCCTATAATGCCAAGAATTTTCAATTAAGCCTTTTCATCTTTCTTTCTTTGGTTTCATATTAGAGTAGACTTCCATTTTCTCTGTTGTTTGTCTGTTTTTTTTTTAATTCACAGAACTCTGCAAAAAAATACCTGAGAATAAAGATACCATGTTTTTAAAATAAACCTTCCTTCTTAACATATCCAGTCAATTTATATTCAGAGCCTTTAAGAACTGAGGCATTATCTTCACAGTTTCTTAAAATATCACAGCTAATTTATTACTGTTTACTGCTTCTGTAAGAATGTTTTGTAGTTCTGAAAATTTTGGTTCTAAATTAAACAAGGAAATCACACCAGAAGCAGACAATGTGGGGATAGGATCAAATATCTACCACTGAGAAAACAAAAACCTGAAAAGCAATTAAAAAAAAAGTCAAATACAAATTATGGTTGTTTTCCATCCTACTGAGGTAATCCTAATATGCAAAATTGTAGTTTTCAATTAATTATTAAATATTCTACTTTTGAACAGTTTTCTTTCAATTCTTCTTTTGCATATACTTTCAATACCTTCCACATTAATTTGGCTCAAGATGCTTAATCTGAATGATATTGTAATAAGAAGGAAACACAAGCAACTACTAAAAGAAGATGCCTAAATTCTTCTTCAGCTGCAAAGTCTAAGAGCACTTTGCTACTAGAAATATGTAGTGTGGCCAGCTTGCAAAGAGGACTCTGAAGTACCATTTGCCATTGTGAAAATGCATTGTCTGCAAACAGTTTGGTGCTTGATCTGAGAGTGATATGGCACAATGCACATTGTTACACTGCAAATTCACTAGTGCAGAAACACATCTTGAACAGTTTAGGAAGTAGATATGCCATTAAGCTACCTCGGGAAAGGTAATAAATTTAGAACCTAGATGGAGTGCTTTTAAACCATTTATAAAAATAATTAATGCAATATCCTCTACAATCTACAACCTCCCACTCCTTTCCTCATTAAGTGCAGGACATTTTGCAAATATGAATTTGAATTACCAGCAATGGGAAAAGTAAGTCCTAAATAAACTTTTAGTTTGATTTAATATAAATGCGTATTAAGCAAGAGAGGATGAAGAGCAAAGCAAAACAATTAAAATATGGAGATAGGATTCACAGCTCAGGATTTCCTGACCCATGTTGTTCTGGGCTGAGCTCTGATTTTTCGGCAGTGGTGACATGATGAAACATTTCTTGATATTCAACGAGAAGTAGGTGACAACTCAGATAAACTCTTACATTAGCTGCTTTTAAGATCAGTCACCTGTTCTTTATTTGCCTTATGCACAGGACTTATCTCAGTGTCATTGTTTCTCTTTCAACAACCTATTTCATTTGTCTTCTCCAGAAGTGCACTGCTGCAGCCTCTGGAATCCTCCTGCCACAGAGCATAAGGAAGGGAGGAAAACACAGCTTAGTTCGAACATAACTTGTCCTTAAACAACAGAAATGCAGACAAATGTAGATGCAGTATCAAAACTTTGGAGGAAGTAAATAATGCTTTCATCTGAAAACAGCTTTTAAAAGGAAATGCACCTCTGCTATCGCTCAGCCAGTGTTTGAATATGTAGGTTTCTAAAACCCAGTCTGGGTCTGCACGTGACAGGGGCACGATGATCCTTCCAGAGTAGACCCCACTGTTGTGTTCCTAGATTACACAGGAAGCTTAATCTGGTTCCATGACACTCTAGCTGGAGATAAAACTGCCCCAAAACTGCTGGCCATACTGAATAAAGCTGCTTGGGATCGAAAGGGAAAGCTGTGTTCCTAGCAGCCTGCTGCCTGGGCTCTGGGATTGTGCCTTCTGCCTTTTGGTCTCAAGGAGATGTGGATTATGCTGCTGATGCTGACAAGGCATTGTGACTCCCCATGCTGTACCAACAAAACTGCAATCAGTGGATGTTTCGGCTCTGTTCTGTTTGAAAGACCTTCCCACCCCCCCAGCTCCAGTCTGTAGGCCATGCAACTTTCCCCTCAGATTACACTGCTATAGCAAAAACTCTGTAACATTCTGGATAAGCTAGAAAGGCATGGGTTGACAGAAGTTTTGCTTCCATAACTGATAAACTTTCTGATAATTGGCTGAGCTTAACCTCTGCTCTTGTATAGGTTTTTAAATTCAAGAAATAAAAATCCAAATTCATCCCTTTGTGAATTTCTACTTTTTTTCCTGGTCATCTCCTTTGCATAAACGTGACCCGTGGGAGATCAGAATTGTGAAAGATTCTTGCTTCCTTTGATGAAAGATCCACGTTTTAAGACAGCTGCTGCAGTCTGTCTTTGAAGAAGAAACTGATGATGGAACTGTTCTTGTGTCAGCCCCCTTGAGTGGTAAACTGTGATTTATACAGAGACACTGTCACTGATTGCCTGCATAAAGAAAGCAGCCGAGGACAAATGGCAACACATATGGTCAGACTTCTTCCTGTAAACTGCAGGAATCCAACTTCAGAGAGCAGGTAGGATAAAATCCAGCAACACTACTTACATTTGTAAGTTAAGGAAAACATCAGAAGATACCTGCAAAAATATAAATATGCGAGGTTTTTAACCAATTATATGAACTAAAGAACTGTCTACATATTTCTAGATCTTGAGAAGCCTCTGAGTCTTTTCATCCCTGTTTATGCCACTGCTCGTGAACTGACAGATACTGCAGCATCTTGTTGCAATTCACAGGGATTCATTTCTCTCTAGCATTGATCTTCACTGCAAAACTCCTCCATGAATGTTCTTAAACTGGAATTAAACTAAAACATATTGCTGAAACAAATTCTAGAGAAACCTTCTGGTCTAGCCCAGCTCATTCCAAACATCACTAGGAGTGACAGATACAAAGAGTGAACCTATGATCAAAGCTTGTATTGTTTGCCTATTTATTATCTTCCTTACTGTCTGTCAGTGCCTGCTCCAACCTCCTTTCTTCCTCTCCCATGTTTCTGCTTACTCTTACTTCTCACTTCTTGCAGAGCAGACAGACAAGGAAGTAACTTGCAAAATCACTGCCAATCTAAGTTTTGTCCTCCAGAAATTGTCCCAGGCACAGCAGAGCTCACAGCAACTTCTGCTGTCTCTGGCCTCTAGCATTGTATTTCAAGCTGATATGAAGGGTCTGGTCTTCCAGTTGGCATCTCTATTACAGCACTGGCTACATCTTAATGTTTGAAAAGCCTTCTGCTTTAACACCTCCTGTTATCTCAGCAAAGTGATGTTTAAATAACTGAACTGGCTTCAATGAACTGCCGTTGCCATTTTTCTGCTTCTTAGTGAGAAAAAATGGAGATAATTATGAAGTGGAAGAGCAGGTTTAATGAAAGCTGGTTTCTTTTGGTATATTCCTGAAGCGGCAATCATCATCTGTTTGGCTTTTGAAGAGCAACAATTATAATCACTCAAAATCCCAAGGGGAACAAAAATAGAACTTAAATTAGCATATAAAATATACAGCTGGATTGGGCAAGCCTATAAAAATCTGGAAAAATCATTCTAATTTGAAAGCTATTCAAAATCACAAACAAAATGAGTACAAGAGTATTTCACATGTTTCTTCCTTTCTTTCCCTTTTTGAAGTAGTAACATAACAACATTTATAGGATTTTCCTAAAACATAGAAATGAAAACCCATTGCCAAGAAAGAGAGTAAGTAAAAATAGGCTAAAGGTGCATTTTTAAAATAATAGATAAACTTAAGCATTATAACATCATTTTAGCAGTATTTATCTCCCAAAGTTCTGATATAACTGTATTGCAAAGTCATGTGCAATGACTCTCCAGAGCTGTAAAATAAAAATATAGCTGAGACAGCCAGTTAAACATCTTAGCTTTTTCGGACAACTGAACAATGATAATATTTAAGAGAAGTTAACAACAAATGAGAAAAAAAATTACAAAAAATTACACTATCTGTGAAGCTTTCAGTGATCATTTTGGATGGTGATTGTTATAGTTAACAGAAATTCAGCCATGAGTAAGAAAATAATTTTCCTTTTACTGCAATGTCCACATTTTGAACAGTTACCTAGTAATATTAGCTTCTAGAAATAAATCTTCATTTCAGCAAACATGAACTCAAAGATGGAACTGCTTTTTTAATACTACTGAATATTTATTACTTTTAGTAATTTTGACTCGAAATACCAGATCTAGTTATTATCAGTCAAGGTTAAATAAGACAGTATGCAGATACAGGAATGGGATTAAAAAAAAAAAAAA
>VWZV01008543.1:124511-176636 GCA_013397155.1 Irena cyanogastra
TGGAAAGTGAATATTAGTAAATTTTAAATGTTTCGTCTTGGCTCTCTGCCAAAATGAGATGACAGGCTTTTTGCTTTATTTATCTCTTTGTAATTCAGGTGATGTTGATTTACTATCCCGTGTAGCTGAATGGCGCACTTGAGTTATTGGCACACCTGTGGCAGAAAAGGATGCATGTTTCCTAAATGAAATGATAGGAGTTATGTTGTTTCTTTCTGTCTTTCATTTTGGGATCCTATGTAAGCAGTTTCAAATTTTCTCTTCTGCCTTGGGGCCAGGACATCCTTAGGTACCACCTGGAAAACAGAGTCTGAGTAAAATATGTAGTTTTTTTTTTTTTTTAGTAGTAAATTTCTATTCTAAACACAGATATACTCAACCTTTAGCATTAGGAAATACATCATGTCATTAAACGGTACTCCAGAGAGCTAAAAAACCATTGCATTGTGGTATCTTTGTGACAATAGTTGATGGTGCAACAGCATGACCTGATGATTCTGTAAAATACCTACTCAGCTTAATGATACATGTGCCGCGTCGTTTAGTTTCCCGTCCTTTTACACCAAGTCCAGTTGTTAAATGCAGTGAGATAGGCACCTTGCTTCATGTCCTCGTGGGGATCAGGGAGATGCCATCTTTCCCCTAACTCCTCCTAGAAAAGATTTCTCTGTGTTCTGTGATGTTGCAACTGCTACTGTTGTGAACATCCACTCCTGCAAAGTTAGTATTCAAGGAAATGTAGGGGGGAAAAAATGCCAGCGACCCCTTACTGCAGGTTGTACCTATGTTCACTTGGGAGCTCCTGAGTAGGAAGTGTGCTAACTTTCAGTTTGGTCCTTCCAGCTGCTATTCCATGTCAGTCCTCTACAGCTACCTGTCTTGAGCTAAGAAAAGAACCTCACTAAGTGTGAAAACACCAAATGTGGTTTAAAAGTCAGAAGACTATAAAATCAAAAATAAATTTTCACTCAGAAAGAAAATAGACAGATGAAAACTGTGATGAGAGAATATGTGGCTGATAAAATCAGATAATCAAATTGTCAACAATTTGAAGGGTTGCATTATTTATCCATTGTAACAATTACCAAGAAGCATGTGAATTATTCCCCTACATTTGAAAAAAAACTATTGAGAAATAACTTTGCCTTTATTTTTCCTCTCCTTCCATAGAGATCCATTCTTATCCATTAGATAAGAAAAGACCTTATGGGAATGCTTTTCATCATAATGAGAAATACCTGTATGTGGTTCACTCCTTTTTATCAGCTTGCATGGCAAAGAGCATTTTCTCTTTCAGGAATTGCTTAAGCCACTCTGGAGGCTGTTTGCTGAACAGAAGAGGAAGCAGGCTCATTAGGACTACAGTTAGAAATGTGCATTAGTACATGTACAGTCATCATCATGAGACTCTGGTGCTGGAGCAAATTTACCCTGTTTTTCACATTAACCTGTAATCTTAGGGGTAATGTGGACTTCCATTATTTCGTTTAGAAGAAGATAAACTTACAAACATTTTGATGAAAGATAAATTTTTGGAAGATAAGTCCTTGCCTTTAGACAAGATTTAAGGACAGATAAATAGACTGGCATATTTGTTTTATTTCGGTCACACAGTTCAAGTGATTTGTTTCTAATGTAAAACTACCTTTTATTTTCAAAGTGCTTTTCACTCAAACTTCTTAGAATTAATTTGAGTTGATGTCTTCTTGGTCTTGTGAGATAAGTGCATTTTTATCATGCATTTTGTAAATGAGTAAACCAAGGCAAATTCAGTGAGAAAACCTATTTCCATCATCACTAGAATTCCTATTGAAACATGAAAATCTGAAAAAGAGCTCCAGGTGATTTTACTATATATTTGAAATATGTGGAAAAAAACCCCAGGTTTTTGAAGCTGTTCTTAATTTTAAAAATAGATTCTTTCTTGCCTCCATGCCAGTTCCCATTACTAATTTAAACACGTGTTGGACATACTTAAAAGCTTTAGGAATATGCACAGAATATAAAGAAAAAGGAAAAAGACCCCACATAATACACAAAGCCTACTACTGATGTATTTGTTAATTTAGCTAATTAATTGAGTGACAGAAGTTCCTACCAAAGGTGAGTACCAGGCCATATCTGCAAAAGTGTATGTATGCAAATCTTTTATCTCACACACGTATATTAGTATTTCTATTAATATTTCTATCTCTCTATGTACATTAGCAATAGAGTTCTACTCTGTGTAGAAGTCTTTGATGTAGCATCACAAAAGATTACCACTGGAATTAAAAGCACCTAATGTTCTTCAGAAAAAAAAAAAACCCACTACTTTTAAATTAAATGTTTTTAAAAGTCCTATGACTTATTAGTGATGTGACTTAATTTGGTGGTTTGTTCTGACAGAGGCACTTTGCTGAAGTCAGGCTTTTGACCATACTCTATACTGATTGACCAGGCTTTTGAGGAGGGGGAAACTAAGAAGTGTGTAAACAGATTGTATGAGCACACACAGTTAATTTCTTTGCAGGATGTTTTGATGTTAGAGTAGTCATCGAGAAGGAGTTAAAAGAGTGCATGAAATACTCATCTGGTCATATGCCACATGAAAATCTGGCTCAATATCCCTCCACCTTTAGTTTCACTGCATCTTGAAACAAGAGGGTGGGTGGCAGGAAGAGCCAATAAACCCATAGCCTAACAAGCTGTTGGCAAAATCCTGGCTGACTGTCACAAGGCCAAGATTTCCCTTTGCATTTCAGGCCACAATAAAATTGGTTTGTGAGTGAAAGTGAATTGCTGCTGAGACACAGCACGCTGCAGGCGGTTCTGGGTCTGATGTGAGAGTCTGGCTGCAGCAGAACTTCATAGCCAAGCAACGATGTCGTGAGTAATCTAGTGAGTGGTTACAAAGTGTGAACGATCAATAAGAAGAGCTATTAATTTCCATCCTCACCTCAGACCCCAAGTCTGTGATTATATTTAATTCAGAAATCATATTCACAGGTAAAGCAGAAAGGAGGGAAAATCAATTTTTTTCCCTGTGGACTACAAGATTAGTTTTCTAAGCTGGAATTCCTAAGCTTAACAAAACTCAGAAAGCACTCTTCACAGTATGTTGGGAAAGTAGCTTAATTTAGAGGACAATGAGCTTGCCACGCATATGTGGGATGTCCCATTCTCTGACTCGTTGTGGTTTTGTGATCACATGAACACTCAAGTGTTGCCTTAAGACCAAATTTTTGTTTTTCACCTCAGACCAACAGCCTAAAGATACTTCATCAGTCTAGCTGCATAGTTTTGAATTCCTAAAATACTGACATTTTCTCTATCCAGAATTCTCTTCTTTCCTATAAGTAGCATACATTTTTTTAATAATTAATTAATACTCTGAATGATTTAGGTTAAGGAATTGCAATGGAACTGGTAACGCACAAATTCAAAACACAATTAGATTTCCATTAAAAAGCCACAGACATTTAGTGAGATTTTAGTATGAGCCCTAAACTTCGTAATAGGCATTAAAATGTAGTTTTCACTGCTATTCTCCTTGGATTTGGATTAATTTAGTTTTTGAAGCTACTACTGGTTTCTTATAACCACATTCCCCAAGCTGCTCCTGTAAAGCCCACAGATGTTTAACTGAAAACAGCATTTCCTCAGAGGTGTCCAATGTATCTGCCCTGGTTTCAGCTGATATAGCTTTCAGCTTAGTAGCAGGTACAGTGCTGTGGTTTGGATTCAGTGTGAAAGTTATGTTGACAACACACTGCAGGTTTGGCTGCTCTTGAGCTCTGCCTACTCTGAATCAAGGACTGTTCAGTGGCTCATGCTCTGCCAGTGAGGAGTTGCACAAAAATCTGTGTGATAGCATGACCAGGAGAGGGGACCTGAACCGGCCAAAGGGATGTTCCACACCATAGAAGGTCATGCCCAATATATAAATGGGGGAGCTGACCAGGAGCAGCTGATCACTACTCAGAAGTGAGCTGGGCATTGGTCATCAGGTCAGCAACTGTGTTCACCAGTTGTCTTTCCTGTTTCTTATTCCTCTCTCTCACTCCCCAGTTCACTGCAATTATTATTAGTAGTACATAAGGTTGCCTTGTGCATGGGTGGCACAATTATGTTATCACCTATACAAATATTTAGGATGAATGGTGTGTTGGAAAAATTCCAGTTATTCAAAATGCTCCACCCAACAGGGCAGTGACACCTTAACTAATGCTGAAATAGAAAAAAAATATCATTATACCAGGATTTAAATATTGAATATTGTTCCAGGAATAACGATAAGTAAGAGGAAAGAAGAGGTAAAAAGTAAAAACAGTTACTATCAAACAATAGTTAATTTCACTGGTGGAGGTTATATACTTTTTACAGGAAAATGATTCGTGACTTTTTGCAGTACGGACCACGCTGTATTGGGTTTGGTAATGTGTGGTAATGTTTTCATAGGGAGGGTTGTAGGGGTGGCTTCTGTGAGAAGCTGCTAGAAGCTTCTCCTGTGTCCAATGCAGCCAAAGCCAGTGGGCTCCAAGATGTACTCAAGGCTCAGCCCATCTTTGGGATAAAATAGTTAAGAAGGAAAAAAATGTTACTGTGCAGAAAAGTATTGCAGCCAGAGGAGAGCAGACACTAAGGTGAAGTAAAGAAGGAGGGATTTCAGGCAGTGGAGCAGAGATGCCCCTGGAACCTGTGGTGAAGGCCAGGGTGAAACAGGCTGTCCCCCTTTTTAAGATCTGACTAGTGGGAGAGACATCTGCACAAAGTAAGGTGTGACTGAAACCATATGCCAAAGTCAATAATACAGATTTTATTTAACAAGGAATGTAAGAGAGAGAGATGGAAAGAAATGGGGGAGGCTTGGAGAGAGGAGAAGGGGGGGAAGGGGACAGGAGGGAGAGAGGGAGGGGGAGATCAAGCAAAAAAATATCTCCACCTGTGGATCCACTGGTCATTCACTCTTGGCTTCTCCACGGCAGGGGTCCCCAGGTCTTTCAAAATTTTTCACTATTTACACATCTTTTAGAAGTTTCATGAAACAGAAAAGGACCAAATGCATGAGTCCTGTATGAGTAAGGAGCACGTTGCAGAATTGCTGTTTCTGTTCAGGGTGGAATACTCAGGCATAGGACAAGTTCTGCAATGGGTCACTTCCTCAGAGTTTCCTTCTCTGTTCCTCAACAGAGCCCCAGTTCTTGTTTAAAGGATACAGCAGAGAACACCTATCCTCACAGAGTTTGAGGTGATGGTTTTGAGAGTGCTATTCCAGATTTATCTTTGTTACTGTGACGGGGTTCTTGATAATTAAACTTAAGATGGCTTCCAGCATCCTACCCAGTTTCCTTCTGATTTGCGATTTCTTTGGAATATATGCATGTGTTTTATAAATGATGATCAAATGTCAGAGCATCCTGATCAAGAGAAAGAAGTAAACATTGTGTGTGTTTGTTTGTTTGTTGATGCAGCATGAAATATTTATTTTTGTTCTGTTGTCCTTAGCACTCTATTGCTTCAGCTGATGTCTTTTATGCTTTCTCCTTCATTGAAATAGAGGTTGAAGCAGCACAACAATATTAGTCCATCTACTTTTCAATAAAGTTGTGCTGGAATACAAAAAAACCCAGAATTAATCCCATTTAAATCACTTATGTCACTTTATGTATTCTGAAGATGAAATAATACTAGGCAGTTGAAGAAATTATGGTATTTTTCTTAAGATTTGAGCAAGTACACTGTGGGCAACTGTTGTGTTTCAATTTCTATAGTAGTACTTTTTTTCCTGGGGCAATGAAACTTAACTCAACCTTATACAGAGTGCCCAGTGTAAATTTAGATTTATCCCTGTGAATGTGCCAACCTTGCGAATGCAGAGATGGGATTTCAGCTCCGTGGTTCACTTTATCTTCTGTCATTCAATGCTCCAGAATGGGTGGTGCACACAATGATAGGAATGATTCAGCTGCTGCTTTTTCTGCCTTGGTTGAGGATAGTAATTCCTAGGAAAATTCTTCTGTGAGGGTTTGGTCATAATTCACCAGAGGCTGTGAGGTTAAGGATGGAAGGACTAAAGAGCAGTATAGATACCCTCTTTATTCACTGTGTTGATTGTGTACTTTAGTAGATTTATGACTTCTCTTAAATGAAGCAGTTAATCTACCAAAGCCATTCAGAGCTCCTCCTGTAATGGACAGATCTAAACAACTCAAAATGGCTTAATTAAAGGCTATAGCTATGTTTACAAATAATCAAGAAGCATCCTACCTTCAGAAATTCTTGTTTCTCCACTCTCCATTGTTTTAATATTAACTGCAGTGATCCAACCAGCAGTATCTTTAAAGCTGCTAGTCTTTTGCAGAGCAACCTAAGATACACATAAAAAGTGAAGAGTTTTTAATATCTCTAGAATGTAAATGTCTTGATATCTCTATAGAAGAAACAGAGTTCTGAACAGTAACAGAGATATGAACTTGTATTTCTTGGTCTCTCATTATGCTCTGCATTTTGTTTGTTTGTATGTTTGTTTTTAAAAAAAGAAGTTTGCATTGGATACATGCCACGTTCTACCAAAATAGTCAGATAGTTAGCAAACCACAGCATCTGCAAGTTGGTAGATGCCAATCTGTTTGCACCAATTTTCTTCTACCCACTGTTTTTATTTTGGCTCATACGTTGTTGCTGACATCCAAACTGATAGTGGTAACTCGAAACAGATACTAAAAAGCATATTTATTTGTGTCTGAATTTACATAGTGTCATATTTAGAGCTGGCGAGCAACCTGTCTGTCAATTCAAATCTCCATGTTTATATTTTAGAAGTGTACCCATTAGTGACAGAAGAATTCCTATACTATTTTCTACATATGACTGTGTAACTCCTGTCTTAGTTATAACTTCATAAACATGTAAAACATTAAGTATACCAATAGGTTATAATAAATAAATAAATATAGTTTGATAAAGAAATAAATAAATATAGTCTCAATTATATTTAACATAAAAATCAATGGCCTAGGAAAAAACAAGGATTAAAATTAAAACTCTATCCTCACCTTATATTATACTAAAAAAATATTTCTGGTAATATATGCTTGCTTCAAACTCATATAACAAGTCAGACATTACACCTTAGAAGAAGAGCTCAACAAGCGTGAATAATAAAACAAACCCACAATTTCCCTTAACACAGCTGAATAGATGCCAGAAAACATTTGCTGACTTCAGAAATATCCTCTACTTATCATCGTATTATGAAAGACCAAAATCTAATTTTATGCAAATCTCTCCAACTTTATTTATTAGTTCTACTTTTTTCTCAGAGGATCATAATTTTCTCTTTCTCAGAAATCAAGCATTGCAATGTACCAGACAGACCTAGTCTGTTGTATGCTTTCAAACTGTGAAATACCTAGTATACCCACATTTTTGATCTGTCATTTATTGTTCGTCCTCTCTTTTATGGTTATTTCTGACTTGAAACTCATAGGTTCTTTTTTTTCCCAAAGCACTGAACACCTGCAAACTCTCTAGGTCTATATGACCTTTGAAATCCAGACTCTAAACCCATTTAGGCAGTGGCTGCATATAAAAAATTGATTTTACATGACTTTTGAGATCTATCATTTTATTCACATCACTGATATAAATGCTTTACCCTTAAAATTTGCATCTCAGAAATTTTCAGAATTGCCATGCCATTGTGTTCTCTCCAAAACAGAAATTTAAACATCCACCTCCTCCGTAGCTGAGCTTACAGTAGTTCATTTCAGGCCCCTTCCCTGGTGCTGTTAGATTAATTCTAAATCTGTAAAAGTCTGTGTGTTGACAGAGACAATTAATACTTTGAAATGCTCGTGATGCTCTGTACTACACACAAGCAAATGTCTGATGTGCTGTCAGAATAAAGTCATTAAAAGAGCAATTTCAAAGCTGAATCTTCAGTAACCAAAGTTTGCTCCTGCTGCTGTAGTATGGGTGAACATAATTTGAAACTGCTGAAGTAATGTGGTACAAGGAAGAGGGGCACAGGTCTGCTATGTGTACTCATCTTAAACACATGATCTGCTCTACCTCTGACATTGTGTTCACGTTTGTAATTGAAGCTGGAGCACTGGTCAGCTGGATACATTATGCACAGAACACATCATGCCTGGTCTGAAAAGTCTGCACTCCTTTTAAAGTCAAAATATAGTGCATCAAACTGGAAGTTGCAGTCATATGAAAACCATATGTGGAAGATAATAAAATCTGGAACTGACTGGATAACAGGGTGATGAATGTAAAATTCAATGAATTGAACTGCCATTGCTCTCCTCAGGTGCTGCAGTATGACCCACTGTTCTAAATCTTTTTATACAAATAAGTTTTTTTATAAAAAAGAAACAAATACACACTTTTACTTTTTAGTAAAGTACAAATATAGTACTTCAAGCTATTGCCATTGTGCATGCTTTGCCATATAGAGGGAAAAAAAATAAGAATCATGTCTTTTTTCATATTTTAATACTTCTGGACACCCACCTGCTCACATCAATAGATTGAGACTGTAGAAATCACAGCTCTGTGACCAGGAAACTCCAGGAGCACTCCTAAGTTCCTCTTCAAAAACTACCAACAAATGGAAATGTAAAAGCTGTCTCAAATGTTCCCAGTTACCAGTGGCTGCCTTGCATGGTAACAGCTGCTGCACCCCATCACTTTCACCTCTTCTTACCTCCAGCCCTTTCCTCTGCATCAGAACTTGGCTTTCCCCTGTGTTGGTTATCTGGTTTATCTGGTTTAATCCAGCTGAGTGTCAAACCCTCAAGCCTCAGAAATCACCTTTTCAGCATAAAACTGGCTATTTACCACTTCAAAAAGAGCTCCATTTCTATGGTGGTTGCTCTTCAGAATTTTGGCTTAGCAAATCTTAAAACTTTGCTCTCCTGGTCACATAAGTTGTTAAAGTAGTCTGTTCATTTGCTTTTCTAAAGCTACATATTTCTGTGGGTTGGATTAAATAAATGTAAACAAAAGGACTTCAATCTTGTTTCAATGTAGATTTTCCCATAGAGACAAAAAACGCTCTGTGAACTTGATGCAGGAAAAATAGGACAATCTTTCAAAAGTACATAAGGAATATTTAGCAACATAATTTTATAAATGAGGGAAATAGTCTCTAAAATGTTAAATTTTAGAGCTAAAGGCCAATGCCTTGTTATTACTATTTTTAATGGAAATCAATGTCAGCAGGTTTCTGATGAGAGGATTAAATATTTAAATGTCAATTATTTGTCCCGAAGCATATCACATCTGCCTTTGTGATAATTATAGACGTTGAAGAAATAGCTGCTAAATTAATATGATGAAACGAAGTAACATAAGAAAAGTTCAGTGTAGCAATACATTTTTTGCTTCATTGCTCTTGTGCAGAATACTGTTGTTCACATTTATTGTTTATTCAGAACATGACTTAATTCAGATTTTTAGGAGTAGTGTTTTGCTGCATTACATAGTTAGAAATTTTCAACAATTTCATTCAGTCATTTGCTTCCTGGTATTAAATTTTCCTGGTCTGGCAGCTAAGAGCCTCAGCTTAAGTTTTGGGAAATTCTTTGACAAAACTGCTGAAAATTACCGTGACAGTACCATGAATATTGACTTGTCAGGTCAAAGCAGAGCAGAATCACGATAAAAATTCAGGACTTCCGTGCACTGGAGGTTTTGTTTTGTTTTTTTTTTTAACTTTACTGCTTTATCACACTGCACAGCAAAATCTGGGGTTTTTGTTCAGACTGCTTGTATGTCATGGCTACTTTTCTCAGACAAAGCTCTTGGCAATTTTGCTGTTCACTGGCACTGTTCCACTGACAGTTTTGGGACTTTGATTTTTGGCTTTGTGCTCATCATATATCTGTTGTGTCAGTGCAACAAGGTGCATGAGGAATGTTTGTTTATTATTTAAATAATAAAAAAAAGAAAGAAGATTGTATTCCATTTGAAAGGAAATGCCAAACATTTGAAATCCTGCATTTCTCTTCCTGTCTTGGGGACGCACCCTGAAAAACAATCAGTCTAAGTGCCTGGACATTTTCCATTTTTCAAGACTCTGATTCTGCCAGTCTCCCAGGACACTTGTTGCAGTGTGAGACCTCTGTGACTTTAAATAGAATTTTCTTAACTTCTTATGATCACAAACAAACATTTTTATTTTTGCATATTTGTAAATGAATAAAAAAAAAGTAATTGTAATTTATTTTTGTCACTGTGAGTGATGGATTTGTAGAGACAGAAAGACAGATTCTGCAGGTTTCATTTACTCTCCACTTCATTGCATACACCAGACACCAGGCTTTGACTGAACAGAGATTAGAACACTCTAATACCAAACTACTGCAAGTCAAAACTGCAATTTCTAAATTGTTTTGTAAGTAGAGTTTTCTTCTTTCTGGTAGAAAAAACTGAGTAGTGATGATCCTGAAGCAGAGACTGATACTTCTGTCAGAGAACCAGATGGTGGGAATGAGTATGGGTAGAGTGCAAGAGAGAAATTTTGTTTTATTCTTTCAGTTTTGTAAAATTCATACCAGTCTTACATAGAAAATTACCCCCAATGAGGAATTTTCTTATTCTTGGATATCAAAGACCTGGGCTGAGAGGCAGAGTGTTCACACTTTTCTCTCAACAGCCAGTATCAGTTATTTCAAAAGAACATTAAAAAATCATGTCCAGACAGCTTTGGAGCAAAAAGATTCAAACTTTTCCAAAGAAATATTTTTTTACCTTCTACTCATAACTTGACTTAAGAAAACTGCCATGGACATGAAAACTTTGCTTTAAAACACCCGTTCTCTGTGCACCTTACACAGCTGCTGGTTACTGTTTGTAATCTTTTATTGGTACTCTATAACTAACACATAGTCACATTAAATACAAATAAAGAAAATATATTTATGAACTTTTCATTACAGTTTATTCAGTTTCTTGCCAGAAAAAGGCACCTTTGTAAGTGTAAGTTACATGACTTGTAAATAACTTCTAAGATCATATTTTATTGAACTTCCTCTTAATGATGCTAATTAAAAGTAGATTGTAAGTGTCCAATTTAAAGCAAGATTATCAGCTATTTATTAAGGCACTTCAATCTTCATATGCCATCTATATGCAATAAGACGTCATTGCATCTACATTTAATCTCTTGTATTTATCTGATTCTCATTGTGTGAATTAGACATTCGGCTCAATTTGCATTTGGTTATATAACAAATAAAGGGGGTAAAAATGGAACAAAAACACCTGCATCATTTTAGTTTGTGTGGGATGGCAAAAGGTTTAAATGAATAACCACATACATGTATGCCTAATTTTCAGATTTCATTGTTCTTGAGTCATATTTGTGATTCTGGAAGTAGATTTTCACTGTACTGTTAAAGCAGTAATCACAAATGGAATGCAGTATTCACAAATCTTTGTCTAGTTTGTCTTGATTAGCTTGAAGGGGAAATACAGTTATCAAAAAGTCAGATGTTCTCAGGTTAGATTCCGTAATAACAAAATTTTTGTATTTTACTGCTGTCGAAACAATGCTTTTAAGTTCTGAAGGTGAAAGTAAGTGCAGAAGCCAAAGCTGTAAAGCAACTGATGTTTCTGAAACAGCACGTAGGACAGAGAGAACAACAAAACTGGCTTTTATTCTCTGGGCTAAAAAGAATGGTGTACCGAGGCCAAGCATGAGTTGAATTAACACAGCTCTGTGTAGGGAAGCTTGCATTATGCCTCACTGCCTTATCTGCAGATAAAAAAGTAATCATTTTGGTTGCTAAGGGTAGCAGTCCCATGCCTTCCACACAATCAAAAAGTAAACCATCACAATAAATAAAAGGAAATTATTTGAAGGGCAGAAAGAAATGTTTCATCCAGTCACACTATTTATGAAAGCTGACAATTTGTAATGGGTGTTGGCAGCAGAAGGGTGCAATTACTTCTCTCCTGCTGCTGGGTTGTGACTTTGCTGGGAGCCAGGGATCAGAGAAATTGGGAGAGCTGGGGGATCCTGTCCTGTTCATGCTCTGGAGACTGTTGCAGACAGGTACAAAGCAGTAGACAGAATATGAGGGGCCAAATAATACCCATTACAGAATAAATGGGATTCTCATGTTTGCATACACAACTCCTGTGGCACTGCCCATGAGACTCACTGAGCAGGGTAGGGGTGAGGGGGAAGAAGCCTCCTGCACAGTGCCATTCACAGCCTCAATGACAGCACTGGAAGCATCTTTACCATTGCTGAAGAGCCAGAGGGCTGTAGTTTTAATTTCCGGTTTAAGTTACACAATATTGTCATATCACAAAGATTAGAGTTTCTTAACAACATGGTTTTCTTGGCTTACTTCAGAATTACAGAAGGAGTAAGCTTGCAAATCTTTTAATAAGGCAATTACATGCAGACAAAGGTTAGTTCCCATGGCACAATAAATTTTTTGTATATTATTCAGTATCTTTTCGATATTCCACTGTCACTAGATAAAAGCCCGAGATAGTACTGTGACAAATCTATTCAGGAGACAACAATACATATTCCTTATTTGTGCTTACTTGTATGCCACACAAACCTGCAGTTAATTTTCCTGCCTCTTTTAAAATTGTGGAAAAAAATGCTACATAGATTCAACAGTGCTTTTAGTGCTTAACTGTGAAATCTACATTTTGCATTTGTGAAATGAAAAGGATGAGATAGTCAATCACTTAATTTTTCTGATAGACTAAAAATCTTACAATCTTCTAATTCTAAACGTCAATCTTATATAGGAATGAACTTATTAAAAAAGAGAACAGACTGCAAAAAGGAAGCTGTGCTATTTTCAATATAGAGTCTTTAACCTCATGTTTGTTTTCCCAATGTCTGCATAAGAAATAAATCAAGAAAGTCATGAGAGTATATTTTCTTGGCACAGCATATTTTATTAGTTACATAAGTAGTAACACCTTTAATTCTTTTTCTCACTAAAATTATGTGCATAAAAGAGCTAATTATCATTATTCACAGATTTCAGAGAGAGGTTAAGGCAGAGGTATGATGGTTTGCAGAAGTCCATGTTTATAGAAAATCAAAGGTCTAGACCAGAACTACTTGTATTCCAATGTAGACATGGAAAAACATCCAAGGATCTTCCAACAGAGATGAAACACTTCTGTCATGAATTAACTTCTCACTTCACAATGAAAAAATTATAATCAATTCTATGCATCAATTCCAAATCTATGAAGCCATTCTGGATACATTTCAGAAGACCTGATGGATGTTCATCAAACTAATAGTGATGATTTCTTTTAATCTCAGTTATAAAAGCAAATAAATATTCCTGTAATAAAATAAATGCATGTATGTGTATTTCTACTAAACTAGCGTAAAATAACAATTAAATCTTCATGTTTGTTCTTGTCTAGTTGAGGAATAAGCTCTTGCCTGTAGGAGTCCATTGTATTTGAAAGATAACTATTTAATTTCATGTTTAGTGTAGCACATTTACTGGTGCACAGCACTTGTACAGAATATCATTGTCCATGTTTATTGTTTATTCAGAATGTGCTTTAATTCAGATTTTTAGGAGTAGTGTTTGGCCACATTACATAGTTAGAAATTTTCAACAGTTTCAGACTATTAATTGGATATATATCACGTCCAAACCCAGTAGGACATAATTCCAGGTTTCTTTGTGTCTAGTGAGCTGTGCTCCAATGCATTACATTCAGTTTCCCATTAGGATTTCAAACAGTAGATGCAAATTACAGAAACACTTCATAAGAAATTCCAGGTTTTTACAATGGGCCACAAAATCTTTTTGCATACCCTTTGCTCTTGCACTCAAAAAATTGCTATCTGCCTTTTCCTGAGGTTTTTAACTGCTGTATTTCTAACCCACTGGAGTCACAGCAGCTGAAGAAAATATTTGGAAGTCTGTTGTCCATTTTGTGTGATAGTGTTGAATGACTTGAGAGGTGGAGGTGCAGGACCTCTGGCTGATCTCAGCCAGTTCAGGAGTGGTATCATGAAACTGAGAGCAAAGAAGCACAACCGAAAAAGACACAGCTCCATGAAATACTTACATACTGCATCTGCTCATGAAGTCATGGTAAAACTGGAAGCTTTTTCAAAAAGTAACTATTCCCACAAATATATGAATGTAAATAAATTAAACTTGGCAAGTATTGGAAGCGAATAAAAAGATGATCAAAACCTGATGTGCTGTCTCCACATGGGTACCCTGTCTACCATCCTGTGCTCGGAGTCCGTGATTCCTGCTGAATTCACAATGACGACTTAAAAGAGTGACACAGCCTTGCCATGAACCTTTTCTTACCAGATGTAGTGTGAAAAATATTGCAGCTGGTGAAAAAAAAAATATAATTCTGACCATGCAAACATTCAGGGTAAGATCTTGTAACTGGATCTATGTAAGCAAGCTGTAGCAGTGTTTATGACCCTGGTCCATCCCACTGAGTTGGCTTGGCTGGAGTTACAAAGACAGTGAACTTTTACTTTGTGTTGTTGCAGGGCTGAGCCTATTGTTCAAAGAGTGTAACACCAGTCCTTGCAATTTACACAAAGAGTGAAATTAAGGCCTTATGTATCAAGGAAGGAAGAGAGAAACAGAATTGGAATAACAATGATTGTTGTTGTTTGTTTGCTTTGGGTTTTAGGTTTGAGGGGGTTTTGGTATGTGTGTAAACTGCTTTTTGTCATTGCATACTGAAGACTAACCAAGGTAAATTACAGAAGAGTCTTATTAGTTCCAAATAATCATTACAAATCTACACACAAGGTTACAAGTGTGTATTAACTTCCTTTTTTTTCATATACCAAAATCAATATAGCTCTTTAGGAACATATCCTACTTCTGAACATCAGATAGCATTGTATTTAAAGAACACAGAGGTGACAACTGGGAATGCTGCTAGTTTTTCACATTGATGTGATGTGTATCTTTCAAGCTGTAGCCAATCCATTGTCTAAATGCAGGGTGTATCCTCACCCTTCTTTTCCATGGCAGCTTTTTTGCCCTTGTGTCCCTGATTATTGTAAATGCATTGCTTACTTTGCTTTGAATGTAGAAAATGCATTTTTCAAGATCTTATAAAGAGAGTGTTTCACACATAAAGGAAATTACTTGAGTGAGCCAGGTGCAGAGACATGGTTACAGGCACCCTACTCCTGCCTATCAGCTGAATCTAAGGAGAAAATTTCTTGGTTGTGAGGTGTTTTCACTGACTCCAGTGATCATAACTCTTGACTACAGATCAAATGGCCCAGACAGATACAGCAGTTTGCACTGCAGCTTCTATACTCTTCTTCTTTGAGCTTCTCTTGAGGTCTTCTTGAGTTTCCTGACAATTTATATAGGATGATTGGAGTACACTTGTGATCTCTCTGAGGAGCTGGAGGACTCTAACTGCAGGCAGATAAACACAGAGATAAGACTAAGGCAATAACAGAGCTAGAGTCTTCTAATGAAGTATGCCAGCTGCCTGTGACAAAGGATGCTTGCAGCATCCTGATTTAGATAGGCTCAAGCCTTCTGCTAAGGCTAGGACACATGATCTTCTGGCCTGCAGGAGGTCTGCAGCTGCTCAGGAGCTGCACCACCAAGTGAAAGAACTGTGGAAGGAGATCAGCAACTTGCAGAGCAACAGGGAGGATAAGGAAGACATTGAGTGGGTCTCCTCCAGGCCCCTGTAATTTCAGGAGTCCAGCTCTCCAGTTGTAGTGGAAGGGTAGGAAAAATCTCTGACTACAAAGTTGGAAAAAGAAAATTCCCCTACCCTAACCTGGTAGAAAAATATTTATACTGAGAATGATGGAAAAGGCAGAGATTCTTTAACAAAAAACAACACCACCACCACCACCACACACAAAAAAAGAAAGGATGAGGAAGGTGAGACACAATCATGGAAAAGACTTGGCAATCAATGTAAGTGAACTCAAGTCAAATCTCTCTCAGCAGAGACATATTAAATAGGGACGTGCCCAAGGGATTGCCTCATGTGGAAAATACTTAGGCTCTTTCTGGGGAAGCAGCACGCATGGGTCCCCGTCTGGAGTGCCTTTTTTAATGTATGCAGTGTAGGAAAAAAGGCAGGAGGAATTAGAAGTCTGCATGCAGCTACAGGCCTAAGAACTCCATGAGCCCATGCAGATACTGTGGGATAGCCTGCCAGCTGGGGATTGCCTTGCATGGATACAGGTGCTTCAGGGAGTCTGACGATGGGGAGCTGCTTGCTGTGTGAGAGAGCAGCAGGAATGCATGGAGCTCCAGCTCAGGCTGTGCAGGAGGAGGGCGCAGCACGCCCTGGCTCTGGGCTTCCCGACAGCACAGCGGCAAAAGCAGCCTAGCCGGCAAGCTCACAGCGCCGAACCAAAGCAAAACCCAACCCACAGAACCATCAGGGATCCCTAGGCAGACAGGCCGGCTCCGTGCGTCCAGCGGCACCGCCCTCCGGAAGGGAGGAGCCGCCGCTCCCGCTCCCGGTCCCGGCCCCGCTCCCGGCCCCGGCCCCGCTCCTCTTCATCGCCACAGCCGCGGGGACGGGGAGAGCGGGAATGCTGCGGGGACACCCTGGGCACAAACAAAACAAAATAAAACAGACCAACGACCCCAAAGTGGGATGGGATAATAAACCATTCCCCAGACAGGCACCTAGGACAACTGCCAGCAGGCACCATGGCACGCAGTGCTGAGGGTCTTTGAGGGGACGGTACAGAATAAAAAAGAATGACCACGACCCTGGGCTTCAAAAGATCAGACCTTGGAGACGAAGTTCACAGAGCTTCGAAGAATGTTTGGGCCTGTGGTCCTGGAGAGCCCCCCTTCATTTCAAACCTCAAACTGATACTGAGTTTTAATGCTGAGACTTCAGCAGCAATTTTGAAGTGCCAAAGCAGCAAGGCAGAGTTCGGGACATGCCTCAGCCGACTGCCGGCATGATAAGTGATGATAGAAACATGTAAACCTGGCATTGTGCACTCACAAAGGGAACAAGAAGGTGCAGGAAAAGGGGTGGGGATCATTTAACGGAAGCTAGTGGCGACTGGCTTTCTTACAGAAAAAATAAACCATCATAGACACCAACCAGTGAACCCACCAAAACCTGGAGAGGGGAAAATAATGCTGGCCTTTTCAAAACCTCAAAATTTTTAAAAGCGTTTTTCTTGAGAAACAGTACCACAGGGTTCATTTATTCTTTACACAGAATTTATTTCAAGGCTTTTTAATCTAACAGTTACAGCTTCAAAATATAACTGTCTGGCTGTCCATATCATCAATCCAAAATACAGGAAATAACATTTAAATGTCAAAACATTTCTTGCTTTCTTATTTTCTGATTCTAGGATCTGTGTCTACAACTACAGCAGGAAAGGCCATACTTTGCCAATAGGGGATCAAAAAATTGTTGTACTTCTTTTACAGCAATTCATAATTCCTGATCTAATAAATAACAAAAAGTGTAAGTCAGGATTCAGATCTAATCCTAATGGAGTTTTTTTTTCTAATGTGCTTTTCACATTTCAGAAGGTTTCTGATAAAAGTATGACTTTGATGTTGATACATTGAGCTGTTCTTAAAGCTCCTGTTATTTTTCTTATCATACATCCTTCCCTCAGACTTAATTACTAAGTATGTGCAATAAAATTAAAACTTCTCTGTGTAACCTAAGTTATAAAAACTCTTTTAGTTCATTGTTACATGCATATTAAGTGAAGGCAGTCTGTACTCTGGAAGATTATTTTATTTTCTTTAAGATCCATTAAAATGATTTTTTTTTCCTCCCTGAGCAATACACAGACTGTTGGCCAAAGCTTTAGCTGGAAGACAGGAATCAGTTGTTGGCCATTAGACATGGACTAGAAAGCTGTAGTGTGGGCTGACTGTGTTGGAGATGATGAGGCATCTAGTGCAGAGGCTTTTGCCACTTGACTCATCATTCTCTGTGGGTCCACATTGTGCTGCTCTCTGTTCTTCTGCATGCTGTGCCATTTTTCTGGAAGCACTACTTCACATAAAATATGAGCTGGTATCTGGCTGGAATAGTGTGAACCGAAGATAAATATGATGGTGAAAAGTTAATATGAATGCTGTGAAAATGATTAGAGCATGAGAAAGACTCATTCTGACAGACTATTCAAAGAGAAACTCCAGGTACATGGGAAGACTAGAGAAATTCTGTTGTTTTGTAAATATTAGATTCCAGCTGGTGAGAGCACTAATTCAAAGAAGTTTCACCATTTCTCACTGTAATAAAGGCTCCACTCTTACTGAAATCAACACAACACACCCTCCCTCCCTACTCCTCCACCCTTTATTTTTACTTCAGTCTAATCAAGTCAATCATTAAATGAAGCAAGTTCTGCGGCTGCTTTATCTGGAGTCTGCACAGGACCATGGAAGACATCTGAAGGCACCTCTAGATAATGATGTATATGGTATACTACATATAATATAAGTTAGGCTAATTGTGTTTCCATTTAGATGTAAACCGTAAAGTCTGATTAGGTTGGCCCCTTCATTCTCTTAGGAGAGTCATTATTTTACAGTCAGAAAATTGATATGATAATGTGTGTTGGTTCTGTTTGTGGTGGAGCTAGCTCTCTCCACAGTGGCTGTTATGGAGCTATATTTTGGATTTGTGCTGAACACAGTGTTGATAATACACAGATGTTTTTGTTACTGCTGAGCAGGGCTTGCACAGAGCCAAGGCTTTCTCTGCTGTTTGTACTTCCATGCTGGTGAGGAAGTTGGGAGTGCATGGGAGGTTGAGCGGAGACACAGATGGGAGAGGTGACCCCAACTGACCAAAGGAGTTTCCAGACCATGTGACATAGTGCTCAGTACATAAAGTGGGGGGAAGAAGGAGGAAAGGAAGGACATTTGGAGTGATGCTGTTTGTCTTCTAAGTCACTCTTACACAGGATGGGGTCCTGCTCTCCTGGAGATGGCTAAACACCTGCCACACTGTGGGAGGCAGTGAAATAATTCCTTGTTTTGCTTTGTGTGCATGGATTTCAATGTCTCTATTAAAGTGGCTTTATCTCAACCTGTGACTTTTCTCATTTTTACCTTTCTGATTCTCTCCCCAGTCCCACTGGTGGGGGAGTGAGTGAGCAGCTTCTGGGGCTTGGCTGCTGGCTGATGGCATGATGCCATCAGCTTCTGCATGATTGCTCAGTTTTTTAGACAACACCGAAATTATAAACTGTGCAATAATTTAGAATTTTTTGTAAGTGAAAACTAGGAATCTACTATGCTACCATGGGCCTGCATTCAATATAGTTGGGCATTAACACAGATGGATGAGGATTCTAAAGTAAAAAAGGAAGATTAAAAGCTTGAAACTTTCACGACTGTGGTCAATCAGAGGAATGATAACTGGTTGGCTGGAGCCAGCAAACAGTCACAGAAAAGTATGAAATATTTCTTAAAATTATGTGGGAACCTGTACAGAAGATGGCTGTCATCATTGACAATATTGAAAAATAATATACCTCTTTTCTTGCTCAACTTTGAGAAACGATTTCATTTCTCATGGCCAGTATTTCCACAGTGTACATATAGAAGCATCCCTTTTGGTGTATGTACCTGCAGACCTCTTCTCTGATGAAAAAAGCTGGTTCTAGCTGCTGTAAACACGTCTAGTCTTACAGAGGAAGGAGTCTGACAAAGTCTTATCCACTTCCTTTTTTCCAAAAAGAAACAGGACTATTGGTCACTACTGTTTCCACAGCTAAGTACAGCTGTAGTAAGAATAGATGTATGTGTATCAGTGCTCTACAATATTTATTGCTTTGCACTTTTCTCTAGCCTATCCAACCAACAACCACATACTTAAGATCCAAACCAGTTAGCTACACCTTCCAATTTTTCAGCTAACTTGTTTTGAATTTTTTTCACATTTTGTTCCTCCATTTCCAGAATTGTCCCGTCCATTTCAGATTTGAGTTCAAGTCTTGTGGAATAATATTTCCCTAGACAAATCCCTTGATTTCCTTATGCCTCAATTTCCCTGGTAACAGAACAGAAAAACCTTCTGCATTTTGGCTTCTAGGTCGAAAATACAATGTAAATAATTTGATTAGGTATAGTCTTTAATTCTTTTAAAGTTGGTATCACTTCTAATTTGATACTTTTAGTTTCATTTTTATCTTGGACACCTTAATTTCATAAAACTGAAATCCTCTGCTCATTTAGACAAGAAAAGATCTTCTGTCTGGAAAACTACAATACAGCCACCAACCCATTAAACTTGCTGTCTCTTTATGTCTAAGCTATCCATTTTCATTTAGCCATTTTATAAATAGTTTCCTGTTTGACATTACTACTTATTTCCTCTGCTAAAGTGCACTAGAATTTCATTTTTTCCTGTGGTACCTTCTGAGAACAGCCATTATGCAGAATTAAAGTCTCTGAATTGTCCATTGCTTGCTCAGTGGAGTGTATAAAAACTGGTGTTAAGTAGCTTACCAGCCCACTGGCCTCTTGCTTATCCAACTGTAACATTATTTATTATTTTAATTGAGTTAGAAATTAGTTATTCTTCCATAGCCATATAAAGGATGGTGACTTTATTTTCCTGAAGTTTTAGATTTAAGCTTTTTTCATCTCAGGAAGACATAAGGTGATTTTGTAGCTGTTTCTGTAGGTCTCTTCCTATTCCTATTCAAATCAATACCAAATGCTTTGGATTCTTATGCATTAACTAAAAGCTGGTGTGAAATTCATATCCCTAGCCCTTGCTGAGTGATTGCTGAGCCTGGCTGCTAGTACAGACACTCAGATCTCAGCCTAACTATTCTTTCTGATAGTGTTTATACCCTCCTAACCATTCTGTGCTTCAATGCACCCATCTACTTCATTTTCTGAGTTGGTGTTGACCTGATGGAGGGCTCAGGATGCTGGTACAAAATCATATTTATGTAGAGGAAGTATCTTCCTTCTTCTCCCCAGCTTGTAGAAAGCCACTGATTTATGCATTTGCTTTTGCACTTCACTACCTGGTACAGTGAAATGTGAATGTAAAGATTTTGTCCAGAAATAAAAGCAAAAATAACCCATTTTTGTCCTAGTGAAATCCACCTTCTGACAGCAACATGTTTTTCTTTCCTCCCTCTCAATTTTTAGTCTGACTCCAGCTGCTGCAGAGAGGCAGCTGTACTTGTCTTCATGGGGCTGTACTATCAGAGTCAGGAAACAATCAGAAAAGGACTCATGCTGATCATCTCTTGTAGGGTGGCCTGCCATTCTCAGAGATCTCTGGGATTGCACTGAGTATGAGGGATTATTTTGAGTTACACCAAACAGAGCAGGAATATTTAACATCTTGTGGGAAAGACATAGCTTTTTACCTTCTGCAGTAGAATGCATTTATTACAACATATTCTTTAAACTCTCTAACTACCAAAATGACAAACCAGCTGCTGAAAAAATGCTGTCAATGATATGAAGCTTGAGGACAAGGTGCACAGGAGCTGTCCAGATATTAAGTGCCCCAGCTTTTCATTCTGCCTTCATCTCCTCCTGCCTTCCTCTTTCAGTTCTGTTTACCTGAAGGAGATTTAGGGCAGACAAGCATTGTGACTTGGTTCATTTAAAGATAGACAAGGAACAACAATTCATGAGAAAACATGTCATTCAATTTACCTTCTCCTCTATAGCTCACATAAGCAAGTAAATGAGTAATAGAATTTATGTGCAATGTATTTCTTGGGGTTTGTCTGTTTGGTTCTTGTTGTTGCTTGTTTATTTGTTTGGGATTTTTTTTTTGTCTCTCCTGTATTCTATTTGCATACAGGTTCTTTCTTCCAAGGTCATGGTTACCTGAGGTTACGGCTGCAGAAAAGAAGTGTATTGCTAGCCAGCCAGAAAGTTGAAAGGAGTATCATGCCTTTAGCAGTAGCTTGTGACTGATCCACGTAACAGTTTAACTATGGGTAGCAAGATATTAATTCCTAAATAAAGGCCAAAGCTCAGCAGTCCAGCCAATGACATATTCCTATTTCTTCTAGCATTATTCTGTATTAGTCTATAACCTGCCACATAGTATGTCACCTCTGCTATGAAGTTGTGCTTGTGATTAAGTGAGAAACAATAAAAAAAGCAGGTATACAAAACGTGGACCTGTGCATATTATTCTTCTAAAGAAGTGAATGCTTTACTGTCCAGAAAACTTTTGTTGTTGTAAATATCCTGGAGTTGTTTTAATAGCAATAAAGTGACAAAGTTCTAGTAGTTTAAAACCTTAGAAACATGTCTGATCTTTTACTTCTAATAATTGTACCTGAATCATACTGTCATATGATTCAATTTCTTCCAGTTAACTGAAGTGGAACTGAAATCAACTGTATTGCAAATTTTCCATATTTATTGATATTTCTAAAACTCTTAAGGTACAAAATGCACACATTTTATTTAAAGGAAATAGTATTTAAGTGAATTTTTGTTTAAAGTTTGAGAACTTTGAAAATATGAACGTGGAAGGTATAAAGAACTATGGAAGGATCATGAAGAACCGGTTTTGGTCATTGTTTGGCTTTGTGCTTCCTTTTTCCTTTTTTTTTTTTTTTCCTAAAACTGCAGGTTTCATAAGGCAAAAAAGTCTTTAGTGACTTAATTTATGCTTTTAAAGTGCTTTCATAGAAAATATGTGGGGAAAGGCTTTCAGAGGTCTAGCCCAATAGATCTCATCTGATTTTTTTTTTTTTTTTTTGCCTATAATGCTGCAGAGAGCTGTAAGCCAAAACAAGAGAAACCTCTTTTATTGTGGTACAAATAAAACCCTTTCAACAGCACATTGGTACTGCTATTGTTATTAGTACCTTACACAATAATATAAAGGTGAGGTAACTGACCTTTAGATATTTCTTATTATTGTTAGCTATTTCTTCCAAATTGGTTTGACCTTGTTTTACTGTCCAAAGGTTAATACTTATCCTGAAGTACCTGAAGCACAATTTTCTTTCATGCTACCCAAAGTTGCACAAAGGTGGTGATTTCAAGCGTGGTTCTCTTTCATTTGGTGGCACAAAACAAGCCCAAGATATCATCAATAACCATTTTTTTTCTTCTGTAGTATTCTGAACATTCTGTTCTGCAGCAATGTACTTTCAAGCTTTGACAGGAGATAAGAGAACAAGAGTGGGGCATGCCTTATTGTGAAACAATGCAGCTTGTTTTGAAAGGCGGCAAATCAATACAGCTATTTATTTAAGCCCACAGGCCAGTTTAAACTAAAATGATTCACAATGCAGGTTAGAGAGATCCGGCCTCCATTCTCTCTAGAGAAGACACTGCTGCTCTCTTTATTACAAAATTCTCATCTCGAAAAGCTTAAAATGCAATAGATTAAAAAAAATCCGAAGAAAGAAGATATTTTGGCACTGCCGTCTCTGAGGACAGGACTGTGAAGTTTAAAAGAAGACCAAACAATAGAAGATCTCTCCACACACCTACAAACAATGTTTGAGCTTTTTCAGAACAAGACCATTGGTAACACCACTGGGAGGAGAACAAGAGACTTATGAAACTATTCATGTTCCAGAAATAAGCTATTTTTTTTCCCTCCCCTTCTTCTCTCAGTCATCTTAACAAGGCTCAGAGAGGATGATTCTTCCTGAGAAATCTTCCTCGGATCTCATCAGTCTCATTGGTGGGATCCTTTATTAGATTAGTAGCCCTAACCTATTCATCAATATAGCAGCAGATAAGGAGATAACTAGGAATCTTCTCTTCCATCTTGAATAAAAAAGTATTTTTCAATATTTTGTAGCACTTGCACTGTTGGACTTCAAAATGGAGAAATATTGCAGGACTGAAAAAGGGTTCTGGTGCTTGAAAGTACAACAGATGGCATATTATAAACTCCACATACAAACCTCTTTACCTTCTACATTTATTTTTGAGTGGGAATGTCTCCACTTTCATCATTTTAGACTAAAACATTGGAGCAAATGTTCCAAAATTCAATTTACTCCTTAGAGTAAAAATTAAAAAATGAATCCTTTTTCAGCTCACCTCACAGCTGCAAAAGCAAACCATGCTTGCTGGTATCTGAGATACATTCTCATACATGTGCAAAAAAAAAAAAAATTTGCAAATGCCTTTGTGGTATGACAGAAGTGTAATGACATCGTTAAAAAAAAAGATTCAAAAAGTAATCAAAACATTTTCTGTATTAATGTGGGAAGAATATAAGTATGATGCATAATGTTATCCATATCCTAAGCCAGAAACATACTAATAAGAATACTCTAGTGCTTTTTCTGCAACTAGGATGAGCTGAGTTAGCCATTTTAATGGGTGTGTCATTCATATGCTGAAGTGGAGGCTGCCTTGAGAGCTGGATGTGTAACAACACCACTGCCATCTCTGCAGATTGAAACAAGAGAAGAAACACCAGAGAAGCCAGAGAAGGGGGTCTCCCACTGCTTCCTTGTTCTGCCAATCCTGAACAGGCCAGCCAGCACAAGAAGAGGGTAGAAGAGGGAAAGAATTTGTTTTGGGAAAAATCCCCGAGATCTCTTCCTTTGTTAGTTAACTGATAAATGACCAAACATTAATCAATCCCTCTACTGCACTTAACTCAGGACAAGTGATGAAGCACTGTAATTTGTAAACATTTCCATACTTTTATGGCATACTTGAAATGTTGTGCACTCCATATTCAGTCTTACCCTGTATATCTTCCTAAATAACAAAAACTAATTTCATATTTTATGGTATAAGTGTGTAGTTAAAGTTACTCCTGATATGTACTGCCCCATGTTTCTCAGCATTTTGCTTCATTTGCTGTTGTTATAGCTGTTGCCAGGCTCTAGTACATTGTGTAAAGGTTTTCTTGCTATCTGCAAACTTTGTAGTCTGACTTTTCAGGCATCTCTCTCAACCACAACACATCCTTTATAAATCCCCATTTTAAAACCAAAACAAATCAGATTTGCTGGAGAATACAAATTATTAGCTTTAGTTTTACAATAAACATTGAGTTGTATTTCATGGATCTCAGAACTCAGACCTTACTAGCTAAAACATTTCTCTAGACTGCCACATTTTTAAGATAGCTCCCAAAGGTTAGTAAATGTGCTTAATCATAGAATACCAGTTTGGAAGGAACCTTAAGGATCTTCTGGACTAGCCTTTCCTGGCAAAAGCACACTCTAGACAAGGTGGCCCAGCACCTTCTCCAACTGCATCTTAAAAGTATCCAGTGGCTAGGACTTCACCACTTTTCTAGAGAGGAGATCATTACCACAGTTGATTGCTCTTCTTGTGAGAAATTTTCTCCTCATGTCCAATTGGAACCTCTGCAGGAGTAATTTTTATCTGTTATCCCTTGTCTTTTCCATGTGACTCCTTACAAACAGGGAGCTTCCCCCTTCTTTGTAGCCAACCTGTAAATACTGGAACATGGCATAGTGAGTTAAATTTGGCTGGGAGACATGTGCCCACCAAACCACTATATCACTCCAGCAGGACAGGGGAGAAAAGATAAGATAGAAAACAACTAGTAGATTGAGATAAGGCAGTTTAAAGCAAGAAAAAAGCAAGACAAAAAATAGAAAGTTTGCATGCACATAAGAAAAGGGAAAAAAAAATCTCTACTTCCCATTGGTGAGTGATGCTCAGCCACTTTCTGGGAAGCAGGGCTTCAGCATGTGGAGCAGCTGCTCTGGAAGGGAAACACTGTAAAATAACTAATGCCTCCCAATCCTCCTCCTGCCCTCCCTTTTATATCTGAGCTGACATCATAGGCCATGGGATATTGCTTTGGTCAGTTTGGCCAGCTGGCCTGGTTGTGTCCCCTCCCAGGGTCTTGCCCACCCCCAATCCCCTTGATGGAGGGAGGAATGTTGGAGAGACAGCGCTGATGCAGTGCCAGTGCCGCTCAGCAATAGCCAAAACACTGGTGTGTTATCAGCACCTTTCCAGCTATCAGTGCAAAGGGCAGCAAGGTGATGGCTGCTCTGGGGAAAATGAACTCCAGCTCAGCCAGACACATTGCACATGGCAATGAGATCTCCCCTAAGACTTCTTTTTTCGAAGCTGAAGAAACCACATTTCTCAGTCTTTCCTCACTCAGCAGGCCTCCCAGCCTCTGGACCATCTCTATAGCTCTTCTCTGGACCCTCTCCAGCCTCCTCATAAAGGGACTAAAGCCAAGCACAGTACTCCAGGAGTGCCTGACAAGCACTCGGCAGAGTGGGACAGTGCTGCCTTTGTCTCAGTAGGTGATGCACTTTTTGATGCATTCCAGCATTAGCTCTCTTTTCCACAGCACACTCTGTACACGCAGCGTGACTCTGATGTCTGCCAGGGCCCCTGGGTCCCTTTCCACAGGGATGTTCCCCTTCTGGGTAGATCCCAGCCTGTGCTGCCCCCCTGGATCATGTTTTCTCTGGTGCAAGACCTTGCACTTGTCTTTGCTGAACTTCATAAGGTTCTTGCCAGCCACTCTTCCAGCCTATGCAGGCCCTCCTGCAGGGTGGCCTTCCCTTCCCAGGAACCCATTTCCCACTGTGTTTGGTACCACTGCAGGCATCATCACGGTACACTTTATCCCACTGTCCTGATCACTTAGGAGCACAATCAACAGCTTTGGGCCCAACACTGATCCCTGGGGCATCCCCCTTGTGAGAGCTGCCAGCTTGGAATGGAGCTGTTTGCCTCCCCCATCTGGGAGCCCATGAGCCAGGGCCCCACCCACCCCACAGACCTCTCGTCCAGACCATCACACATCCATTTCTCTGGGAAGAAGCTGTGCAGAGAACCTTGGAAAAATCCAGGCGGACAGTGTCCATTGCTCTTCCCACATGAACTGAGCATGTCTTAAAAGACAATCATGATGCTTTGACATCAATTACTTACTCTTGGTGAATCTGTCTTGTGCTTCCTAATCATGTGCTTCATTGGCTTGTGGCAGTCTTCAGGAGGATTTGTTCCATAACTTTCCCAGGGCCCAAAAGAAAACCAATGTGCCTGTAATTACCTGGATCTTAAGAACTTGGATCTTAAACTTCTTGCAGATGGGGTGACATTAGCCTTCTTACAGTCTTCTGGGATGTCTCCTGGTCACCATAGCTGTCGCCCTGTCCCAGAGGATGAAGAGAAAGACTCCAAGGGTTCGTTGAATCAGAAGGCTCCTTTATTGTAACAATGCAATCCCTTTCTATAGGGTCTTTCACTAGCAGTTATTTGATTGGCTAAATGGCACAACACCTCTCTACCACCACTGGATGAGGTACAGAGAGCGTGTTTTGAGACCACACACAAGGGTAGAGTAAACTAAAGTGAAAAACAGCACCTGGTATTTTGAGAATACGAGATGCTTACAAAACTTCTATCAATGCCTTCCTGAGAACATGAAATTCTTTTCAGAGCTGTTCCTTTAGGAAGGCAACTGCTTTCCCTTGGGAAAGTCAGGGCTTGCTGCTGAATTTCTCAAAGTCCCACTGAAAGTCAGCCCCACACCATGGCTTCTTAAAGATTATGGAGAGCATCCTCACAATGACATCAGCTCTTTTAACACCCTTGGGTGCATATTTTCAGCTCTTGCAATAATTCATATACCTCCTCTTTCTTCACTGGCCATGCATTTGCATCAGACTGGGTGTTTGCTCGCAAGGCTTGGGACCCAACAGTGGTGGTAAAGACAGACGTGAAGAAAATGTTGGGCACCTCTGTCTTCTCAGCATTGTTTGTAACTGGGTAATTCACCTCCTTTGCAAAACACCAGTTCATTATTTGCTTCTATTTCAGTTTATTGTTATTTATACTACTGAAGAATACTTTCTTATATTTTAACATATTTGGCCCATTTCAATTTGAGTGGAACTTTTGCTTTTCTAACTTCATCTCTAGACACCCTGATAATACTTGTCTAGCTCTCAGCAGATATTTATCTACTTTTTCATCTCTTGTGTGCCTCTTTGGTTTTGAGCAGACACAGAAGCTTGCAGTTCATCCAACTGGGTCTCTAGCTCCACCTACTTCCCTTAAATTTAGAGAGCATCAATGATTATCATCTTTCAAGAGAGCTTCCTTGAAATACTCAGTAGCTCCTTGATCCTCCATAGTGGCTTGCCACAAAATTCCCCCAAATTAGCTCTGAGATAGCTCAAGTTTGCTCTTCTAAAACTTTCAGCATATTCAATGGGATCCCAAATTCCATAATGGTGTGATCACTGCAGCCAAAGCTATCACTAACCATTACAAAGCAGGTTTTCTTGGTTTGTGAGTAACAAGTCCAACAGTGCCTCATTCCTGGTTTGCAAATCTAACTTTTTTTATGAGGAAGCAAACCTCTATACATTCCAGGAGCTTGATGGCATGCAAGCTGCAAGCTGTTCTACCAAGAAATGTCTGAGTAATTGAAGTTGCCCATAATAATCAGATTGTGTCGACCCAAATATNTCAGCCATGCAGTGACACTCAATGGCCCATTGACAGAGGATATTTCACAGAGGGAGGATTGGTGGAAGAGATAAAGAAAACTGCCCAATTAACAGAAGATAACTGCCCCACCTCTAACAGGTGGCAAATAGAATACACACCCCCAGCTAAATCTTACAACCCAGGACACCAAGGCTTACTTCAGTGAGCTAAATATTCTTTTGTTGGCCTTATCATCCTGATTTTAAGGTCAGTAGAAGATGCCTACTGTGAGATTTCCCTGGAAGACTACTGCTCTGATCTTGACCCTGGGGCACTTGATAAGGTTCCCATAATCAACATAGTTAAACTCTATTCATTCAAGGTGCTACTGAGTAACATAGAGTGTGACTCGTCCTCCTCTTCTTCACTGCTTGTCTTTACAAAACAGCCTGTAGCCACCCACTGTGATCTTTCAGTCATGTGAGTTGTCCCACCATGCTTTAGTTACTCCTAGTAATTATGCCAGAGTAAGATAATATCCATTTTCTCTAATTCCCCACAGGACATCAAGGAGTTCTTCTCTTCTTTTTCAATACTACCAGTCTGTCATGAAGGCCTACCAGATGTGACTGGGCTTATGATTTTTGTAGGTGCTCAGTGAGAAGCACAGGATGGGAGAAAGCTAGTCTAGGAAGATGGCAGAAAAGGGAGACAAACTGCTGGAAGACATATGGATGTGCATTAGAAGAATTTTAGGAATATTTGACAGAAATAATATTTTATCTGGCATATTCATGATCTTGAAAACACAGCAATTTTCTTATTGTTGAAGGTGTAATGAAGTAAAGCAAACAAAAATGTTTATGAGCTTTGGTCCCTATTTAGCAGGCAAAGACATTTAAGAATTCAGTAGCAGGGTGGAAATCCTTGCTGGGATTCCCAATCTCACAAGGCAAGTCAATGATAAATGGACCTGATCTTCTCTTGGCCAAAAAAAAAAAAAAAAAAAAAAAAAAAAAAAAGCTCTGAGAACAGTTGTCTAGACAGTAGAATCTGTTCTCCCACAAACTCACCGATACTGTATTGAATACAATATCAAGTGGGGCAGTGGTGAGCAGGGAGGGAAGAAAAGACATGATTTCATAATGAGAAAGTCCTAGATTGCTTACCATACCTAGCACTCAGAGGGGCAGGTTTTAGAGGCTGACATCAATGATATCAGCCTTTAAAAGGACTGCGGGAAAAACATGAGCTTATCTTCCTTTATCTGAACAATCATTCCAAATCAAAAGTTCTTCAGTCTTTCTGTGGCAAACTTTAATACACTTATTATGTCTCCACCTCATAAACCCCTATAGACAAGATTGAATTTAACAAATGTATACAATGAATGACAGCTGACCCTAATTTGATGTGCTGGAAGTTAAATGCAGTGACAGCCTCTAAAGTAATATAGTTGATAAAAGTACGCAAATCTCAGAAGAAGTAAAGAGATTAAATGAGGCTACACAGCTCCTTTTTCTATAACTGCTAGAAGACTGCAACTGTGCTTTAGATGCATAGACTCTAGAGCCTAAAGGGATTTTTAAATATACCAAGTAAGTACAGTACTCTCTCTGATCTAATTGTTCTGCAACCCCTCAAGCTACTAGGCTCCCTCATGAAAAATATTCAGTAAATGTTACCAAATACCCCTCTTCCCACCCTTGTGTTCCCCCCTTCCCACCACAGTGCTGACCACACAGACCCTGTGAACTTCCCTGAATTTCAGCTTACTGCAGAAAAGAAGTACAGTCAAACATGTTCTGAATAGGAATCTTTAAAAGAGTTATAAAACCAAGTCGGTGGGTGCCTAGGGAATACACACCAAAGATTTGAAAAGTATTTGAGTTAACATCTGTAGATGAAAGTGGTGGACTAGAAGTCCCCCAGGGAGGCAACTATGGCCAGCAGCTGATGGTAGGTAACAGGACACTGCAGCTGGGGCCCTTTCTTGCTGAGCCTGTAACAAGCCTTCTCTGTAGAGTGGCAGGATTAAGAATAAGGCTAAGATAATGGAATTTGTGCATGCCTGGTCTGCTTGCTCTGCCTGACCACAGCACTGATATCACTGTGACAGCTGCCTTCTCAACACTCTCCCCTTGCAGCAAATGGTAGGCCAGTCTGTCAGCTGCGTATGTATGCTTAACAGTGACATATTGGCAATTAAAGAGAGAATTATTCACTTTGGTACTGGATATGGGTAAATAATCCATGAAATACACAAGCATGAAATGTTAGAGGAGTCCTAGTGCAATTCAGGGCAATCTTAGTAGGATTTGTTTCCATTTTACAGAAGGAAAAACTGGTGTTTTTTGCTCCTCTGTCGCTGCCCTGGTCTGCTGTGATGTTGTCTTGGCTAGCCCTGGTGACCAGGGACCAAAGAGCAGCGGTGACACAGCACGGGCTCAGGGTGCAGTGTCCCCACGGGGTCAGGATTAGTCAGGAGATGGGCCACGATAGGTCTCCACGAAGGAATTAAGAGGAGGCTCTGGAGCTTTAAGTCCATCTCAGTTTATTTCAACAAACTTG
The DNA here is from genome assembly GCA_013397155.1 of Irena cyanogastra. Taxonomy (NCBI): domain Eukaryota; kingdom Metazoa; phylum Chordata; class Aves; order Passeriformes; family Irenidae; genus Irena; species Irena cyanogastra. The sequence goes on from VWZV01008543.1 coordinate 155,462, forward strand.
GGGGAGGGGGACAAACTGGAGAAAGGGCAAGCTAACAAGAGCCCCGATAACTAAAGACAACAGGTTATAAAGCGTTGCCACCCAGAGGGAGGCAACTTTCGACAAACCAATCACAATCCACAAGGGGAGGGACATGAGGGATTACAACATAGGACGGGAACCAATTACTGGGTAGGGAGGAGGGGGGCAGGTCACGAGCTCCAATGGGGCGTCGAGGGAAGAGGGGGACGCCTGCGGGCCTAGGAGGGCTAGGATTGGACTAGGGTATGAGGGACAGGGATTCTTCTAGAACAACGGGCGGGGAAACCATAACAGGCAAGGCTAAACCAAGCCCAAAAGGAGGGGTCAACATAATTGGCAGGGGTTTAGGCGGGAATACTGAGAGGTTAAACTATTTAACACAAGCCAGAGGGGAGGAGGACAAAACCACTTTAACAGAACTTAACTAACAGACCACAAGAAACTGGGAATTTGAAATTACCACATTTATTTTAATACTTGGAGCAGATTTGTAATGTTCACTACTTAGTATCTTGATCAAAGGAGGAATTCTGACTGCTTAGCAGTAATCCATAACTAATAATTCATTAAAATAATAAAATATGCATGAAAGACCCTACATTTGACTTTTAACTTTTGAAAACTTCAGCCATAAATTCTATAGCTGTAATAAACTCTGAAGCATTGGTGACATTATTCAACTCTAGATCACTCTAAGGCTGGTGGCTTGCTACCATTTGGCAGTTAAGGACTTGTGGAGACAATAATAAAATTTTTTTTGAAAAGGAGAATTAAGAAGGGGAGTTAAACAACAGCTGTCAAGCTGAATCTGCAGAAATAGTATCTCAATCTCACACTCTTAAAGAACATTTTAATTTTTTTTTTCTTTTACTAAAGTGTTTTGCTCTCCTATGGAACTAGAGATTGGCTTGTGAAAACTGTTTATGTGATCAAACAGAGAAGAGGAAAAACAGGGCTATTTTCATGTATTGAATAAAGAGATACTGAGGATAAAAAAATACTGTAAGGATATTCTAAACCAAAAACAGAAGAAGAAAAAACTCTAATAGCTGCTTGTGGGGAGGAGATAATTTCTACCCAGTGAGAACATGCATTGAAAGCTTTGTAGATCATTCTTCAAACACCACTCACAAAACAGGTGAATTTATCAAACCTCAGAACCTAGCTTCAGATTTACTTGAGTTAGTTTGCACTGCTAGCTCCATTTGAGCATTTCCTGAGCTCTGCTCTTGATTTTAATCACACTTTCTCTACTGTTTACTAGTCTCAATCTCTAACCATCCACAGATTTGGAAAGACCCTACTTAGAACCACCATCTACAAAAAAGTGAGAGAAAGAAGAAGTAATTTTTAAGAGAGATTCCTGTTGTCAGATACTTTTTGTCAAGCGTTTCTATGGCTCAGTTTGGTCAGAAGAAGAAGAAAAATGTGCCACGCCATGATGTCAGTGGCAGCAGCAGGAGCTGGTGGTATTGCTACTACTGTGCTGTTGCTCCACCTGCCAGCTGTTCTCTGCTTGTCCTGATGCTTTTTCTCATGGGGAAAAAAAGCAGGAAGAGCTTCTGTCTCTTAGCTGGGGAGCTGGCAGAAATTTTCTGGGTCTATACATAGGGTTGGTGCCTATGCTTTAAGATGCCAATAGGAATGTTTAGGAAACCCTGCCTAAATCGCTGTGTGTAGCTTCATTTAGGCCTTTTGTAGCCCATGACAGGGGCTCTTTCCTGATTGTGGTGCATCTTTGAACTCTTAAGTTCTGCTCAACATTTTTTTTTTTTTGGTTCTTTCAAACACTAATTACAGAGCAGTTCCATTTCAGAAATGGATTTTCCAAGTGGTAAGTTCTCTATATTTTTTTCTCACTGTACTTTAATACAAAACTTTTTCAGTCCTCCTTTTTGATGAAAAAGAGAAATTGAATCTTAAAGAACATACCACTTTAGAAATAATTTATTCCAACCAATAGAGAAGCCTACATATTTTTTATATAAAGTTTTTGTAGTTAGTGAATATGTTGTCTGATTCCTGGCTTTTGATAGTCGCTGACTTTTTTTCAAGAGAACTATTGATTAGCAATTATTATTGGCTTTTGGCATTGTACATTGTGCCCCTTTCAGGACTTCTCCTTCTTTGATTTTTTCAAAACAGCATAATAAGAGACAGAATATATTCAGAGTCTGTAACATATATTCGGTAGTGCAAGGTAGGACTTGGCTACAGAGGGACATTTCTCCTCATTGACTAAAATCTTTTCCTTGATGTTTCAATTATCATGATGCAAATTTATCTGTGGTGCTTAACCTTTAAACACTTCAATATGAGTTTTCAAAAGTGTCACACAGGAGCCAGAAGCAATGGCACAACACAGCATTTAAACTCTCTCCCAACTTATTTGTAAAATTATAAAAATAAATTTTCTTCCTTTTGTTTCCTTTTTCCTCTCTATCACTGTTTGTTTCCTCACCTTCATGGGTTCCTTTCCCCCCTTCCTTCTGGAATATTCAGAAGGGAAAGCAATCCTTACAGCAATGCATTCTGTTAGCAACACCGAGAAGACCTTCAGCATGCCAGGCTAATGATAGACTCATACTGACCAGTTCCACATTGCTGGTGAGACTCTCACAGAATGTGGGACTTTGATTTTGTCCAGATGATGGAGAAAGGTTTCACTGTTTCATCTTCTTTAGTACAAGGATAGCTGAAAGACCAATGAGGTAAAGGAGCAGGGATTCACTGTTGTTTGTATTGTAGAGGTTGTCTGGAAGCTCCAGACAATTTCATGATGCCGCACACACCTACTGCCTATGGCCCAAAAAGTGTTATTTGGTAATAAATGTAATAGCAGAAGATGCAGAGTACAGCCTTTTTAGAGACAGTGTTAGAAGGCCAGAAGCATTATAAAAATGGCTTTCTTTATGCTAAGCTGTGGAACTAACTGTTTCAGGAGCTTCTAGACCCCATGAAACCTCTATATCTCGGTAACCTGATGGATTGTGCGCATCAGTGTTGCTTTCCATATAATTATTTTTTAAGATGTTATATCACATTGTTTACAAACATGAACATGAGAGTGTGTATTGGAAAAATGGCAAAAGTTTGATTTGTATATCTTCTTGCAGGACTTTAGCTGCTTTTTTTTTTTCAGTTTCAAATGGTCCCCAGACCATTTTATCAGTTCTAATTTAGCTCAATAAAAGTGATGCTTGCCCTTGCCTCTTTAGCTGCTCATGGCAATATTTGAAAAATAAGAAGGTAGAGTGAAAAACTTTGCATTCTCTTTTGATGTTGCATTTTCTTTTTACACCATTACCAATACAAGGCACTGATTAATGAGGAACTAACTTCTGTCAGAAGCACTAAATATAACAACAGAGCTCAAGAGAAAAATACATTGTACTTCTGATGATGTTAAATTTTATTAATCTTAGCTGTTAGTCCTGATAATGGGAGGAAAAAGTGTAGTTTTCTCAATTGTTTGTCTTTAATATTGAGGGGCAAAATGATGGTGAGAAACAAAGACAAAGACTAAACACAGGTTGTTTAGCATAATGCCTTACTTTGACCCATTGAATTTACAAAGTTTTACTCCTCTCTATTCCCCTCTCTTCTGTAATCCATTTCTCTCTTTCCTATGGGAAATGGGATTACAGATCTTCAGATGGAGTTCTGTTTTTGTTATATTTCGAAGTTTACTCATGAAAGTGATCAGCAAGGCTGCAGTGAATTGGTGATGAAGAGAGAAAACAGAGCATAATAATCAGATCAATTACAGCTGAGTATTCAGTGTTGCTCATGCCAGCAAGACTGCTGAAAACTGCTCACATCTCTGAAAGATGAGATGCCCCCTCTTTTAATGATGCATAGGCCAGTAGACATTGATAAAGTTTTATAACAGAATTCTTTATTGAGAAGTGAGGATGCTGCAAGCAACCCAGGCCAACTTGTCTGAGGACATCCCAGGAATGTTGTCTGAAGTATGGAGTGTGATCTGTAACACAGGACAGCTGCAGGTGTTGGCTTTTTGGGTCAAATATTAGCATCTGCTGTGGTTTATTCTTCATTATTCTGGTTATGTTGGCTAAGAGAGCATCTGCCTGAAAAACAAAAGCCAGTCTGGAGCTGCTGCAGACACACATCTCTTGTAGACTTGTTGTGAGCCATCATATATAAAATATCCAGTAGTGATACAGTCTAGGTCAGCAATAAAGATAATAATGTACATAATGATAATAATATAAATAATGTATAACATTATTTACAGATAATGTATTACATGTACATTAAATTACATTAATACATGTAAATAATGTATTACATTATTTATAGATAAGAATATAAATCATTTCAAATAATCATCTAGTAATGATATTAAGGGTGGAGGGGATGAAGAATTTTTCTTTTGCTATTTATTGTATGTGTGTGGAAGTCAGTAAAAGATTTAAATATGAGTTTATTTCTAAACTAGCAGAAGTGGATTTGGGCAATTCAAAGGGGTTTTGCTGGCAAAAATGAGAGGGTTTTGTTTTTTAATTATGTACATTAGTTGTACTTATGTCAGTCCAGCACTGCCATCTTGCACACGCTGTCTCAGACACTGCAAAAACTATGAATACATGCATACAATGGATATCCGAATGTGTTTACACAAAAGTAGGCATTAACTGCAGAATGTAACTCAGTTCTGTAACACACACTTGGTTATGCACAAGGTGCTTTGTTTCCATCACAAGCTGAGTTATCCCTGCAGAAACCTAGAGCTTAGTCAACTTCCACCTGACTACAGAGAGGATAGGAAGAAGAAGAGGAGCAGTGGGAAAGTAAACATATTAAACGAGTTGTGGGAAAGTAGTAATTAAAAATGGTCATTAAGCAACTGCTGTCACCATATAATCCCTGAAAAAACTGCCCCTGAGTTATCATTTCACAGAGCTCCTGCAGACCAGTAATTCCTGAACATTCTTTTTTAATGAAGGTGAGAGCATGTGGGAAAAATCCTGCTTATACTATTCCCACTGCCCCTCTCCTGATGGAAATGTACGGTCATGAATTTGGATATGAATCTCAGAGAGCTAGGTAAAAAGAACAGTTGAAAAACAGATGGCAGCAGTTACAACTGGCATATTCCCAGTTGGTGGCTTTAGCATTTAGAAATGAGCATCTGTTCTCCTTCCCTATTGCAAAGTGGTTTTAACTCAGAGGTGTTAAAAATACGTAAGTTGCTGTTTTATTCATTTTTGCTGTTTACTGACTTTAATGACATATTGAATAAAAAGTACAACGTTTACCTGTGTAGCAAGGGAATCAAAACAGAAATACAGGTCTCTCATGTATACTCTGATGTTATAAAGTAAATTATAAGGGGAAGTGGGAGAGGAAATTGTCTGTGCTTATTGTAATACTGGAAAGAAGGAATTATTGAAAGTGAAGCTGTAGGAACATGAAGATCCAACCTTTATAACATATTTCTGATGCTCATTTTAAGTCTCATCTTACTTTTTAAATAGCTGTTAATAAAATCTCACACTCAATAAAACACTAATTTACTTAAATCTCTCACTATTACATCGCCTAAGAAGATTGAAAATTCCAGTTCTGCCTTCAGAGAGGATCAGTATTAGTTTGAGGTTGATTCTTTATTAGACAGTGAATTTTTACATACAATACAGTTAAGTGTCATTAAAGCCGGAAAAAAAAAATCCCAGTTTATAATAGCTGTAGTTTCTGGATAAGATCTTAAGGAACAAGCAACTTAAGAGGACTACAAGGATGTTTTGAGGTCATGCAAGGACAAAATTAAAACATCCAAAGTTCAGCTAGAATTTGATCTTGCTACTGCCATAAGAGAAAATTAAAAAGCATTTCTATGAATGCATCATCAGCAAAAGGAGGACCAAGGAAATCCCCATCCCTTACTGGATACAGAGGGAAACAGCAAAGGATGAGGAGAATGCTGAGGTACTTAATGCCTTCATTGCCTGTCTTTGGTAGCAAGGCTAGTTATTCGGGGGGTGCTGTAAATGAAAGATAAGTGTGGTGAGGAATATGAAGCTCCCATAATCCATTAGGAAATGATCAGTGACCTGCTACACCACTTAGAGCCAGACAAGTTTATGGGGCCTGATGAGAACCACTGAAGGGTACTGGTTGAGCTGGCAGAAGTGCTCACTGTGCGTCTTTTTAATAAAAATCCTGGCTAACCAAGGAGGTCCCAGCTGGAGATTGGTGAATGGGACAGCCATCTGCAAGAAAGGAAAGGTCATGGGTGACATCAGGTGGCACAACCAAGGGATCAGGCCCAGCTAGCATGGGTTTGGGAAAGGCAGGTCCTGCTTGACCAACGTGACCTCTTTCTATGACACGGGTGACCAACTTGTTGGATGAGGAAAGGGCTGAGGGTGTTGTAGACTTCAGTAAAGCCACTTGACACCATTTCCTGTGGTATTCTTCTAGAGAAACTAGCTCTCCATGGTTTGGACAGGAGCATTCTTTACTGGCTTAAGAACTGGATGGATGGCTGAACCCAGAGAGTGATGGGGACTGGAGTTAAATCCAATTGATGGACAGTCACTAATGGTGTTCCCCTGGAATCAGTGTTGGGTCCAGTCCTGTTTAATATCTTTACTGATGGTGTGGGCAAGGGACTCGAGTGCACCCTCAGTCAGTTCACAGATGACACTAAGTTGGGTGGGATCATGGATCTGCTAGAAGGCAGGAAGGCTCTGCAGAGGGATCTGGACAGGCTGGATTGGTGGGCCAAGGCCAGTCGTGTGAGGTTAAACAAGGCCAAGTGATGGGTGCAGCCCTTGAGTGATAACAATCCTGTGCAGAGGTGCAGGCTGAGGAAGGAGGGGCTGGAAATCAGGTAAAGGACCTGGGAGTGCTGGTCCACAGCAGCTGGGCATGAGCCAGCCATGGGTCCAAGCTGGCCAGGAAGGCCAATGGCATCCTGGCCTGTACCAGCAATAGTCTGGCCAGCAGGAGCAGGGCAGTGATTGTCCCCCTGTACTGGCACTGCTGAATGCTGATCAGCTGATGTTGAACCTTGTGTCCAGTTCTGGGTCCCTCATTCGGGAAGGACATTGATATCCTGGGGAATGTCCAGAGAAGCTATGGAGATGATGAATGGTCTGGAGCACAAGTCTGATGAGGAGTGACTGAGGGAGCTGGGGATGTTTAGCTTGAAGAAAAGGAGGCTCAGGGGAGACCTTATAACTCTCTACAACTGCCTGAAAGAAGGGTGTAGCCAGCTAGGGTAGCAAGCCATAGAATNGGAGTGACTGAGGGAGCTGGGGATGTTTAGCTTGAAGAAAAGGAGGCTCAGGGGAGACCTTATAACTCTCTACAACTGCCTGAAAGAAGGGTGTAGCCAGCTAGGGTAGCAAGCCATAGAATGAGAGGAAATGGCCTTGAGTGGTACCAAGGGAGTTTTAGGCTGAATATTAGAAAAAAATTTCTTCACCAGTAAGGTTCTCAGATGTTGGAACAGGCTGCCTAGGGAGGTGGTTCACTGTCCCCTGAAGATATTCAAAAGATATGTAGATGTGGAGTTCAGAGACCTGATTTAGTGATGATCTTTGCAGGGGGAGGTTAATGATTTAGCTTGATCATCTTAAAGTTCTTTTCAAATCTAAACAATGTTATGATCTTTGTGAAATGCAAAAAGCATTTACAAGCTAGATTTGTAAGACAACTCTAGGAATATGTTTATCCATTTTAAGCTAGAAATGGGTATGGCACCTGACAGCCTGACTTTGATGCGACTGTACACAAAACATGGCATTCACACTTCTAAGCCCAAACCTGTGCTGTTGAGTCTGGATGAGAACCAGAGTCCATCTGGATGGGTCTGGCCATACGACTAATTCTGCAGGGCACAATTCTTTTCATATCTTTTGGAACCTTAATGCCTGTACAAAAGCAGATAAAATTATTTTTGTGATGCTAAGCTTTTTTAAAATGAAAGATCACAGCATACAGTGATAGATAGCTTCCTGAAGGACTCTCTTGTCTAAGTTGTGTCAGGGTTCTATTGCAATATGTGTTTACGCAACATATGTATTGAGGAGAGGAAGAAACTGAGTTGTTTTAAACTGTGGCACTTTTAAAATATTTGGTTCTCTATTGTTTTTAACATTAATAAGGTTTTGGTTTACTTTTCCAGTGTCTAGATCACTCCAACCTTTTTTGAGCCGAAGTCAGAGAATTAAAACAGGATCCTCATAAAATAGAAATTATGCTAGCGAGTGGAGTGGCATTGGAACTTGTGATTAGACCTGATGGCTACTGTTTGAATTTAAGAGCTTTTGTCCCTTCTTTTTGTTTACTTCCAGACACAGGGATCCTGTTTAATCTTAAGCTGCTTGCAGAGCAAGGCAACAAAAACCAGTTTTCTCTATTCTGATTAAACTAGCATACAAGTCATATGGCATCCTTGGGAGAGTGAAGAATGTCTCTTGTTCCTAAAGATGGGACTATTGGAATATGATATTTAGGTAAACATGTCAGATGTCACATTACAGACTTTTCAGACTTGTGATTGATGGTTTCCAAGAAAAGTTGAAGAGCAAGTTTTGACACAGGAGGTGTTTTATTGATATTTATTTGGTAAACTGTTATGTTTGGTAATCCACGAGTAGCATATCTGTTGCTCAGGTTCCCAAGAATTAGCAAATGGGAATAGGCTATAACTGGAAATGTGAAGAAATAAAGATAAGCATGTCTTATCTTTATGTCTTATCTTTACTTTTTATTCAAAATTGATGCTGAAGATTCTTGTTTCTTGTCTATCCCTGGTTTCACTACTGGAAAATTGATTATTTTCTCTAAGAAAAATGCTGTGCATTGCACAGTCCAGTCATTTTAGTAATTCTCTTACAAAGAGATTGAGCCCTTCAGTTGCCTGGTAATAACTCTTTAAAAAAGCAAACCACATTTTTATTCTTTTAACTGGAAGAGGCTCATTGTATTTTTGAATGCCACATTTTTTGCTGTATCTTCTTCTTCTCTCCTTCTATAAAAAAGCTTTTAATAGAAACGTGTAAATGTTGTGAAAGTGCTTAGTGAAGACTTTACTGAGAAGTATGCTGCTCATGTAAATAGAACAACAATTAGTTACTTTAGTAGTTCAAGTCATTAATGTTCATCACAATAATAGATACTGACAAAAGCCATCTATCAGCTTTGTAATGTGGTGTTTTGGTTCAACAACTGGGATTCTCTGCCTCAGTATTCATGCAAAAGTAGCATGCACAGCACTTTTATGATCAAGCTCTTAAAGGACCAAATCTACTCCAAACCACTCTTATGTGGTTATATTGATCTGCATGCACCTGTGTTGCTAGTTGTGAATGCACTTGTGAACTCCCAAGGTTGCATGTGCTACCTTGTGGTATTTGACATATAAAGGTATGAGCAAACCAGACATACAGGATCTAATTTGGTCTTTTAGCCTCAAAATTATGGTATTTTGTGGTGCATTTAGTGGACTGAACATAAAATTGCAGTGGAGAAAGGGAGGATCAGTAATAATCATTCACAGGTATGCCTTTGTAGTGATTTATGTTCTTCTATTCCATGTAAACCTGCCTTTCCTTTTTGCTCCAAAATTCTAGCTTTGATAACCTTTATTCTTCTTTGTCGAACACTTCTGTTGATTCCAAAGAATATAAACTACTTTTTTGGTATGCGTTGTGGCAATTCCTCTTTGCACTGGGTTTTTATTATTTTTTAGGAAACCTCTGAACCTCTAATATATCATTGTCTATATAGTTATACACTGTTCCTAACTAGTAAATACAGCTGAATTACCTGGCTGAAATCAAGCTTGTTTTTTTTTTTTAATAGAAATATTTTATGATAAGGTTAAATAGATGTAGTCCTATTTTTTTAATGGATGTTTACCAACAAGCTTGTATCCATTCATTGAATTTTGCTAACAAGCTAGTCTCTATTTATTTAATTTTGCTAGGAAAATAACCAGCTTTAAAGTGGTTCAATCATCTGAGTGTTAGCAAAACTCAAGGTGAATCGTTGATCAGAATTGTCCAACTACCTCAACTGGAGTTACAAAAAAAAAAAAAAGAAATCTCTAATGGAAACTCTCTACCCTATGATACCTATGTCCTTCACAGCTTTTTATACTTTATATCCCAGGCACTATAAACTTAATATTACAACATAAGGATTATTTCATATATACATATGAAGATTATAAGCAAACACTATTATCAGCAGAAATTTAGTCCTGGACCTTTTGCCTGCCACCTGGATTTCCACCTGAAAATGTGGATTTTCATCATCAGATAAAATGCAGATAATTTTTGGTGTGTATTAATCATGACAATGGACCAAGGCCATGCTTGTTACATATTTATTTTGAAATCACAGTAATGTTATATTTAACTAAATTCAGGTTAGGAAGATCTTGACTCTCATGCATAGGCCAAAGTATCAGCATAGTAGGGTGAACTAGTGTCTTGTGTTCCAATCCAACATTTTGTCTATCATAGTGATATAATCTTCATCATCACAATTTCCTGAACTATCTTTTCTTTCATACCACACGTAAACACTATGACAGCCCCATTTCTCCACAAATTGCAATAGACACTGAAGAGTGAGCAAGACATAAAAATTACTGTAATTAAAATATCATTACTGTCTAATAATAATAAAGGGAACATTTCAAACCCAGAACTAAGTAGCTAAGCTACATATTTCAATGAATTTCTGGAATATTGATATAAATTGCTGGGCAAGTTTCTGTTTGCTTCTGTAGATGTACATATGTGAGACAGTGTTTATGTTTTGTGTGTACATGAGCATTTTTATAGACCTAAGCAAACAATTGGCAATAAATTATTGTGTATTTTCTTTGTGTTCATGTTTATGAACAAATTGTACATATTTCTAACAATCTGCTGGTACAGAAAATTCAAAACACTACTTAGGAAAAATGATTTTGTGATACTGTTTCCATTTGACTGCAAATGCTAAAATCTTAAAATGAGATTGTTGATATGAATGCTTATGGAAAGTGCATTCATTCTGTGGGCATCCCAAGAAAGTCCTTATAATATTTACGTATGTTGAACATTTGTTCTGGCAAAATCCGTTTGGATTAGTACGCATCAATAGCAGAAACATTAACTGTCAATACAGAATGCTATTGTGACAATCTTATACTTGAGACTCTTTCAGACAAGTAAACTTGATTCTTTCTGCTTTCTTACATGTACAAGTTGGCCCACTGAAATCTCTGGCTAGTGCAACCCAATAAGAGTTCTAAATAGAATTAGGAAGCACCTGTTTTGCATTCATCACAGACTAGCAAATGGAATAAATGTTCCAAGAGTTATACACTTGTCTGTACTTGCATATGGTACTGAATCAGTTCTGCCACTGACATAGTGACAGAGGTTAAAGCTTCTGTAGGATCTAGAGCTTCTACAGGATACTCCTTCTTTATAAGGTTTTTTGGTATCTTGTGCTCCTATACTAAGGGTATCACTGTTAAGCAAGGTTAGAGCTAGTCCAAAATGGAAATAGTGGCTGATTTCTCAATATCAACTTTTAAGATGAGAATATTTGCTGATAGTCTTTGAAAAAGCTTATAGAAGGAATGCCAGGAGAAAAAATTGAGATAGTAGGGCAAGATTTGTTGTACCAACTTCTCTGTAAGTCCCTGCTGCAAAAGCTCTGAACAGTTGTTGTGTTTTAAGGATTGTCTTTCAAATTTCCAAATACAGGTGTATTAGGCTGAGAGGTTTAACTTTGTCCTAGTATGCCTAATTGTCTGCATCAGAATTGGGTGGGCCTATTATGCAATTCCTGTGTAGGAAGAGCCTATGAACTCAACTTCAGTTCTCATTTAACCCCAGCCAGCAACTCACAGTACCACACAGTCCACCTACCCGCCATGGGGAGATGCATCAGGAAAAGCTCATGGTTTGAGATAAGAACAGTTTAATAATTGAACCTAAATAAAATGTAATAATTCTAATAACACTGACACCAATAATAATAATAGTAACGAAAAGGAGAGAGAGAAATAAGGTCCAAGAGAGAGAAGTGATGCACAATACAATTGCTGACCATCTGGTGACCAGTGCTCATCCAATCCCCAGAAAGCAATTGACCTCTTCCAACACATTTTATGGTGTGGAGTATCCCTTTGGCCAGCTCGGGGCCTCTCTCCTGGCCCCGCTGACACCCAGGTCCTTGTGCAGCTCTCACTGGCAGAGCACGAGCCACTGAGCAGTCCTTGGCTCAGGGTAACCACTGCTTAGTACCAAACACACCATCAGTGAGTTATCAACATTCTCACACTGAATCCAGAACATGGCACTGTACCTGCTACTGACAAGAAAATTAACTCTGTGCCACCTGAAAACAGGAGGACATCTCGAAGGAACTCTGGTGGTCCCTGAAATTTATTTGAGACTAGTTTATGAAAAATACTAATATTTCTTTTTTTTTTTCTGCTTACCTTGGTTTAATGCAATTACTCTCATGAGAGTACTCAAAGAGATCAAATTGTTGGCAATTTGGGTTTTTAAAGCAATTTTTTTGAAATCAGTCTTTTATTTTTAGTCATTAATAGAGCAGTTCTTTAGTACTTTCCTAGTATAGTGGTACCTCAATATAATTGTATAATTCTAATTATATATTTGGGGATTTTTTGGGTGTTTTTGGTTTTGGGGGCCTTTTTGTTTGGTTGGTTTTGGGTTGGTTTTTCTGGGGTTTTTTTTGTTTTTTTTTTGGTTTTTTTTAGTATCTTTATAGTGATGGTGATAGATCTATCTCTGGAGAAATTGTAGTAGATCTTCTAAGATGTAGAGTGAGAAGCATGCTTCTGATTGTCTGAACATCAAATCTTTTTCTGTTTTAGAATAATCACTCATACCTTCTAATTCCATCATGTCTCAAAGAAAATAGTACTTGTTGGGTTTTTTATGGTTACCAATCCATATTGGTATTAGAGTGAGACAAGTGGCCTGAAGCATGTGATGAGTTTTGACTAGGAGCCAAAAGAAAAAGCTATTACTTCATCAGCAAAATCAAAATTCAGGGAGATAAATATGAAATATGTAGTGCTTAGGCTTTTTTGCATTTGTTATTTATTTGGTTATTCTGTTTCCAAGGATAATTTGATAGGATCTGAGATGGAATTTTCCATTTTTCATTGTCTGGCCTTAATTAACTTTTTTTACAGCTCATGTGTTAAATATGGATGAAAAGAACTTCATGCAGTACAGTTGATTCAGAGGTTATGTTATTTTCACGTATACATTATTACATATATAGCTTCAAAAAGAGATCCGTTAATAAGATGCCAGTATTAATCTGTGTGTTACTTGCTATATGGTCAGATTTAGATGTCGTCTGAAATTGGTTGGCGCAATTTTAGACAGACGGTTTTGCTCTTTTGAAGGCCATTTGTGGTACATGGTAATGCTGTGCAGTGAATTCTGCAGGATGAATTTTTCTTCACCCAGTATTATCAATAAAGGGCAGGGCTCATGGCTGCGCTGTTGAGCAGTGTCCTTTCTTGCTCCCCGTTCCTCTCAGACAGCAATATTTTTTGCCATCCTTTCCATGGTTACAAATTGTCTCCTTTCTTTTTGTAGTGGACAGGCTCTGTGCAGAGAGGTCACCACAGTCAGTCTCTGCTCTCCTTGTTAGTGGAAGGGAATAAACCGTCTTGTGGGTCTTTGATCCTCTTGTCTGGCACCTATCCCACAATGAAAGAAGCCAGGTCTTGTGGCAGGCTTATCTCCTGCTGTGAAGGATGGGCCCAGGGATGGGTTATAAGGGGCCAGTTTTGCAACCCAACCCCAATGCTATTCTGCCACTGAGGGTTTGGGGCATCCCATCTGTGTCACCAATCCACCTTGAAGCCACAAAGAAGGGTTCATCTCTCAGCTGGAGCCACTTATGAGTAGACCTTTTTCTCTTAGAGCTGCTGATTAAATACCACACAAAAATATCCCAAACTGAACCAGTTGTTTTTCTTGGGGATACTGGCACTCTCTAGGCAACAGCAAAAAAGCCCTGAATTGTGTAGTAGAGATACAGTGAGCTTTGAAAGAGAATCACAGAATCACAGATTACTCTTGAGTTGAAAGAGATCCAGAAGCATCATGGAATCCAACTCTTAAGTGAATGGCCCATACAGGGAGGAAGCAGAAAATCTTTGAGGGAGTAAAATTTGAGGTTATTGTGGTAGTAGTCACATGAGAGTAACAGACTTGATCTACTCTGAACAAAGCTAGCAACGGAAAAGTGAAGGTGTTTCTGGCTTACTCAGACCTATCCCTCCTACCTAGAAACCTTCATGTAGTGCAAGGTGACCCTTGTTTAAATGACTGCATTCATATGACCAACTCACTTTGTTCCTTCCTTCCTCTAAGTTGTATCAAATTCATTCCTGTCCTTATGTACCAAAATCAGAATTTGGCACTTAAATGGATGGTGGCTGGATAGCTGGACCATAGGTATTGGCTTATTGCAGCTGCCTACCTGCAGTGGTTTGAGGCCTCCAGGTCACTACTGAACTTCTATAAACCAAGTCCCTGAAAGAATGGGGAGAGGGAGATTTTATGTCCCCTCTGATATACTTTCTAGACATATGTCTAGAAAGGCTTCGAGAAGGAAAAAAAAAAACAACAACCAAATAAAATGGACTGAGTGACCTGTGTTGTACAATCTGCCATTCTCCTTGTCTGTTTGGTTTTCTTTATTTTCTTTCAGCAGTGTGTGTGACTAACCTCACCTCTTTGTGTTCAGCAGCTGAGCACAATGCACACTGCTATATTCAGAAGCACCCACTCATTCCTTACAGCTTTTATGACAAAGCTGTCCCTCCACATGCCCATGTCGACCTCTGACCCTATATGTTTACACAAGTAAACATGCCAGATGGCAGAGAAAAGTGGTAGGGTAAAGAACAATTCTCTAGGGGCCAAGAGTAATGAAATCCTTCTTCACAAACCAGACATAAAGCAACAATTTCAAGAAATGCCTTAGAGCAAGTTCACAGCTAGAGTTACAAGGGAGAAGGAAAAAAAAATGAGCAAAAAATCCCCAACCCAACTCTCTTGTTACATATTTTGTTTTCTGTACCACCAGTTACATTAGTAGGAAAAACAAATAAAAATCTGAGAGATCATTAGAAAAGACAGACAGATGGAATGAGGTTTTAGGCAGAGAGGTGGAGGCGGGCTTGTATTTGGAAATGAGCATTAAAATCTGGTGCTTAAATCTTTCAGTGACCCCTGCAATATTTCCCACATCACTCTCCCTCCACAGGGGCGCCATCAAAAGACAGTTGCTGCTGTTGATACTGAGCCTGCCACTCTTCCTTGCACAGAAGTAAAAAGTGGAAATTAGGGGACACTTACGTTGGGACCATTGCCTGCTACAAGTGATTGTGTCACAGTCATAGGCACCACAGAAAAGAATAATGTACAGAACAAGAGGAGCAAAGTTCAAGGAGTGAGAGAAACCTCCAGTTAGCCTACCTGACATGGCAGGAAGAGGCTAACACATTTTATGATGTACCCTCCAGCCTCTGCTAGTCAGCAGCCCTAGCACGAGATATTACTTCTACCAACAGAAAAGGCTTCCCTGACATCCATTAGCTGTCTTCCCAGCAGCTTTGCTCTTCTTGTGGTTTGGTGGGCAAGATGTGTTCAGTTTGTTAAACTGATCAATTTTATCCTAAAGGGGAGGCTGAGTTGTCTTTCCAGACTGCTTCTTGTTTGGACTTTAATTTCAAATCCTGTGTGTTTATCACCATTTGGCTGAACAATCCTGCAGATTGGAACATGGGGGCATTCATTCCAGGTCCAAGTGATGATTTGGTTACCTAGCTGTAGAAACAGCTGTCTTAAAATACATCTTGCTACAGCATTTCTTGTCTGAAATATTATGGACAGCCTGACCCATGAATGAAGGTCAAGACATGGTTGGAATGCAGCCTTTACACCTATTTCTTTGAAACAGTTTTTTTCTTGTCAGCCCCAAAGAAGTTGACAGTACACAGGTATGCAGCCGTTGATTTTTCTTTTTCTTTGCAGGCAGAGAGGCAGGAGTTTGCAGAGAGAAACACTGTTCCCAAGGCAAAACCACAAGCCTTTCAGCACCTCAGCTTCTCTGCTCCTAAATGCCTGCCCTGAAAAGCCCCGAAAAGGAAGGAGAAGACAGACGGGTGCAGACTGCCTTCCGCGTTAACTGGCCATAGGCTACTGCACCTGGTTCATGCACAGCTCATCTTAGGCCCTGCTGCTGCTGTCTTTTCCTGATGCCTTGTTCAGTAATTTTAAACTGTCTCACTTCTACTAGCTATCTTTGTCCCAGAGATAGCTATGAATGTGACAGGATCAGAAGATCTTGTCCTACAGCTAATCTATCTACCTAATTGTAGTTCATTTCTTTTCTCAGAAGCATGTCATTAAAGCCTTCTGAGGATCTGGCCCACAAACATATTGTTTCAAAAAATAACTTCACTGTCAAGATTGAAAAAGTAACCAAAAGGTCACCCGCAGTAATGTCTTTGAACTTTCCATACACACTAAACACCCTCCATATGTTGGCATTTCCTTGATTTAGCTCTGTTAGAAGAACATGGAAGTGCATTTGGAAGAGTGCTTTCAGTTCCATATTCTCTCCATAAGCCCTGAAACTGCAGTCAGCCTCTTTTCTTAATTGATTGCATAATGCAGCCTTTCTGCTTCTGAGCTTTTAAGATGCACTTGAAATACACTTTCAAGTTTTCCTCACAATTAGAAAGGTTAGAAGCTTGCCTTTTTGAAAAAAAAAAAAAGCCCAACAGCATCAGGTATCGTGAGACTTGAAACAGAAATGTCACAGTGCCAATACTCTGGCACCCCAAACCTCATCTAAAGCCCAGAACAGCACAGCCTGCTGGCATTAGCGGAGCTTGGACAGTGGAGCACTGGGGCCATGTCACAGCCCTGACTCCAGGGTGAGGGTCAGGACTCATTAATCCTTCATGGCAAGCCAGCCATGCTTTCTCTGGAGACAGAAAGACATCTAAGTTCCTGCAGTCAGACGGTAGTGACCAATCCTCATGGTGCCGCCTGACTTGAGAGAAACTAAAGGGAATGGGAGGAAATTATCTTTTTGCAGTGCGTGGAATGATGTTAAAGTAACAGTCTTCCAGGACAAGTATTTTATTGTGAAGGGTGAAAGTTTCTCCTGTTGCCAATTTACATCTACCCTTTCTCAGAAAGTCTTCTTGGTGCTGCATTTTTTATATTCTTTTCGTAAGCAAATGAAAATGTACATTACCATACAACTTATTGTTTTATTGGATATGAAACGTCTCATTTAGCCTTTGCTAAATAGTATTTCTGGTTACTTGGCTACCAGTCCAAATCTATTATTAGGAATTTATTGCTCCATTAGCTACAGCGTGTCTAAGCATCAGTGTACAAAACATTCCAGTGCTGCATTTCCTATTGAAATGCAAGTGGTTTGCTGATGAATCTGCATTTCCTTTTAGTTCTTATGTGGACATGGAGAAATGGAACTCAATAGTGGCTGGCCAGTGCTTCTGGGTCATCTAAAAGGGGTATCTGAGTGGCTTAGGTTAGGATGAGATGAGGGAATTGCTCAGGGTATCTGAGCTGGAGGTATCTTCAGGGGGCTGCTGCTGGATGAACTGTACCTCTCCTTACACATTTTAAGGGCACCTGTGCTGTCAGAGCAGTTTGCTGGCCTGTGCACAGACATGCACCTAAAAAAGATAATGAAAATTCAGTTCTCCAGGCAAGAACTCTGAAACCATTGAGATGATCTTGCTTAGCAGAGCAGGACCTCTGAGCTTTTCTCTGTGAGATGCTGTAAGGTGTGGGAGTGGGAGATCTGAACAGCATTGAGGGATAGAGTGTGTGTGGGCAGCTAGATTTAAAGAGAGGACAGAGGATGTTGTGTTTGATTAATTGGAGGGATCAGGAATATGATTTTCTTCAAATACTGCAATAAAAACTAAAATTGCATCTCAGCATTGATATTGTTATCCCTGGGCTAGATACTATCACCCTCCTAGGAGAAGTGAATCTCATAAGAATATATGAAACTAAATACATTTGGAAGTAAAAATCTTGATAAAAATAGTACCATCATGGGTATTTTACAATATTGCAGAAAGCACTAATCAAGCTAAAATAAGATCTTAGAAACTCAAATGTTTTCCTCATGGGAGAGGTGCCCAAATTACTCAGCCAATCCTCATACCTAAAATTAATGATGAGATTCTCATAATAATATTAATAATTGATATGCCATAATAGCTCTGTGTCTTAAAATGTTTGGATGAAATTGACACAAATGGCTGTGGCTAGGGAATGCTCAATGCTGCTAGAGCACACTGGTTGTTAGCTAAATAGAAACATGACTTCTGTGTGTCTCAGTACTTCTAAGCAGCCAAATATAATGAATAAATCCCTTTTCTATTGTGTATTGGGCTATGTTTGGATCAAGTTTATTTGCAGAATTTGTGGCCTCAGTTCAGTGTCCTTTCATGAGCAATTAATAGAAGCTTTATGCTCTACAGTCATTTTAATAATGAAAAGTTGCTTAGAAATACAGCTGGTAAAATAATATCCATGAATTACCTATCTGTATTGGTTTTTTCCTCCTATCAGTGTTTGAATAAATTCTGTTTCTTAAAACTTGCAAAGCAGTATTTTAAATAATTGTACCCCATAGTTCTACTAGTAATCTGATCAGTTGCAGGACTGGAAACTGCTATTTGATCTGCACATATTGTTAGCATAGGTTTTTTAGGTACTGTTCATTTACAATAAATTAATTATTTTGGGCTTTTGACTCTCTAGATTATTGTTTGATGTATGATACTTGCAAAGGTGTTGATACTCAACACTTGCAAAGTTGTGATACCTCCGTGAAACTGTTGGATCACAACTGCAGTATGTTTAGAAATTGCTATTTTATTTCTTGTGCTTTGTATATAGCCATATCACTGAAATCAGGATCACAGCTAAGGCCATTTAATTTCCTTGTTCTTAATGACCTCTTTGAAATACAGAGAGGGAAGAGATGGGATCAGAGACATGTCTCTTTGTGCACTGCCAACAATACAGGTTGCAGGCAGCAGGCAGGAGACAGTGCACCTGCCTTTTGTATACTGGTCATGTCTGAACGGAATTGATAATTTTTTTTTTTGTACTTTTCCAGCACATCATCTTTAGAACTACAAAATTTATCAGTATAGCTCTGCATGGTGCACTGCTGTTGCTGTTTTGGTTGGAAGAAGAGAAGAGAGGAGGGAGCAATATGCATCAGTTTTACTCACTGAGGAGATCAGAGGACTGCAAATTGCTAGGGAAGAAACAGAAAATGAAGAATTTGCATTTTGGTGCTATCCCAAGCTTGACTGTGTTCTCTGCTGGTTTTTATTTCTGCAAATGCTCCTAATCTGTGCATTGTGTTTCCCATCTGACTTTCTTTTGACACTATGACCTGCACAAATCATGACCTTTAAAGTAAAAGAAAAGGCTGGAATGTGTTTTAATGCTGTCCAAGTCCTGGTGGAAGATGGACTAACTGCTTGTTTTCAGGTTTTCTTTCACTAACATCGAAGTCAATGACTTGTGGAAATTATATTCCTTATTCCTCTCTTCATAGACGGCATAGATTATATTTTTTCTTTTAATTCCAGCTTTATTTGTAAATTGCATGCTCACTACATATCTAATTGAGTAGAAAGCGTTAAAAGAATGTACAGACTAACGAAAAGGAATTTCTTCTATGTGCTCAATAGACAGGCGTTGCAGCGCGCGTCCGACCGCCGGTGATCTCTGCCCCGGCCGGCAGCGGAGCAGCCGGAGAGGGGCCGGCAGCAACAGCCCAAGGGATCTGCGGGGCGTGCAGGGAAACCCTGTGGCTCTGGGAGCTCAGCAATGGTGTGGTCGTGTGGCGCAGGCCACAAGGAGGGGATGGGTACGGCTGAAGTGCCAAAACTGAAGATATTTATTAAACAAATAAAAGGCCACAAACGAGGGTGCAAAACAAAACATAAAGAGGCTGCTTCAGAAGGCCCTGAAGTGAGGCCAACACATATATATGTATAGTCTCACATGGAATGTTCTAGAAGCCTTCTGGCCAGTCACGGGCTGTTGATCTGCATGGCTACCCCCAGTTGGTCTCAGAGTCCTTTGCGAGTCCTTTGCTCCTCACCATAAGCTCCTGGATGTCATCAGTTGTGGTTTCTTATTTCTTGAGGCTCACAATTTGTCTGTGGTGTGGCTGTGTGGCCAGTCTCGCCCATCTCCTCCAGGACTTGCTCTCACGATTGGGTCCTGTTGCAGGCACTGGTGCTCTTAAGCCACTATGCCAGTTAAGTAGTGACATTTAAATTGCTCTAATATCGCAACAACTTAGTCGCAAGAAAAAAGTGTGTTTCTTTAAGAAGATCTTTGTTAAGGATCTTCTGCTCAGGCTAATAGTAGACGACAAAGAATATGCAAGGCAATGAGAACCCCACTGTGTCCCGGACAAATGGGTATTTCCATGAACAGGGGATTTTATCCATTTCTTCTCACTTAATTTTTGGTTGTTTGGGTTGTTTGTCTTGCTTTTGGTGTTTTTTTTTTTAAATTGAAAATATTATCTCTCTGTTCAGATATGGACAGGGTTATATCCTGTAAATCCTCACATAAATTATACAGAATTCACAGTGAAAAAAAGTTGGACAAAAGACTGTGGAGACACAAGAATAAAGTCACTGAAAAATAATTATGTTAACCTGTAGCAGGGTTTTCAACTAAGTCAGTGGTATGTCAACAGTAATAGCATTTAAGGGGGCTGAAAAATCCAGCAGTATGAGAGCAGACATGTCATCACTGTCTATTTATTATCCCTGCCAGGAACATGTACAGACAAATACAGATGAAAGCAATCAAAGTGAGTAAGATATGTCAATTTTTTTGTGAGCTATGAGCTTTTTTTATGGATGGTTTGAGGCATGTTTCACCATCTTGGTAAGAATGGTTATCAGGTCCTTGCCACTCTTTTTGTCATGGCAAAGAATATGGCTCTAAAGTATGTATTTTGGCTTACAGCTTCCTTCCTTCCTCCCTTCCCCTTCCCCTTCCCCTTCCCCTTTCCC
>VWZV01008547.1:0-121063 GCA_013397155.1 Irena cyanogastra
CCTGTATGTATATCCTGTATATCACACATATACATATGTATACATGCATACATACACAGGGACCCGCTCTCCTTTACAGGAACGCACAGAGCACACAGCGCCCACGCAGGGAGGAGAAGCCCCGCTAACTCCCTTCCCCTGCGGGCAGCGAGTGCCACCCGGGGCCGAGCCGCGGGGTGGCACTTGCCTCCTGTTGTCCCTTTTCGGGGCTCGGGGACGGTCGGAGGGGCCCGGGCTGAGAGCGATGCGGGGCCGAGCGGGCACCCAGCGGCTGCCGCGCACCCCGGGGGCGCTGCAGCATCCCCCGCCGCTCCTGCCCTCCTCCTGCCGCTCTCCTCCTCCTCCTCCTCCTCCCCCCGGAAAGCAGCCCGGCCCACCGCCGCCGGAACAAAAGGGGCGGCCGAAGGTGGCGGCGTGGCCGCGCCCGCTGCTCCCGCCGCTCCGCCACCATGTCTGCCAGCGGCGGCAGCTCCCCCGGCAATGCCGTGAAGAAGCGGAGCCCCGGCGGCTCGGCCGCCTCGCTGGCGCAGGAGGAGGAGAAGCAGGCGATGGAGAAGATGCTGGAAGGGGCGCAGGAAAACGGCTGCGCCCGCTCGCCGTCGCCCTGCGGCTCGGCGGAGGGGGTGACCCTGAAGCGGAACATCACGCTGCTGAACGGCGTGGCCATCATCGTGGGCACCATCATCGGCTCCGGCATCTTCGTCACCCCCACGGGCGTGCTGCGGGAGGCCGGCTCGCCGGGGCTGTCGCTCGTGGTCTGGGCCGTGTGCGGCGCCTTCTCCATCGTGGGCGCGCTGTGCTACGCCGAGCTCGGCACCACCATCACCAAGTCCGGCGGGGACTACGCCTACATGCTGGAGGTGTACGGCTCCCTGCCCGCCTTCCTCAAGCTCTGGATAGAGCTGCTCATCATCCGGCCCTCCTCGCAGTACATCGTGGCTCTGGTGTTCGCCACCTACCTGCTCAAGCCCATCTTCCCCACCTGCCCCGTGCCCGACGAGGCTGCCAAGCTGGTGGCCTGTCTGTGTGTCCGTAAGTAGCCGCTCGTGGCGTTCAGCTGACAGGCAGGAGGGTTAGGTGGGATTTAGGGAAGGATTTCCTCCCTGGGAAGGTGGGGAGGCCCTGGCACATGGTGCCCAGAGAAGCTGTGGCTGGCCCCGGATCCCTGCAAGTGTCCAGGTTGGAGCATCCTGGTCTATTGGAAGGTGTCCCTGCCCGTGGGACGGGATGAGCTATAAATTCCCTTCCTACCCAAGCCATTCCATGATTCAGTGACCCTCTGCAGGTCCCCGCTGTCCTACTCCACGTGGTTCCTCACTCCCCGTCACCTTCCCCATAACATCTGCACCATCTCTCTTGTGCTACGCCGGCTGCATCCTGCGGGTTTTTTGGCTATTTTGAATAGCCACAGCAGAAAATGTGGCCCCACCCGTGAGAAATTGACCACAAGATTCCCCAAATGCCAGCTGTGGGCTAGTGAGGCTCTCTGATTCCCGAGCAGCGTGTGATACACGCAGCGTGCGTTTTTCCTGTGAGCTGGAATAGGATTTCTTGTGCTTTCCCACAGGACCGTGCCCGGGCAGGGTAAAACCCTCTTGTTCCGGGCTCTGCAGGGCTGTGTGGACGTTAATGTGCGCTTTGGGCGAGGATAACAATTATCTGTCACCAGCAGCTGGTGCTGAACACGGCCCTGAGCTGCTTTCAGCACCAGTTGTGAGAGGAGATATTTCCCGGCCGTGCGCGCTGACACCGCGCTCAGAACCTGCTTTTGTGGGGTGTCTTTTGCCAGCAAACATTCTGTCTGTCTCTGGGGCGGTGCCTTGCAGAGAAGTGCAGTCACGGTGGGGTGAATTCAGGGACAGGGATGCCAACCTGGGCACACAGAGCCCTGCCGGGCACACAGATCTCTCCTAATGCACTTTTTATCACCTCTCTGCTCTTTTGGGGTCTGCAGTTTTGCCATTCAAATCCTATTTTCTCTTCCTCTGGTGACTGCAAAGTCACCCCATCCAAATTGCCAATCCTTTAAATACAGGACCTTGTCCTGCCTCTTCCCTCCTGATTTCCCTTTCGGTCTTTTCTGCTCCACTGGAATTCAATGTCTTTATAAAAAGATGTTTGTTAGGAGAAGATACAGTTTTTGTAAGGGCTTTATAAATCATTTATCCACCGTACAAAATCACATCCAGGTGATCTCTATATTTTTGCATTTTGAGTGATGAGGAGGAAGCTGCTCGTTGGTGCTGTCCTTTCCTAGGATTGTGTGAGATTCCTTCTCCCTCCGAGGATCTCAGGCATCCCAAAGCTGCAGCACATTGTCATTAAGGGAAGATATATTGTGTGGAAATGTCTCAGAGCCAACCTGACCCGGGCTTTGGGAGCTAAATTATATGGCTAATTATAGGATTGATATCAGGCAGGGCAGTGGGTTGTGTTTTCTTCAGGCAAGATTGAAACTTCTCAGTGCTCAGCTGAATTTTTAGGAATATAAAGGTACCTGAGCAGACATGTGGATTTCCATCCAGGTGTTTTACAGTGTGGAGGGCGTTTATTAGGGCAATTTAATCATTTAACTAAGAGAGCTATAACATGGTCAGGGAACAGTCCTGCTGATGGGTGTCTTGCCTTTTGGAAATCTGATTTTCGAGCTTTGCTGCCTGTCTGCTCTGTGGTTTCCTCAGGGACACACAAGAGAGGGGCAGGGGTGCACGTGCCATTTGTGTTCCTTGCTGAAAAACCAAGGAATTGGGATATTATTTAAGGTTTTCTTGCTGCCTTATGGCAGAGTTTTGCTGTGCAGGCACAGATTGGAGCTGGCAAAGCCTTTGAGGACATGTTTGTGACCAAAAGTGACTTTTCATCTTCAGGATCATTCCCAAAACGGGTCTGTGTTCCCATTTTATTGATCAAAGCCCAGGGCAGGGTTAAACACACCTGCCCATGTTGGGGTCTGGTCACTGGTTGGGAATTTGCAGTGTGAAACTCCTTGAATTCAGCTCTCACTCCTGTTTGTGCTCCTCCAAGGAAAGTCTCCAGCCTTCTTTTGATAGCAATTAGGATTTCCCTGCGGCAGAGTTTGTTCTTGAACCTCTATCCTGAACTGCCAAGGGAAGGGTTTGGAGTTCTCCAGATCTTCATCATCCCCATGTGTTTCTCCTTTAAACTCTACTCCCTCTTGCACCGCTGGCTCTTGGTTTGTTTATGCTTTGGGTTAAATTTGGGGTTGTCTCCTTTGCTGCAAGAGGTTTGTTCATCCTGCAGCGCCTTCAGCAAGGCAGCTTTTGGGAACTTTGATTTTTGGAACTTTAATTTTTGGAATCAGCTTTTCATCTCCCCGGTGCCAAAACCACACCGTGACCCAGGAACAATAAATGAAATAAATCTGCTCCAAGGGCTCAGGCAGCCACACAACACTTGTGGGGACTCACAAACAGCTTTGTTCAAACAGAAACTGCCCAGAGAGAGACTTCTTACTCTTTTCAAAAGCTCTAGAGTAGAAAAAAAATGACCTATTTGTGCATAGGCTGTAGCACATACATGAATGAGTTACCTCAAAATGGGGGGAGAGCAGCTTGGGAAGCAGCAGAGGAATTTGGGACCTGGGGCTGGGGTACAGTAGCCAAAATCCAGCCTTGCAGAACAGTCCCAGCTCTATTCCTTGCTCTATTCCTTGTCTCTCCACACAAAATACACTTGGCTGCACAGTTTGTAGTAAGAGGAGGAGGAATAACTAAAGTTATTTGTTTCCACTTTGCTGCTGTTGAAGGGTTGAATAAATCATGTGTTGTTCAGAATTTGCCACCATGAACTTCAGAGAGTGAATTAATGCATTAAGAGAATCTAAATCACAGGCTTGAGTGAAAGGAAAAAAAATGGTTGGAAGAGGGAATTTTGTTCCCCTGGAAGGTGCTGAGGAAAACAAGGTGGGTGGTGAGGAGAATTTACCTACAAAGAGGTATTTTCTGCCCTGGAGATTATAATCTACACACAGTTGGTATGCAGGGCTTCTTTCATGGGCACGGGGAGTGCCTGTGGTGTTTGCCAAATAGAAGCTGGGAATCCACTCCATGGAAATCTTCCTGGAGCAAGAGGGGTCAGGCTGTTCATCCTCAGCCTGGCCCATTTCATGTTCCCCAGAAATTTGGCTGAAGGCTTTCCAGGCTGCAGGTTACTTGAGTGATTCAGAAACTTGAGCATCTCTTTTATCTGTGAGATTGGATGGTTGATACTTTAAAACTGGTAACACAAAATCCATCCATGTTTGGCACACAAAAATTGGAAGTTCAGGAAACAGTTTGTGCATTTTTGTGAAAACCCAGGAATAATTTGAATTCTCTCACTTCTGAGCTCATCTAAACCAGTTTTACCCCATCTGTAGTGGATGGAGGGACAGTTATTAGGTCCTGAATTTGCATATTTGATGATCTACATTACAGTGTCAATATTGGACATGGCAAAGAATTAAACCTTGGATCCTGTGCTCTGTCTCAGGTTTTCTTTCCATCCTGCTGCCACTTGTGTGAACATTTCTCCAATTCAAGCTGTTAAATCCTAACAAAAATCAGTGAAAATCACCCGTACACCCTGTGTGTTCCAGAGAGGGCTCAGGGATGGAAAGTGTTAAACTCATTTATTAAAGATGCCGTGGATATTCCTCATTTCCCACTGTTAATTTGCAGATTTCCTGCTTGCACAGAGGCACCTGCCCAGGTTTGGGTTGTGGTGCAGTAAATGAATTCCCTGTGGATCAGGGAGACAGGGAATGAAGCTGCTGCCAGCCCTGAACTGGATCTTGGTGTTCCACAAGTGCCTGAGCTGTTCATCCCACACATCCTCACACCCTGAGTGCCACACACAGCTTCTAGATTTCCCTGATTTCCTGACAAGAAAATCTGCTCCACAGTGGAGAACTGGGATTGGACTCAATAATTAGTCCTTGTGGATCCTTTCCAGCTCAGGATATTCTGTTTTTACAGTTTTGTTCTTGCTCTTTGGTGTCAGATCAGCAGTTTGACAGTTTGCTTCTGAATTCCTGTCTCACTTGTTAATTAGATATGCAAATCTGGCACTAATAACCCCAGCACAGCAATAGCAGAGCCAGGGAATTTTAATCTTCCTCAGAATTTATCTAAACTTCCCTCACTGCTTCTGAGCTCTGCTGTGGGGCACTCCTCCTGCAGGGCTGGAATTGCAGGGAATGCTGATGAACTCCTCATTTGTCTCCTCTGTTCTGAGCAGCCAGAGAGGGGAAGGATGAGCAGAAGCCAGGGCAGAGCTGAGGCAGGTGTGAGAGCACTTGTCCTGTGGAAGTGCCTGACACTGCTGAGAGAAGGAATCCAACCAAGGGAGGCTGCCAAGTTGTCCAGAAGGGAATATCCAGTGTCAGCATTCCATGCAGAAATCCCAGATCCTGTGGGAAGCAGGAATGTCTTTATTTGACATCAAGGTTTTGCTGCCAAGCTCAGCTCTTTTACAGGTGTGTGGATTTTCACCTCATCAGGTGAAGAGCAAACACCAAGCACACCCAGGGCCTGTCTGCCTGAGATGGGTTCATCTTCCAGCATTGCTGCTTTTAATTAATCAGCCACGACAAGCTGGGTGTGAGGCTTTGAAGATTATTTTTCCTCCTCCAGAAAGGTGGATTAAGGGACTAAAGCTCCATCAGCAAATTGCCCTTGTTGGAGTGGAGTGGAAGGAAGGGGTCTGTGGAATCCCTGCTGCATGGCAGAGGCTGCAAGGCTGGGGTTGCTTTTTTAATCTGTGTTTAATTAGAGCAGCATTAATGAAATCAGGCTCTGACACTCGCAGGACTCTCCAGAAATCAATGAGAGCTTGGAGGGCTCTTGAAACACGCAGGGAACAGCCACTGCAATTCCAGCACACCCCTCTGCTGGCTCTCACAACAATTATCCCATTAAATGTTGCTAGGTTTGAATGATTCATGTTATCACTGAGATAATTCAGTGTCTTTCTCCTCCGGCATGAACAAATTGGGAAGGTTTTTGTGGAAAACCTCTCCAGGGTCAGCCTCATTTAAAGCAGCATCACTTGTTGTGAGTATTCCAAGAGTTCCATAGTTCCAGGGTCAGGTGTGGCCACAGGTCCAGTCCAAGGGATGGAAATTCAGTTTTTCCAGCCAGGACGCAGAGCTGAATTCTGTGCACATTAAATACCAGCAAGTGCTGCTCCCTGTTTGGGAAGATGCTTCTGTGAGGTAAGCATGGAGTTAGTTTGGGATGGTTAATTTGCTGGGAATGGGAGAAATAGGGAGAAAGAGCTTTTCCATATCTTTTCTCCCTGTATTTTGTTTGTCTTCCTGAGGTAAAACGTCCTGTTGGTGGAATTGCTGTGTCATGTCCTCTGGAAACCTTGGCAGTAAATCACAGCCTTCTCCCTAAAGAGCCAAAATAGCAACTCCTGCCTCTAGATAGGAGCCACCTCTCCCAACACTGAGGAATTCTTTGGAGCTTTCCTGTGTCAATGTCCTACTGTTACTATGGGATGGGGGTGTTGACCTGTTCAGGGTGTCTGAGATTGTTTGTTGGGACATCCAGAGCTCCTGACCTCAGGGTGGATTTGGAGGCGATCCCTTTTTTAAACTCCTTGGTAGGGCAAGTTTGCCTTTTCCTATGTTGGTGCACCCATTCCCTGATTGCTGTTTTGGGAAGAGGAGTGAAAAGGGAATTGGGAAGCATTGCCAGGGATGTTGATTATTATAAGTAGATTTTAATGTAGACACGTTTGCTCTGGGGCCAGGAGCTTTCCAACAGCCTCGTGTGCCCCCAGGCCTTTCCCTTTCCTGGACTGATGGCCTTGGGTGTTAAATTTCTCCAGGGATTTACCCTTGCAGAAATATCTGCAAAGTTTTCCCCTCTGCTTTTTCCCTTCCCCACCTTGCAGGGCACAAAAGTCTTCAGTCAATACCTGCCAAGTTGAAATATCCCGAAGCATTTTCTGCCTGTGACTTTGCCTGTCTCATGTTGGAATGTGCAGTTGGAAACAGTCACACAGATTTTTGGGAGACACTGTGGCATCCCTGCCTCTGGAATATAAAATTGGTGGGATTTTTTTGCCTTGGTGAATTGATTTTTCCCAGGGGTTTGATCCACTCTAGTCAGTGTAACTTAATTTTTTCTTCGTCCTGTGTGGATTAACTGTCACCTGCACTTCATATGGAGGGCAAGGAGCAGCCTTTGCTGTGGGATGGAGAAGGGAAAGGAGCTGGAGCTGTTCTGGGAGTAATTGTGAGGGAAAATCAGCATCACGCAGTGGCAGATGGTAAATGGGAGCATCATCTTACAATGGCAAGGGCCAGGCACTTTGGAAATGTGAGTTACAGAGTCACGCATGCTAGAACAGTTCCCAGTCCCTGTTTTCCTGGCAGGGAACCTGATGGAGGGGATTCCTTTTCATTTTCCCTTTATTTTCCACAACTTCCCAACCTGCTGTGCGTTATCACTGGGTCCTGTGATACCACAAACAGGAATCCCATGGGAATTAAGAGCAAGTTAATGAGTTTAGTCCCTTAAAGGCAGCTACTTCCACACATTTATCCGTGTCCAAGAGGTGTACGTGGAATCCCACTGGCAGCACCACAGGTCGGGCCCAGGGGATGCTCCAGGAGGTGAAATTAGGGACAAAAGGGACATTGTGCAAGTGTGTGTGACCCCACAGGCAGCACGAATGCAGCTGTGCCAGTACCTCAGGAATTCATTCCTGTGCTCATTCCAGAAATTTCACCTGCAAAGCTGCTGGGGAGGAGGTTGGGCTGAGCAAGCTCCTGTCAGCCCCAGCCAGTTCCATGTGGGAATTGGATCTTGATCCCTCTCCCGTTATCCTGGGAAAGCTGCGGCTGTGCCTGTTGGACAGGAATGCTGCCAAGGCTGTTGCATCAGAAGTGTTAGGCCAGCTTTAGCTGGGTGCAGCTCCATTGCCACTGTTTGCTCTGGGCACAGCCTCAGCTCTCCCCATCCTGCCTGTCCCCCAGACAACAGGAGCTGCTGTTCCCTGCATTTATCGTGGATGTGTTCTGGGTGGGATTGATCCATTTATCTGTCTGCATTTTTTCCTAGTGTCCTCTAAGAGTTGTGTCAGGGAAAGAGCTTGGGAGGTGACTTCAGAAGGATACAGCCATAAAATGAGAACTGTGGGTAAAGTCCTGGGTCTGGTGTCACATTAATCAGTTTGTCCTTGTTCCTATCAGGAATGGGGAATTCCCTGGCTGTGCAGGTGAGTGCCAGTGGAGCAGGTTCAGTGAGATGCCTGAAGCCAGCAGAGACTGCAGGACAGAGGAAATGCTGAAGCCAGACCTGCTGGTGTATTTAGAAACTCAGATTTCCCTCTGTGGTTTGAGTTGCCTTGGAATGAGGCTGGGCTGGAGCAGTCCCTGAAGGGGTGAAGGGATGAACAGCACCTGGAGAGCAAAAACCAGGATTTCTCCTGTCAGAGTCGTGAGTAATAAATAACTCGAGCTGGATTAGGTGTAGGGGAAACCTCTGTTATTGTGAGGTCAGGGAGGCCCTGGCACAGGTTCCCAGAGCAGCTGTGGCTGCCCCTGGATCCCTGGAAGTGTCCAAGGCCAGGCTGGAATGGACTTGGAGCAGCCTGGGCTAGTGGGAGGTGTCCCTGCCAATGGGATTGGAACAAGAGGAGCTTTAATGTTCATTCCAACCCAAACCAGTCTGGGATTCTATGAAAAGTCACCCCCTGTCCATCTGCCATCCCTTCAGCTTTCTAACACTTATTATCCCAATTATGTAAAGCTTTGGAGAGGGGCTGCTGGCTCAGCCAGGCCGTGGCATGTCGGGTCATGCTGAAATCCTTGTTCCTCGAATGATTCCCCAGCACGGCCCCGATGGGTCACTCCAAAGCTCTGCCTGGCTGCTGTCTGACAGCGGCTGGAGCCTTAGGAAAACACTGCAGGAATTAGGGCAGCACAGCCTGCTCTCTGTATCAGTGCCCTGATTTATGGTGGGGCTGTGCAGCTTTGCTGTGTTTGTCCTGGAGCGACTCAGCCGAGGTGAGGGAGCGCTGCCAGGAGGATCCTGCAGCCCCTGCCTGGCAGGGCAGCATCTGGGATCAAAGCAATCAGACTTGCTGCCCTAAGAAATCCCAGTCTCATGAGAAGCTCAGCAGCCACTGGAATTTGTCTTGGAGTTTTATGGAGAACCTTTCATCCTGTTTGTTGTCTGTAGGATTCTTCCTGAGGGGCGAGACTGGGGGATTCTTGGCCGTTCCTGTGTTGGAGGTATTGGAGTAGCTCCACTGTGCTCCTTTAGGAAAGACAAATGTTATTGTAAGGTGGGAAAAGCAAAGCAGAGGAAATGTGGCTGGGAGGGCTCTGACTGATGACCATGGCAGAAACTTCCAGCCCTGTTTACTCTCTGATCCCAAAGTGTTTTCTCATTTTTAGGGAGTTTATCTGGCACTGATGGATCTTTGGGGCTGAACACAGGCACTTGGACTGTGTAGGAAACTTTTGCCTTTTATTTTCACCACCACCCTCCAGGGGTCTCTGTACAGAACCAGAGCAGGGAAAACAGCCCCAAGAATCAGTGTTGAAGTGGGGGTGAAGCAGTTACTGTCACAGACACAGAATGCCTAAATGGGGCAGGGAATGTCGCTGTCACACCTCTCAGGGCTGTCCTCACCACGCCAGCAGCAGCAGCAGCATGGTTCTGGATGGGTGAGCTCATCCTTTAAATATCCCTCTGTAAACAAGGGCAGATTTATTTTTAGCATAATCGCTGGCCAAAGGGAATCCTGGCTCCAGGGTTTGCTGCCCCAGAATTCACTGGAGGTGCTTCCAGTGCCTGAGTTGGGAGTTTTGCTGGGTGACATTCCCTGTGTTTCCTTGTCCCCTGTAGCACTCTTAAGGTCACTTGGTTAAGCTGTGTTTCCTCCTCGCTGCTGTCTGAACGTGTCCCTTTGCTCTGTCCCTAGAGGCAGACATGTCCCAGTGTCCCTCTGTGGGGACACCCAAGTGACCCCACATGACAGGGCTGCTCCAGGGGCTGGGAGCCCTCCAGACCTGTCACTGTCCCATATCTCCTGGAGAGGCCTGGCACTGGGACAGTGGTGTGGCACATCTGTCACCACAGTCACTCACCCTGCTCCTGGCCAGAGCCCAGCTCGTGCTGTCCTGTGACCCCAGCACAGCTCTGCTTCCCCAGAAACAGCTTGGGGTCATTTCAGTGGCAGCCACGCTCCCAAAGGGGCTCTGAGGGCACGGTACAAAATCCATCTCCAATCCTTGGTTACTGCTGTCTGTCACTCCTGTGGACTGGGCTGGGTCGTGTGCTCTCCTTCCTGACACACTCAGCTCTCCCTTCTCCACACTTGAAGTGCTCCTGGGTTGGAATGGCAGCGGGTCCTGGGCATGGGAGAGTGGGGGAAGGAGCCAATGGTCCTGGAAGCCATCGGATCCTGGGACACTGGCACTGCCCCTGGATCCCCGGCAGTGCCCAAGGCCAGCTTGAATGGGGATTGGAGCACCCTGGGACAGTGGAAGGTGTCCCTGCCCGTGGCAGGGGTGGAACTGGATCTGTGAGAGCCTTCCAAGCCCACCCACTCTGGGATCAGACGCTCTGGGCTCTAAACTGGGTGTGCAGCTCCAGCTCACACGCTCAGGACAGGGACTGGGATGTTTTGGGGAGCAGCTGTTGGGCTCTGATCAAGAGCTGTGAAAATGATCTGCAGGCTCTGGGAAGGAGCTTTTGCATGAGGGCAGGGGGAGGTGGGAAAGGATCCTGCAGGGAAAAGCCTCTAGCTCCAGGAGGAGATTTGGGATCTGCTCCTCCCTGAGCTGCTGAGTGCTCAGGCTGGGGCTGGCCAGGGGACAGTGAGGGGTCACTGGGCTGGAGGGATGGCATCCAGCACGTGGGCACTGTCACCCTCAGTGTGACATCTGCCTGTGTCCATAACAAGCAGCAGGCTCTGGGGAGGGAGCAGGGCACCAAAATAGTCAATGATTTGTGAGGGCAGCAGAGCTTTGCCATTATTTGCTCTGCAGCAGGTGAAGCTCAGCCTGGAGCAGAGGCTTTAATCAAGGCTTGGTTCAGGCTGTGCCCTGCCTGGCAGGAATGTCCCACTTGCAGGAGCAGGATACAGAGGAGGAGGGGGAATATGGTGAAAAAATACCAGGAATTAGACCCCAGTAGCTGCATTAACCACAGGGCAACTTGTGGGCAGCAGGAGCTTCTCAGCAAGCAAATACTGCTGGGAGGCAGTGCCATGCTGGGAGAGCCTCTCCTGCATCCCCAGGGAGCCCTGGCACTGCCCCTCAGTGTCCCTGGCACTGCTGGCCCAGCAGGGATGGCTTTCCCACAGCTCCAGCTCCCCTCCCCACGTGCCCCAGTGCCCTGCAGGTGTTGTTTGTCTCTGGGGCAGGGCAGGGCCGTGGTGCTTGCCCTCGGAGCCTTTGGGGTGCTGTTGTTATCAGATCACCACAGATCAGTCCTGACATCCCTGGGGGGTTTCCACACACCAGCAGCACTAAGTTGGGCTGATGGGACAGGGACTGTGGCCAGGCACTTTGGTGCTGAGGGCTGCAGTCAGCCCTTTTATTTACAAGCCCTCAGGAGTGTTTTCCAGTGGAGCAGTGCCATGTCCTAAGGACCACAGGCATTATTCAAAGCATTTACTGCCAAAATAAAGGGTGCAACTGAGAAGTGTGAGGCTGCAGAGCTCTCAATGAGTTTCTCTTCTGGGAAGACACACTGGTTGGTTGTTTCAGCAAAATGGAGTCACTGAATGGTTTTGGTTAGAAGGGACCTTGGAGGACATCTCATTCCATCCCCTGCCATGACAGGGACACTTTCCACTGTCCCAGGTTGCTCCAAATCCCATCCAGCCTGGCCTTGGACACTTCCAGGGATCCAGGAGCAGCCACAGCTTCTCTGGGCACCCTAACCCCACCCTCACAGGGAAGGATTCCTTCCCTATATCCCACCTTGTGATTTTTGGTGCCTTTGGCGTGTCTCCCTGGGTGCTGACGTTGTCCCTGTGTGTCCCCACAGTGCTGCTGACAGCTGTGAACTGCTACAGTGTCAAAGCTGCCACCCGGGTGCAGGACGCCTTTGCTGCGGCCAAGCTGCTGGCGCTGGCTCTCATCATCATCCTGGGCTTCGTGCAGCTGGCAAAGGGTGAGTGCTGCTCTTCTTTCTCCTTCTGGGGCTGTGCAGGTAAAGCAGGATGAGGGGCAAAGCCCAGCAGTCCAAGCCCAGGTGTTCAGGGCTTTACAAACCTCTCTGTTCTCTCAGGTACTTGGGGGATGTTTCCAGCTTTGCCAAAGGTATTTTATTTGTGGGGTTTTATGTTTATATCACTGCCAGGCTTGATTTCATGCTTTTGAAACCACTTAAAATCTTTCCCACTTATACAGAGACTGTGGCTTCTCCCTTTGGGGTGGCAGGGAGTGAGAATGTTGGTGCTGCTGCACTGGGAAATCTCTTTGTAACGCGTGGCCTTTTGCTCACTGGGAATTATCTGCATGTGCAAACCACTCCCAGTCATCTTAATCCTTCCACAAACTCCCCCTGCACATTTCCCTTCATCCTGTTCCAGGTGTGCAGTGGCTCAGGCCAGCTCTGGGTCACCCAGGGACACAGAGCCCACGAGGAGCAGAGATTGGAGCTCTCAGCTGGCACTGGCACCTGGAAAAGGAGATAAAAATGGGAAGATAAAGGGAATTTTCTGGTGGTTCTGCTGGTTTGCTTCATGCACCCATAAAATCCTCTCAAAGCATGGAGGTGGTTTGTTCCAAACCCATTTGAGTTTGTTCCAAACCTGATTAACTCAGAGTTAAACCAAAGTGTGGCTTTTTTCTGCAAGTTTTGCGGGAATAAACATTTCTTGAGGAACAGTCCTGTCCTTGTCTGCTAAAAGGGGATAAAATCTCCAGGGAATCATGTCCCTGCACAGGAGGTGTGTCTGTCTGTGCTCGTGGGGCTCTAATTCCTGTCTCAGCTCTGGGAGCCAGTGCTGTCTTTGCAGAATTTCTTGCTTTGTCAGAGGTTTTATTTTCTTCCAGCTCAGTGCAGACACTCAACAGGGACATTGTTTGAGGCTTATCACAAAACACACCTCCTCCCTCTGCCCAGCTCCCCAGCCTGCTCTGCTGAACCTCTTGATTCTCTCCTGGGAGGAAAAGGATAAATCACGATCAATCTCTTTTAGTTGGCTAACATTTTACCATGAAGTAAAAGTTAGTTTGCACTTTACCATGAAGCCCATTTTACCATGGGCTGTGTTTGCAGATAGAATCTTAATTTGCATCTTCAGAATGTGCTGTTCTTTTGGCCTTTTTGGGGAGGCTGAGGCACTTTGTGCCCTGCTTCCTCAGGTGGAAATCCATGAGATTTCCCTTGACTTCTGTCTCTAACCTAGAAGGGATTTCTGCCTTGTTACATTAAAAACCTCCCTTCCCCTCCTGTGTCCCAGGAGTTGTTTTACTTCCTTTGAAGTTTGTTGCAGTTTCAGGTGTTTGTGGCTGTGCAGACCTTGCAGGGCAGAGAATTTAATATGATTTATTTTCCTGCTGAGCCACCTGGCAGGGAGATCAAAAGCAATTTCTGGACAGTGACACCTGTAAGCAAAGACTTTCCTCCCTGTCTGAGCACCCAACACTCAAAGCAGACTGGATCAGAGTGGGATCCTTGGGAGCAGGTCCTGGTTCCCAGTTTGTCCCAAGTGGCCATTCCTGCTTGTCCAGAATCCCACAGCTGGGATTCTGCCTGGGCTCCAGCATGGATTTTATTAATCTCCTTAGCGAAGTTCCAAGCTCTCTGCTAAGTCCTTAAGAATGTGCAATCTCCTTTCCTGTCCCTTCCTCAGCTCCCACCTGCAGTTTGCACCTTGCTCCATTTTCCTTTCAATCATTCCAGGTCACTCTGTGCTTTTAGCAGGGATACAGTAAGAAATTGTCTTTTTTTTTTCTTCATTTTTTAATTCAAAAAAAGCACAAACATTCCCATTTCCAGTGACAATGGGAGAACACTGCCCTGTCCTCCAGCTTAGTCCCACACAGAGGCACATTTCCACACCCTGGGCCCATTCCAGTGTTGGATTTTTGGGCAAAGAGGATTCTTCCCACCAGCAGCTGGGTGACCCCATCCAAGCTGGCAGCTGGTTTGGGGTGAGGGCTGCACCCAGCTGGTTTTCAGGGGGAGTGGGGTTGTGTATTCCCAGGGTGTTCTGGACAGTGAACTGGTTTTACTGGTTCCTGTCCCACTGCTGGTTTGTGTTCCCAGTATCCATAAACAGACCAGAGGAGCAACACCACATTTTTTGGTCAAATGTGGAAATTTCTGTGATTCCACAGAAATCTCTCTGCATTGACCTCCCACCTTCTGCTTTTGGCTTTTTCTCTTTTTATCCTCTCCTTGGCTCTTCTCCTGATTTGCAGGAGAGCAGGAATCTCTCAAGGACTAAGGGCTCTGTGGCAATTTTGCCCCACGAAAGAACATTTCCCTGTCAGCAGCTGTTTCCCATCACTCCTTCCCTGCCCTTTCCAAGGAGGAGGCTGGAACTTGGTTCCCTACTCAGCCTTTCAAGTGCTTGGAGGTTGACTCAGTGGAACTGAGCTGCTGGGGATGAAATTATTTTATTAATTTAAAAAGAAAACTTTTAAAAGCTTTTGCGGGGCTGGAAGTGTGTGGTTTGAAAAGTCCTGGATTTGGGTATTGGTTGGTAAAATCTTGTGTATGGCCCCCAGATTATAGCCTGCAAGTAATAGAAATAAATTAATATTAAATAAATAATATATAACTTATTTAAATAACTTACTTGTAGAAATAACTTACTTAAATAATATAAATAACTTAAAACATAGAGAGGATAAGAGTTTTTTCACTCCAGTATCATGAAGACAAAATTTATTTTGGTTCTCTTAATTTTACCAGCTCTCTAAATTTGCTTTCTGTCCAACTGGGTATTTTTTTTTTGACCATACTCCTCAGCTGGGGAGTGGGCTATCTGGGACTGGATCATGGGGAGGGTTTGGACAGCAGGTTTGAGGGATATTTTTTCCCTGGATGTCACACACAGGTCTGTGGTTATATGCTCTCCATCCCTGCACCTTAAAATTTCCCTTAAAAACTGACTGAGGTGTGAAATGGTGAAAAAATCCTGGGTATTTCTTAAGGACACCCTCGTGCTTTTTACAGGTGAGGAAGTTCAGGAAAGGTTTTGATGTCAAAAAATAGAAATAAACCTATCACAGACATGCTTTACATCTATTTTTTTCCTGTGGATGATGCCTCAGGGTTCCTGGAATGTTTCTGTGCCCTAAGGCAGCTGGAGCAAGGATGCAGCTCCAGCCCTTGCTGTGATCTCTCACCAGCAGCTCTGCTTAAAAACCTGGGATTGGGCCTTTGGGACTTAAAGAAATAGAATTTAACACTGATTTTATTGAATTGCTTTTATTGGATTTATTGTTTCTTTATTTATTGTCCCTTTTCTTTATCCTGGCTGTAAAATTCCTGGTCTGTGGTGCCTCCAGGAGCTGTTTGGTGGCAGCAGCATTTTTCTCCTGCCTCCCTTTCTTGGGCTGTCAGGGATGCAGAGCTGCATCTGCCAGAGCAGCACGGGGTCAGTTAAGGACAGAGCAGGCAGGTTTAACTCCAGAGCAGAGCTTAGGCTGGGCAGGAGATTTGGGTTTAATTGGAGCGCTTTTTTTTTTTTTTTTTTNAGCAGCGATTCCTCCCCCGGATTCCTCTCCCCCAGATTCCCCCTGCGGAGTTTTTGGTGGGTTTTTTTTGTTTGGTTTTTTTTGTGTTTTTTTTTTTTTTGTAGAATGATGGAATAGTTTGGGTGGGAAGGGACCTCAAAGCTTCTCCAGTCCCACACCTGCCATGGGCAGGGACACCTTGCCCTGTCCCACGGTGCTCCAAGCCTGGAAGGAAAGGAAAAGAGAGTCAGTTTTCCTTCCCTTTCTCTCAATCCTGGGATTCTTCACCAAAAAAAGGGGAAAAAATGTGAACTTGGAACTACCAAAATAACCCCCAGGGAGAAATACAGAGGCCAAAGGGGCATTTTCTAGCAAAAGGGATTTGATAAGTGAAAGCAGCACCCAGATGTCTCAACCCCACGGTGCTAGACATTTCCTTGCACCTGCAGTACTAAAAATGGCATTTTAAGAGCCAAGCTCTGCTCACCGAAGGTCTGAATCTTCCTTCTGGTACTTTCAGAACCCTCCCAGCAGAGTTCAGGATTTCCAGCCACAACACCACCTTTTAAAAGGCTCCTTACAAACAATGTTGGGGTGGGGGTGGCAGGGCTGGCTGGGGCTGTCCAGGGAAGCTGTGGCTGCCCCTGCATCCCTGGAAGTGGCCAGGGCCAGCTTGGACAGGGCTTGCAGCACCTTGGGACGGTGGAAGGTGTCCCTGCCGTGGCAGGGGTGGGATGGGAGGAACTTTGAGGTCCCTTCCCAGCCAAAGCAGTCCAGGATTCCATGGTCAGCCAGGGCTCCTGGCCACAGCCTGGGACTCAGCAGGGGGATGTCCCCACCCAGCCCAGGCCGGGCTCCCACCAAGGATCTTCCTGGCAGCTGGAGCCAAACCCAATGGATAGGGAACATGGCAGGGACAGCAGTCCCTGCTTGTGTCTGTCCCTCCGGCATCCCAAATGCCACCACCAGCAGGAGCTTTGTAGGGAGGCTCCTTCCTCATCCTCCCCTGGCATCAGCGACAGGGAAGGGACAGGGAAGCCGGGTCAGCTGCCACACCCTGCCCCTCTAAATCACAGCAGCCTCCTGCTGCAGATGAACCAGGTGTCAAACGCTTCTTTCCCTGCCTCAGTCCCCTGAATTGTCCCTGTTTTTCCCTGGAAGTGGCTCAGCAGCCGAGTGCCTCTCCTCCTCCGGGGTTCTGGGCACACACACCCCGTGCTGAGGGCCCCCTCTCCCCATGGCCCTGTTCCCTCTCCTCGCTGTTGAGGCAAGTTGAAAATATCTAATTATCCAGCAATGCTTTGTGCAGGAGAAGATTGCCGTGCTATTAAAACCAGACTAGACATGACTGGGGAGCAAATGAACGTTTTTGAAGGAAGGGCCTGAACACGCAGCGCCTCGGCCGGGCCCTCCCGCAGCAGGGCCCCGGCTGACCCGGCACAATTACCGCGGGCTTGGCAGCTGGAGGAGCAGCAAATGGGCTTTGTGTCACAGCTCGTTACCTTAATTTGGTTAATTGAAGAGCAGAGTGCGGTGGAACAGCCGGTTCAAACCAGGCTCGGGCTCTCCGGGGTGCCCGGCATGGGCAGGGCAGTGCCTGGAGCCGGGATGAGCTGGGGATGCCCCAGGGCCATGCTTGGCAGCCTCACCTGCACATTTGTAACCCTTGATTGCAGCCAAAGACTGCAGATCCAAAAGCCTGGGGCTGGAATTGTCGAGGCTTGAAGGATGGAGGTTTTGTGGGCTGGGAGGTTTTGTGGGTGCTGCAGCACAGCCGCTCTCCCCTCCTCCCCCAGCACAGCCCTGCTTGACAAGGCGGGTTTGGATCAAAGGTCCAAATCAGGATCAAACCGAAATAATTCCACGATTTTTTAGCTGGGCTTGTTGAGGGGATGAGATGTACATGGTTTTAAACTGGAAGGGGGCAGGTTTAGATTAGATAAAAGGAAGAATTCTTTTATGCTGAGGATGATGAGATACGGGCACTCCTCTGGTTATTTAATTGTGCCCTGACATGTTGCTGAATCCATTTGACCCTGGGGCACAGAAATGGGAAATTTAACAACTCACTGGGAGGTTTTGGGGAGCTCCAGCTCTCCAAAGGTGAGGTGGGAAGGGCAGTGAGGTGCTGGCTGCCTCGGGAGCAGGAACGTTTGCCCTGAGAGGGTTTTGCCGGTGACAGGCAAGGAGGATTTTGGAGAAGCTGGTGTCCAGCTGTGACAAGAAATGGAGTGGTGCTCGTGCTGCTCCCAGATGGGAGCATCCTCCTAGGTGCTGAATGTGTGATCCATGCAGGATCAGGGTGGGAACATGGAGAGCCTGAAACCTTTGAGAAGAGATATCCTGAGGGGTGTTTGAAATGCTGGAGAGCCTCCTGCTCTCTCAGTCCATTGTGTGCTGTTGCAGTAGCTAACCACAGGCACTATGAATAAAATGTGTCTCTTATTCCCTTAACAAAAGGCCTGGAAAGAACCAGACTGGTAATTATTCAGAAAGGGCAGAAAATGAGGTGGGGAAAGCTGAGCCCGAGGGATGCAGGGGATCACATTCCACCCCTCCTGCTCAGCCCTTTGATTCACCTGGGCTAAATTGGGATTCTGTGCAGAACCTGCGAGGCAGGAATTGAGGTTAAACTCAGCCTTTTATCAGTCTCTGCATTTCCTGGCTCTCCTGTTGCAGCCAGATGTGTTTTTAAAAAGGACTGGTGCACTTTGCTGAGGAGGATCAAATACATCCAGCACATCCCAAGGGAGATGCAGGGAGGACCTTCCTGGTGCAAGGAGCTGCTGGGAAAGAGGTGACTCCAGCAGAGAACACTTGGGATTGGGATCTGGGCAGGAGGAGCCTTGCAGACCTTGGGTTTCTCACTCTGGGTGGATTCCCAGGCTGTGGATGAGCTGCAGCTCACACCCACAGCTTCCCCTGCACACGAGATGGCTCCAGCCAGGGAAGGGCAGAGGGATGCTGGTTCCTGGGCAGCCCGGGGAGCAGAGAGCATTTCCCATGCCGTGATAGGGAATGTCCTTCTACCCGGGCCAGGATTCAGCAGAAAGGAGAAGGGAGCAGTGCCCAGGGTAGAAAGGATCAGGGTAGACCTGGAGGGTCAGGGAGGGAGGAGGAAAGAGGAGATGGAGCTCTCCCCCACACAGGACAGCTCCACCTCACTGGCAGAGCAGTGACAGATGCTCCAGGAGGCCGATGGTGCTGCAGGAAGAATCCTTCCTTCCCAGCACGGGGAAGATGAGTGGGAGCTGTTCCAGGGCCACATTTGTCACCCAGCCTCTGCAGCAGTGGCACAGGGGAGGGAGAATTTCCAGAGTGAGGCAGGAAGAGAGGCCATCTGAGGGGAAATTCCTGCTGTTGGAGCATCCCTGAGCTTTTCCAGCAGCACCTCCTGGGTGCCCTGTGCCGAGGGATGAAGGGTTAAGCTGCAGGCCCTGCTGACTGCCTTGTGATGCAGTTGCTGGGGTGATTAGGAGAGCTCTGTGCCCTAAGAGGAATCACATGGGCTCCCCCTGGGTGCTGAGGTGCCCCTCTGGATCCCACCACATTCCCTGCACTCCGTCTGGGAGCGTGGCTCTGCCATCCCTGTCCCACAGCCAGCCCCTCCATCAAAGACAGGGAACAAAACAACTGCAGAGCATTTGAAAGCAAAATAAATAAACCTGGGGCTGCTCGGGGAGAGCTGGGACAAGAGGCACAATCAAATCTTCTATTTCTGGCCTTTTCTTTCAAAAGCAGATCCACAACAGGAACTTTTGATCATTAGGCCCTAAAGAAGGTGACTTCTGATATCCAAACCCCCAGAACCTGACTTCCCTCAATCAAAGGCATTGCCACAGGCCTCTGCTTTATCAGGTGGCTGGTGGGACTGGAGGAAATCCTGGGTTTCTGGGGGTTTGGGTGGCTGGTGGAAGTGCAGGAAATCCTGGGGCTTTATCGAAGGCCAACAGCCTCGAGTTGAGAGGACAATGTGACAATCTCTGTTTGCAAAGCATCTTCCAGCAGGAAGGTCCCCAGGATGTCTCTGGGACATCACCTTGGTGACAGCACGTTGCAGCGTGAGAACGTTTAGAGGAGTCAATCTTTGCTTGAGATGAGTTTCTGGGGTCATCATTTGGGGATGAACCCAGCTGGATCCCTGGAAAACTGGAGGGAAAACATGCCTGTGCTCAGCATAACCCAAAAAGCAGCAGGGTGATAATTAAAATAATTAATCCTGAGAGCAGCTCTTCCCTCCGGGTTTCTCTGGAGGCCTTTAGGGTTCAGAGCCCGTGGCACTGAGCAGGGTTTGTGTCCTGCAGGTGATGTGGAAAACCTGACTCCTGAGAAATCCTTCGAGGGCACCAAGGTGGGCGTTGGGAACATCGTGCTGGCTCTGTACAGCGGCCTGTTTGCCTATGGAGGATGGTAAGGCACAGCCCTCTCCCTTCCACACTGACCTCAGCTCCAACTCCAGCTCCAAGTGAAGCTCCTGCAGGGCTCCTTTGTCAGTGCTCTGAGCACCTGCTGCTCAGTTTGCTGTGAAAACAGGCCACTGGTAGCCATCCTCATCATGGAATGGTTTGGGTTGGGAGGGACCTTTAAGACCATGCCATGGGCAGGGACACCTCCCCCCATCCCAGGTTGCTCCAAGTCCCCTCCAGCCTGGCCTTGGACATCACCCATCCCAAGTTTTCCCACAGGATCAGTGCCTGTGCCCCTCCTGCAGTCCCTGTGCAGATGAGTTAAACTGGAGGGGTTCATTTAACCAGAATTAACCCCTGTCCTTTTGAAATTACAGGAATTACTTGAATTTTGTGACAGAAGAGATGATAAATCCCTACAGGTAGGTGTGAGTCCTGGCATGACTTCCCTGGGGAAAAAGCTGCTCTTTTGGGGAAGCCCCTTCCTCGTGTGTTTAACAGAGGAGGAAGCCAAGGTCTTCATCTGGAAAAAGAGAAAACAAGATGAATTAATGACCTTCCACCTCCCTGGAATCAGGGAACGGGAACAATAATCCCTGCAGGAGCAGGACTGTTGTTTTCCCTGCTCTCCCGTGCTGTTTTATCAGCACTGGGAGAAATCTCTGCTTCCTTGGCCTGACACCTCTGTGAGTTATGGGCCAGGAAAGAGCACTCAGGGCTTTATTGCTGCCTTGGTTCAGCTCCCACTGAGCATTTGTGCTGCTGTCCATGTGTTTGTGCTGCTGTCCATGTGTTTGTCCCGTGCTCTTCTCATCCTGTTGAGCAAGAGCTGCTTCCTGCTCTGCCCCTGCCTCTCGGGGTTATTTGGGGCCCTCAGCAGAGCAGGGCAGTGCTGAGAAATCCCTTCTGCTCCTGGGAAGGTGCCTGGGAGCTGCTGGGAGCCGAGGCTCGGGGGCATTTGTGCAAGAGCCTATCCTGGCTGACCCTGGGGGTGCTTTGGTCCTACTGGGAAGCACAGGGCTGGATCCACTCCTTCTCAGAGAAACAGCACAAGAGAGGCTGCATTTTCCAATTATTTTCATGTCTGCTGGATGCAGTCCTGGTATTTGACTCTGTTCCTGCAGCTTGGAGCTCTGCTGGAGCAATTAGAGTGGCACCAAGCAGGGTTTCCTTTTGCACTTTCTCTTCACAAATGAAGGTAAACTGTTGGGAAAGGCAAATTTGTACCAACACAGGCTGTTCAGAGACCCGCTTAGGCTGTGCCTGAACTCCTTTTCTTTGAGTTTCCTTAGTCCAGACAGCTGAGTTTAGGTAGAGCCTAAAGCTGCCCAGTGCATCCCTGAGATTCCCACCTCCCCCAGGAGTCCCCCAGCACAAGGGAGCTCCTTTGCCCAGAGAGAATCCCCATGCTGGTGCCACTGGGTCTTTTTAATTAAAAGTAATCTTGGATTCCTGCCTGGCCCAGGCATCCAGGCCCTCTCCATGCAAAAAAATCCCTTCTGCCATCATCCTTCCCCCTCCATCTGCAGCCTCCAGGCTGTTCAGGGGCCACGCAGTTCCTGAGGCTGGAAAAGGCCTTTAAGGCATGGGCTAGCACCATGTTCACCCCTAACCATGGCCTCAGGTGCCACATCCACGTGTTTTTTGAGGGATGGGGAGTGCCCCACTCCTTGGGCAGCCTGTTCCTTTGTGGATATCCCCTCTGCTGTGGGAGCAGGGTGTGCCTGGGACACTGGACACCACAAAAGCCAGAGCACAGAGCGGCTCAAAGCAAGCGAGCACGGGAGGGTGGCGATCCCTGGGATCAGCAGCTCCCTGCTCCGAGCTGCTCCAGGACAGTGGATGTTTTTTCCTAGAAACCTGCCCCTGGCTATCATCATCTCCCTGCCTGTCGTCACTCTGGTGTATGTGCTGACCAACTTGGCTTACTTCACCACGCTGAGCACCGAGCAGATGCTGACGTCCGAGGCCGTGGCCGTGGTAAGATCCCGCTGCTCCAGCCTGACTCATCCCAGGGCAGGTGAAATCAGCCTTGGAGTTGCTGCACAAATCTCCTGCTTTGTTCCAGGCTGGTCAGGGCTGCTTGCAGATACCCTGATGTTGAGCAGGAGATAAAAAGCAGCCGTGACGGGAGCGGGGAGGAACAGCGTGATCCCGAGGGGATTATCCTGGGCAGCAGTGAGGGTTGCATTCAGTGCTGCTCTTCATTCTGAGCTAGGGAAGGTTGCTGCTGGCCTTGTGACTGCCCATCAGTTACCAGAGCTTGATATTTATGGGGAAAGGTCACTCAGTCAACACTGAGCTGGATTGTTATCTCTCCGTGTTTTCCTTGTTTTAATTAAGAGAGAAAAAGAATACTTCTATTAGTTAAAATGCCAGTGTGGTCAGGAACCCTGATGACTTCAGAAGGGAGCAGACCTTGCAGACTGAGCCTGACCAGGATTGTTTAGGCTTCAGGGGAAATCTCCCAGCCCAGGATGAGCTGAGCCACTCAGGTGACATCGCTCCATCCTTTGGGTTGGGACTGAGGCCCTGCTCCAGGCACTGCCTGTGTTGCAGGGAATCCTGGAATGGTTTGGGTGGGAAGGGCCCTGAAAGCTCATCCCATTCCACTCCCTGCCATGGGCAGGGACACCTTCCACTATCCCAGGTTCTCCAAGCCCTGTCCAGGAGCAGCAGAGGCTGGGAATCAATCCCATACTGTTGGTGCAAACCCGCAGTGGAGCAGCACAGGCTCAGCCTGCGACAAAAAGCTGCAGGGCCAGGTCTCTGTGTGTCCCCAGGGCTGGGTCCCAGCTCCTGACTCAGCACTTGGCAGGGGCTGCTGTCTGAGTTTCCTCACAGTTTCCGTTTGGTCTTGAACTTTCCGATAGCTGGTGGATAAGTGTCGCGTCCTGGCCCCGAGGGAAGGGCTGGCTGCTGATGGATTTTAGCAATTCCACAATCTGCTTTTTCAGGAAAGGGGAGCAGCACATGGGAATATGGGAAACTCCGTCACAGCTTCAGCACTGAGCTGTGGCATTTGTTGAGATTTCTCCAAATACTCTTTGTAGGCAGCTCTGAGTTTTTTGGGACATTGGGAGTGTGAAATGTCTCTTGTCGTCTCCCATTTAGGATTTTGGGAACTACCACCTCGGTGTCATGTCCTGGATCATCCCTGTCTTTGTTGGGCTCTCATGCTTTGGGTCTGTCAATGGATCTCTTTTCACTTCTTCCCGGTAGGTTCCTTGCTCAATCCTGTGGGTTTTGTTTACAAGCTGTGCTCAGTTCCTCATCCTTTGGAGTTCTCCTCCAGAGAGTGGCTGTGGGCAGACACAAAGTCTGGAGGGCCTGGAGGCCACGTGGGGAATGCAGGAAAACAAAGTCAGACTTTAAAACCAGATTAAAGGCAACCTTTCAGTGGTGTCAGTCTTGTGTTCCTCAGGCAAAATCCTGCTGAGGTCAATAAACCAGAACCAGACACAGGCTCAGGGCTCGGGGCTGCTGAGAAAGTGGCTTTCATGAGAAGCAGAAAGTTGGGAAACTTCAGGGGTGGGAATCCCTTGGGAAGGGGAGAAAGGCTGGCCAGGGGCAGGACTGAGATGGTTCCGGCTCTGACACATTCCTGGGTTGCCTGAGGAGTCACTTAATTGCTGTCCCTGGAGAGCAGGATAGAAATCCATCCTTCCTGCAGTCCTTGGCCATCTCCAGCCTCCCTGGTGAGTCAGGCACTGGTGTTCCAGT
Organism: Irena cyanogastra; assembly: GCA_013397155.1. Taxonomy (NCBI): domain Eukaryota; kingdom Metazoa; phylum Chordata; class Aves; order Passeriformes; family Irenidae; genus Irena; species Irena cyanogastra. The sequence goes on from VWZV01008547.1 coordinate 23,797, forward strand.
CCTGGTGTTCCAGTCCTGCCTCAGGGTGTCAGGGCTGAGCTGGGGCTGGCCCCACTTGTTCTGTGCTGAGCACAGAGCCCTGCAGGGCTGTGACTGGACTGTGTCCCCTGTCTGTGTCCCTCCCAGGCTGTTCTTCGTGGGATCCCGAGAGGGGCACCTGCCTTCCATCCTGTCCATGATCCACCCCCGGCTGCTCACCCCCGTCCCGTCCCTCGTGTTCACGGTGAGCCCTGGGGCTGGGCTGGGCGTGGGTCAGGGCTGGGGTCCCCCTGGGATGGAGCCACAGCCATTCCTGCATGTGCCCACAGGAGATGGACCCTTCCCATCATGTCCTCATTGTCCACTTCTGTCTTGAATTCTTCCCTGGAAGTGTCCAAGGCCGGGCTGGACAGGGCTTGGAGGAGCCTGGGGTAGGGGAAGGTGTCCCTGCCCATGGCAGGAGGTTGGAACCAAAGGTCCTTTAAGCTTTGAGATCCTTCCAACCCAAACCATTCCATGATGCTATGAAATGGTTCCAGGCACCAATTGAAAATAGCTTAAATAAGTAAAAAATAGTCAGTGTGTTCCCTTTCCTGGCAGGTATTTCCCCTAAGTACCCCTGTTTAGTGCTGTAACATAGGTGGTTTTGCCTGCTCCCTTTCCTAATGGCCTTTTCCCTGGATTCAGTGTGTCATGACCCTGCTCTATGCCTTCTCCAACAACATCTTCTCAGTCATCAACTTCTTCAGCTTCTTCAACTGGCTGTGTGTGGCCCTGGCCATCATCGGGATGATGTGGCTGCGCTACAAGAAGCCGGAGCTGGAGAGGCCCATCAAGGTGAGAACAGGGTGGGCACTGCCAGGGTCTCACCAGCTCCCTTCCCAGCACCAGGGGAGGCTCAGCTACTGGTCCTGCATGGAAAAGGGGCTGGGATTGCAGGGAAATGTTGTGTTGTAGCTAAAGGAGGTGTCCCTGCTGCTGAATCCGTGAGGAGCACAAAGAGCTGCCTTGGGGACAGCACAGTGAGGGAGCTCTGGGTGACAGGGGCAGGGCGTTGTGGTGGGATTACTCTCCATGAGTCCCAGGACAGATCCCAGGCTCTGGCTCTCAGTGTAACACTCTGTACCCCCGTGGAATTCCCCTAAAATAGTTTTCTGCTAAGGCAGCCGGCCCCGTGCCGAGCTCTGTCCCCGGTGTCCTTGGCCAGCTTGGCAGCCCCGTGTCCCATCTGGGGGGAGGCCAAGATCCTGCCAGCCCCCGGTGCCTCTCCCCAAAAGCTGTTTTTCCCTCATCCCACAGCACATTTGGGTCTGTGCCAGGCAGCAGCACCCACAGGGAAACAAATCCACGGGCCTGGACTGGTGCCTTGCCAAAGGGAATCTTTGCTAGCTCATCCCTTAGGTTTTGGGGTTTTCTCCTCAAAGCTGGGCTGCTCTGGTGGGTGCCCTGCTTGGAGTCCCCTGGGAAACAGCCCCAGCTTGTGCTGTGCCTCTGCTGGCTTTGGTGTTTGGTGCTGATCATTTGGATATAGAATTCTGGAACTGAGGCCCAAAAAGGTGCTGAGAAAGACTCCTGGCCATGGGGGAACAATAATTCTGTCCCACCCAGGCTGGATAAACTCCTGGAAAGCCTCCCCTGGCACATCTCCTAAGCTGTTCCCTGTTCCCTGCTCAGGTGAACATCTGCCTGCCCATCTTCTTCATCCTGGCCTGCCTGTTCCTCATCGCCGTTTCCTTCTGGATGACGCCCAAGGAATGTGGGATTGGCTTTGCCATCATCCTCAGCGGGATCCCCATTTACTTCTTCGGGGTCTGGTGGCAGAACAAGCCCAAGTGGGTTCTCCAAGGCATCTGTGAGTATCTCCAGGGAGGAGCAGCTTTGGCTCCCAAGAAGTTTCCCAGTGCTGTGCTGCAGCTGGCAGCGCCGGCTCTCCTCCCTCTGGAGGAGCTTCCAGAATCCTGGCTCTGCTCCATTCTTTCATGGGAACAAGTTTATCCTGATGATTGCCATGTGTGCCAAGCATCCAAAATGCATCCTGATTTGCAATAATGGCAAAGTTTGGGACCAGTGCCATGTTTTTGGGGGGTTTTAATTGTGGCAAAGAGGCTGTTAGCACCAGAGCAGAATTCCCTGCTCCTGGAAAAGCCCAGGGCCAAGCCTTTGCTCAACAAAGAATCCCTTCCCAGTGGTGTAGGAAGGATTGAGCACAGCTGGCCTCAGTTTGACAGCTGAAAATCCACAATTAGTCCCAATTAGCTGACATCTGGGATCCAGGGAGAGCTTTCCTTGGCATCTCCCTGTGGCAGCAGAGCAGAGGGAAGGGAAGCTCCCCTGGACGTTTTCTCTCAGGTTTATTTTCAAGGTATCTGCTCCAAGGTTTTCCACCAGTTGCCACAAGGCCAGGGTGTGTTTGGAGGGATGGAGAAGCTGTGCTTGGCACATGGAACCTCAACAACTGAGGCCAGAGAGTCAGTCCCTGCTGCCCCTGAGCTCAGCAGCTGCCTCCCCACTCGCCTGCAAGGGCTGACCTAGAAAAGCAGGCAAGAGAAGTGCCCAGCCTTAGCTGGGTGTTTCATGAGGAAGAAAAAAGCTTTCAGCAGCACTCAGCACTCGTTATTCTTCTTTTCCTTCTGTCTGTCTCTCGCTCTCCCTCTGTCCCACACTCACTTTTTTATCCTGGGTATTAGGCTCAGTTCCTGGAAAAGCCATTTTTGCAATGCCTGGGTGGTAAATTACCATATTCATTGTTTTCTTCCACCAAAGGATTGTAAGGAGAATATTGAAAATATTCTGGGAACAGACAGTGATAATCCTGCAGATGTCCAGTGAGAAACACAGGAACTTTACATGTGATTTATTGATAAATTGCAGATAATCTGATCACCTCCAACTGATCTGAGTCACACTTGGTTGTGCTTAAAATTAGTTTTGCCATGCAGGAATATTTCGTGATCTCCAGCCAGAGTGGAGCAGCAGGGAGCTCTTTGGATGGGTGGGATAATTAAATTACTCCAGTTTAGCACCTTTTCCTGGGAAATCTGCACCTGGAATGATCCCTTTGGTCCCACCTGCCCTGGGCCAGGCCGCGGCCTCTGCCCTGTTGCAGGACAGGGGGCTTGGGGTGGGTTTGTCCTTGAGAAGAGGCTGGGGGCTCACATGGCTTTCAGAATTGGAAGCAGAAGCTTCAGCTTGGATTTTCCATGCCCATTCCTGACTCAGTTTTGGCTGCTCACGCTCAGAGCATCCACAATTAGGTCCTGTATCAGCAGGCAGGGAGAAGCTGTGTCCAGGAGTCCTGGAGCAGTGCAGGGTCCTTGCAGCAGGAGCAGAGCTCCTGGTGTGAGGTTTGAATTCTGGGAATGGAGTGGGGAGTATCCATGGAATATTTCAAGCCTTCAGTTGCACTTGGACTCAGGGTGGGGAGGCAGAGGGCTCAGCCCTTCCCTCATGGACCCAGATTTCTGCTGGGGGTGATCCCTGACCTTTCCTTTGCTTTCTCCACAGTCTCCACCACCGTGCTGTGCCAGAAGCTGATGGAAGTGGTTCCTCAGGAATCCTAGGCAGGGAAGGCAGGGACTCTGAGCTCGAGGAAACGCACAAGGTTATTCTGAGATGACACAAGGATCCGACCCCTCACTCCCCAGTCCCAGGCACCAGAGCTGCCTCCTGCTGCCACCACGGCCCCAAGGCTCTGCTCACCTCCTGCAGCCCCTCCAGCCCCTCCCAGCCCTGCAGAGCAGCCAGAAGAAATCCTTGGTACGAGCACGAGCCAGGAGGAGGAGTTCCAAAGGGCAGTTCCAGAGGGGTGCTGCCTGTGCCCTGTGTGTGGGTGTGAGGGCTGTGCTTGGCTCTGGGGGGCTCCTTTGCTTTGGCTCTGGATCTGCTGGAGCCTGGTTTGAGTGTTCTGAGTGCCTGGGGGGGCTGGGGCTGCCACAGAGCCCTGGGGGGGTCCCGAGCTGCCTTACCTGGCCCAGGTTGAGGGTGGGAAGCAGAGGTTGGCTGATGTTGGCTCACTGCCCCAGACTCACACCCCCACGTGCTGCTGGACACTGGCAGTGTGACAAGGCAGAGCAGGATCAGTGACATCATCTGAGTGTCACTGTGCTCCTCACTCAGGCCCTGCCACCCTTTGGGTTTGGATCACCAGCCTGAGATCCAAGCCAGCTCCCTGCTGCTGAGCCAGCCCTCCAGGATGCTCTTCCCCACAGTGCCCATCCCTGGGAATGAGCACTGAGGGGGGCAGTCCCTGCTGACAAACCCAGGAGCTGCAGTCAGCAGAAGGCCAAGTCCTTGGCTTGCTCATTCCACACTTTTCTGTGCCAGGCTTTCATCCAGCATGGCATGAGCAGCTCTGTGCTCTCTCCCTTCATGGCCCTGCTCAGGGAGCCATGTTTGCCCCTAAAGCATCAGCAGAGAGAAGTAAGGGCTGGGGATTGCCCTGGCACATTCCCTGGGGGCTCTCTCTGTGCTGCCTGGCGCTGTTCCCTTTGTCCTGCTGTGTTTCCTCTGGGATGTGGCACAGAGATGGGACCAACGGGCTCTGGGCTCTGGAGAAGGGCAGATGTCCTGGCTGGCTGGAGCCACCCGGGCTGCTGGAGATCGTGGAATGGTTGGGTGGGAAGGGACCTTACAGCACATCCAGTGCCACCCCTGCCATGGCAGGGACACCTTCCACCATCCCAGGCTGCTCCAAGCCCTGTCCAACCTGGCCTTGGACACTTCCAGGGGCAGCCACAGCTTCTGTGTGCCAGGGCCTGCCCACCTCTGAGTAATGAATGTGGGTTCTGCTCTAAGGGGCAGGGCCTGGCCTGGTCAGGTCCCAGCACCACCCTCCCATTCCAGGAGTGATCCCTGAGCACAGTCCATCATCTGCATGTGAAATCCTGGTTTGCTGTTGTGGGTGGTTCCATCCCATCCCTGAGCACCTCCAGAATTCGTGTAGTTCCCGAGCAGTCAGCGCTGTCCCCTTAGGGACACGTTGCTTTCTTTGGTCCAAAGTGTCACCTTTTGGAAAGCTGCAGTTCCTGAACCATTTGCTCATTGTGCCTCTGTGCTCTGACATCACTTGGAATTCTGATCTTTTCCCCACTGGAGCTGCTTTGCTGTCTCTGTTGCAGATCTTTGTGCTTGTGCTTTGTGCAGGTGGCTTGGTGAACTCTTTCCCATTTTTTTGTAAACTTGGCCGTTGGGACGCTGGGATGCTCCGGGAGCTGTGGCTTCCTGCTGGATTCTCCTTGTAGCAGAGTGCTTGGGATGAAGGGGCATTGAGGACACCATGGTACTCACTCAGGCTTTGTCCTGGAAGTTCTGCAGCTTTTCTTGGGGCAGGGCCAGCTCCTGCCCAGCTCTGTGGCCGTGTCCTGGTGCAGCTCCACATTCCCACTTTGCCAGCCCTGTGTCCTGCTCCGAGGCAGGAACAGGGGAGACAATCAGCTCTTTATTCCATGGCAGCTGGGGTGGAGATTCCCAAATCAGCTCAGTGACAGTGTGGAGATTCCCAGTGACAGTGTGGACATTCCCAGTCCAGCTCTCTGGGAGCTGAGTTGTCTGTGAGGATTTGCAGCTGCTTTGGGAATATCCAGAGGGCAGAACCCAAGGTTTTTGGCCAGTGCAATGAGTTGGAGCATCTCGGATCCGATGCCTGTGGAGAGGCTTTGCCATAAAAAAGGTCATGAATCAGAAAACCTGAACTCGAGTTTTGGCTTCTTCAGCTGAAGGCTGAGATGGTTTTGAGCAGTGATGGGAAATCACAGCTGCTGCTGGACCTGTTCCATGGAGAGGGGACCTCAGTCTGTCACCTGCCACTCAAGCTGCAGGTGTTTTTGGCTGTGAGGTCTCAGGGCAGCTCCTGCAGGGCCTGGGTTCAGTGTGGGGGCTCTCAGTGCCAAAACCCACCAGCAGAATTCATTCCTTGGGATGCAAAGCAAAGGCATTGGAATCTCAGCCACCGCAGCCCAAAGTCAGCTGGCACCAAGGGCCCTCCACAGAGCTCAGGATTGGGGCCAGACCTCTCAAAGGTTGGCTTGGACACATTGTCCACCAGGCAATGACCATCACAGTGTCCTCCTGGTGACCCTTTCACACTGGTTTGAAAGAGGAGCTGTCACACTAAAAATATATATTCTAAGCAATCAACGGATCTTAATTAAATCCTTAACTCGCTTGCTTTGCTTTTCGTGGATTTCCATGATTTTTCACTTGCTGCTGAAGAGCTGTCTCTTGTACTAACCTGAGGCTCTGGCACTGATCCCACGTTCGTGGGCAACTCATCAGCATCTCCTTGGCAATAGAGGTTTAGGAAGAAACTGAACCAGGTACCAGCACAGAGCCACAAAAAGGCTGAATTTGGTCAGCCACAGCTCACATCTCAAAGTTTGTCTGCCAAAAAGCTGTTTTCTTTCACCCTGGAGTCATTGATCCCTCATACCTGCCCTCCACCAGAGCTTGGGTTGGTTTTTCCTGGAGGTTTGGGAGATAATGAGGGAAGGGGTAAAACTGAATTTTAGAAAGAAAAGACATTTTATTTTAGAAAGAAAAGACAAAAAGTAGTTTCTGCAATCATGGAAATGGCTGCCACAGCCTCTGCTGTCCAGCATGGCAGCTTTTCCCTTGATCAGCAGCATCTGCCCTCAGTTTGTGCTGTTCTGATGGGTTTGGGTATGGAAAAGGGAGAATTCACCCCAGGAAAGGCCTCCTTGCTGCTTGTTTACCTCAAACATGGAGTGAGATGTGTCAGGGAGAGCAAGGGGAGCCACAGAGAATTCCCAGAGTTTCCCATCATTGCCAGCACTGGAGGTGGGATTTTTCCTGGTGTTTCTCTGTTGTGCTCTTTGGAGCCTGTGGTCAGTCACGGAGGGAGGTGAACCCTCCCCACAAGGACCCTGCAACCACAGTGACCTACAGGAGGTTCCACAGGAATCTGCTCCATTCACAGCTCCCTGCAAGTCCAGCTGGAGCTGTTCTGTCCATGGAATTCAGGTTGGAAAAGACCTTGAAGGTCAGGGAGCCCGATGGCTGTGCTGTACGGGGCTGTGCTGTGATCCGTGCTCCTGAACTGACCCCAGCTTCCAATTCTTGCTCCTCTCCAGTTGTTTCTGAGTTCAGACTCCCAGGCTGGCTGTTGTTTGGGGTGTTCATGGAATTGCATCCTGCAGGGATTGCTAACCACAGCAGGAGCTGCTGGCCAGGCACTTCCATACCCGTTGGGTTCCTCTCTCTGAGTGAACCCTTCCTCCAGCTGGGAGGGGAACCAGCCCTGCTCAGCCCTGCAAAAACTAGAGGGATTTATGTCATCCTGGTGGATTTTTAAGGATTTTTTTTTTTAACTTCCTGCAGAATTTACAGTGTTTTCCATCTCAGACACTGTGTTCTGGTAGACAGGCTTTTGTTTGGAACAGCCCCCTCGGTGGCCATGGAGTTCAAAGGGACTCTGGCACAGTTGAACAAATTTTAAAGGCCCTTCAGCTGGATTGAAACTCCTGGGAAGTGGCTTTGTTGTTGTCCAAGTCCTCTCCCAGTGGGTGGCTCAGGCAAGGGAATAAATGGGGCTCCTCCAGGAGCTGCTCCGTGGTGGGTCTGGGCAGGGACAGTGGGGCTGTGCCCTGGAGCTGTGACTGCCCAACCCTGGAGAGATTCTCCCAGTGGCAGAGTCCTGGTCTGGCTGCAGGCAATCCCAGGGAATGTTTCCACTCAGTCTGGGAAGGTACCTGTGCCTTCAGCCGAGGCCAGGGCGCTCTCAGGCTTTAATAGAAAACCAAATTACAAAACAAATCCATGAGGAAACTGCCAAACGTTGTCCTTGCACAACACTGTGGCTGCTTGGGGCTGTTCCCGTGGGATGGTGGCTCTTCCTCCATCCACTGTAACCCCATGCCATGAAATTGGGAAAGGGCTGGCACAAAGCAGCTCCTGGAGCTTGGGAAAGGGCAGCCCCAGGGCGAGGCGGCTCCAGGCTGGTGCCAGCTCTGGCTGTGACCCCAGGGCTTGAATCCCAGCCTTGTGCAAGCCCTGGGAGCATCCTGAGCTCTGGGATGAGCCAGAGCCAGCCACGCCTGGCTGCCAAGCAGGGAGATCCTGCAGGGATGGGAATCTGCTCCTCCACCTCTGCAGGGATGGGAATCTGCTCCTCCATCCCTGCAGGGATGGGAATCTGCTCCTCCATCCCTGCAGGGATGGGAATCTGCTCCTCCACCTCTGCAGGGATGGGAATCTGCTCCCTCATCCCTGCCAGGACATCCCAGGAGAGCTCGGTGCTGAGGGAAGCTCCAGGGGCTCCTCATTCCAGGGGCTCCTTGAGGAGTTACACCCAGGATTGTGCTGGGTTTGCCTGGGATCGAGTTCTTCCCAGAACTGGAACTGGAGCTGGGTTGGGAATGTGTGAGGGATGCTGCTGGTGCAACCAAGAGCTCCCAGTTTGATGGTGCAGTGGCTCGGGGTCGGTGATCCCGAGGGATCCCATATCCAGAGGATTATTCCATGCCTGAGAAGTGGCGTAAATGAGTAAAAATAAAAAGTATTTTTTTAAACACTGAATTAATTTCTAAACTGCCTAAAAGAGACTTTCTAGCTCCGCCTGAGTTCTCCCCAGGGCTGCTGTTCAGCACAGGGGCTCTCCCATGCCGGGGTCTGGCTGTGCTGGGATCAGCGGCAGGCACAGGGAAAAACTCGGGATTTGTTCAGAGGGCAGGGGAGGTCCATGTCCCACCAAAATCCTGGGAGAGGGAGATCTTGAGTGGTTCCCAGACCTCGCGCCCACCCTCAGAACAAAGGGAGGGTGACCACTCCTGGTGGAGAATCTGACTTTTCAGAGACACTTTGCTTTCTATTTTTGTTGGTTTTTTTTAAAAACAGAAAAAAAAGGCTCTTAACACAAGAAAACCTGGACCTGATTTATGATTTTGTTATATTTGATTGCTTTAAAAAAACCTTTACTAATTTAAATATTGCTGTAGATGACACTATATTTATTTGAAAGGGGTAAATATCTTTTAGTCTTAATTCTTCTCCAGTAAGCGCTGTGTATTCCCAACGTTTGTGTTCCTGGCAATTCCACTGACTGAGGGCTGGGCAGCCAGCAGCTCCTGAATCCAATGGCCTTGGACAACAAGATGTCTCTTGCAATATATATATTTTTTTTTGTAGTATTTCTTGATTCTTTTATGTCTGTGGTTTAACAAATCTGTTCAATGTTTGGGTTGTTCTATGTTTTGGGTTGTTTTGTTTTGTTTTTTTTAACAAAGAAAGCTGAATTACAACACTCTCGTTGCTGGTCTTTGCCTTGAAAAGTTTTCTTTTTCCATGATTATCCCACATCCATCAGCACCTGGGTTTCCAAATACTCCTCTTGCAGTTGGATTTAGGAGCAATGACAGCATCCATGCCTCCATCTCTATCCTCTTTTAAATTCTGGTTCATTTTCCTGAGGTTAAAACCAAGGGAATGGGAAAGTGGGAGAGCTTTGGGCACAAGGAGGGAGCAGAGGAGGAATATCCAAATTCCCAGGGTGTGTCCACAGTTTTATGTAGCAAAAGGAATGTCCAGCAGTAGGGAGTTCTTACAGGAGAAGTGCTGCAATTCCTCTTCCTTGTCCATTCCAGGCTGGAGAAGAGGAGTTTCAGTGGGAAAGGAGCAGGGCAGGGATGCTCAGGCTCCCTGGGCTTGGTGGAGGATTTGATTTTGGGTTGCAGAGGGTAGAACTCCAAGGTTTTCCTTCCTAAAGGAGAGGCTGGTGCTGAGGCTGTTCCCTTGGAACACAAACACATCCCAAAGGAAGAAATGGGCAGGAAAAGCTGTGGAGAAATCCCAGGGAAGGGAGACTTCAGCAGTGCCACACGGGCTGAGCAAATGTCACACACAAATTCCACAGCCTCTTCAGGTGTGCCAAGGAGGGAATGCACAGGGAAAAGGCAATTCTTGGTTTGCTCCCAAGCATTATGTGGGAAGTAACACTGGAAGGTGGGATGGAGCTGGAAAGGCACCAGGAGTGAGGGACAGTGCCCAAGACATGGGAACAGGAGGGATGACACATTAGCAGGAAAAATAATGCCTTTTTTTGTTTTATGAGCTCTTTCCAAGACCTCTTTCTTCAAGCCCAACATCCCCCTAAGTCCAAACCCTGCTACCACAGCAGCATTTACCTGGAAATACTTATTTAAAAAGGACAAATTGGAGTGGGAAATAGGAATGCAGTTACAGGGATGGTGAGTGCAATGAGGAGGCTCTCCTAGAGCCTCTCCCAGCATTAGAGATTCTCAGTGAAGGAACTGGAGTAATCTAGGAAAAAACATCTCCCAAAGCCAGCGTGGCTGACAGGCTGTGATTCCAGAGAGATCAGCCCAGAAGTGACAGCTGTGGCCAAAGAAGGAAACCAGGGGAAAGAATAAACTGGCAAATTAAATGTAAATAAATATAAAACCTCCCTAGGACAAATCTTTGGGACATTCACTGGTGGGACATGGAGGAGCAGGGCTGGGATGCCTGGGAGGGGCACAGAGGCTGCAAACTCCAGGCTGCAGAGGGTCCCAGAGCAGATTCAGGTGTGTGCAGCCACTGCCAGTGCTGATTCCTGGGGAAATGTGGTTCCAGTGCAGGTTGAAGGTCCAGGAGCAGCACAGAGGGGTTCCAAGAGGTTGTAGTGGAGGAGCAGAGATGGAGGAGCATGCAGGGGAATCACAGAGCTTTCCTACACAGAGGTCACTCCTCAGCAGGCCACGGAGCTTCCAGTACCTCCACGCCTGGGTTTTCAGCAGGTTTGGGATTCACTGAGCTTCCCATGGGGTTTGGAAAAGGGAATTCTTGTTTGGGAGAGAGGGAGCACTGATAGAAGTAGCTAACAACAGAGGGAGGTCTGCAGAGCTGGCCTAGGGATCACCTCCTGCCACTGCAGCACACAGGGCCTGCAAAAGGAGAGGGACAGGCTGGCAAAGCCTGGAGAAAAGGAAATGCAAAGCCAGGGAGGGAAATCCCACTGATCTGTGCAATCCCCAGGGATCTGTGGGACGCTGCTCCGAGTCCCTGGCCCAGCTGGGCATGCTCAGACCACTTTCTGGGCTCTGGGTGGGAGCAGCAGAGGACCCGGACACCCAACGAAGGCAGAAGTGTCTGCAGCCCTGGGGCTGGGGATGTGCTCAGACCACTTTGCTCCATGCACTGGAGTTCCCCCAGCACAGATAAAAGGGGTTTTTATCTGGGGGACACTCTGTGAGTGCAGGGCAAACCTGGGGAGGGATCACACTCCTGCTCCACACATTGCCCACAGATCAGCACTGCTGGCTGCTGCAGACGGGGCCCTCTGGCTCTTGGCTCCTCCAGCTGGCCTTTCCCTGGTGGCACTGTGCCCTCACAGACTCTGGAATGCTTTGGGTGAGAAATGACCCTAAAGCTCATCTTGTTCCCACTATCCCAGGTTGCTCCAAGCCCCTTGAACACTCCCAGGGATGGAGCAGCCGCAGCTTCTCAGGGAAGCTCCTCCAGAGAACGGACGTGGATTCATCCCTGGTGCCACCGTGGCAGAGGAAGCTCCTGCAGGGCTTTTCCTGGGAAGGACTCCCACAATGGGAGCCACATGTGGCCCCGGCACTGTCCAGACACGTCCCCAGCTCTGCTCTTGTGGCTGCTGGGTTTGTCCTGGGGGCTGGAGGTGATGGGAGAGGGCAGGCGTGGGAACACATCCCTCTGGAGAACACACGGGGAGCAAGGCTGACGTTTCCCACCCTCACACCAAAGCCGGGATATTTTTCTCCCCAAAGCCAGGAGCTCCTGTGTGGGAGGGCTGTGGAGAACACAGGGAATGCCACCAAGGAAGGGTGAGCCCTTGGAGCAGCAGGTGGGAATGTCCCAGGACTGGAGGGAATTGCAAAAACCATAAAACTGTTGTTGCTTTGAAGATTCGTGTGGAAGATGAAAGGCCCTGAATCTGTTTGGGTTGGGAAGAAGCCGCTGAAGGGTGGGGTGTGACACGGGCCGGGAACAGCTTCAAGGGTGCACGGATAAATCAAAATTAGGAGCTGACAGGGAATTGTGGCTGGAACTAATAAAGGGATCCTCGGAGGGAAATAAATTCACACAGTGAAAATGAGCTCCAGGTATGAGGGAAATTGGAGAAAAGGAAAATTGATGTTGACAAACTTCCTTGCAGCAAAGTAACACCCAGCAACAAAATTGTTCCTTTAATATTGAGGCAGTGGAATTGCCTGAAGAGTTTTTTTTACTATTTTTTAAAGGAGTTGCTGATTTTAACCTGCAAAACCATGAATAAAGGTGTCTCCCCAGCTGATTCTGCTGGAGATTTTTATTTTTATTTAATTAATTTATTTTTTAGGTGTCAGAGCTCAGCAGCACAGGATTTTTGGAAAAATGGGTGTTAAAGATCTTTAACAAAAGGATATATTCAACTCCCTGATTCCTTGAAATGTAACAGGGGTTTTTTAGAGATCCCTGTAAGGTTTTTTCCCCCCTGCATAATTCCTGGAGATGCAAATTTCCTGCCTGGCTTGGACTGCAATTCTCCAGCTGGGAATGGATGGCAGTGGGGTGGGCAGGAGGGACCTGGAAAGCACCGTTGCTCCTGGCTGTGCCTCAGTTTCCCCTGCTGAGAAAGGTCTTGCTCATCTTCCCAGAACAGACTGAAAGCTCTGTCTCAATCAGTTGGGACAATAAATGCTGGAAATTCCCCTGCTCTTCATCCAAGCTGCACAAGGGGAAAGATGAATGCACAGCTGGATCCCTCCATGGAATTAGAGACCAGGGAAGCAAGGAATGGCAATTCCTGTTGCCTGAGCCTCTTTCCTGATTTAGTTCATGTGTCCTTCAGCCACTGTCCTGGCATGGCCATGCAGGACCCTGTCCCCAAAAACCAGTCTGCAGTCAGGGTTTGCTGTTGCCTTAGGCCTGTGCAATCCATGCCTTGGAGAGCCTGTTCCCAGATTTGGGGCAGCTGAACCCAATTTTTCACGTGTGCACCTGGAGCTGTGGCAGCCAGCAAAGCGCTGGGAAGGCAGCAGGAGTGAGGGACAGGGCCCAAGACATGGCAGCAGGCAGGATGACACACTAGGTAGGGCAAATAATTCCTTTTTTTTAAATTAAGAGCTCTTCCCAACACCTCCTTTTGGAAGTGATTCCCTGCCTCCCTCTGCAGCCAGGGCAGGAGCCCTGGAATGTCCAGCTCCAGGATCCCACCCTGCTCTCCCAGTTTTTCTGCATGAGCTGGCATCACTGTGTCCCTCAGAGTGACAGGGACACACACAGGTCACAGAGCCACCTCGGGGGGTGGGGGTGCATTTGGCAATGCTGCCTGCCTTCAGGATCATGGAATGCTCGGGGCTGGAGGTTAGAGCTCACCCAATTCCACGGGCAGCTCCCACTCCATGTGTCTGCATCGTGCCAGCACCACCAGGGACCTCTCCAGGGACTGTCACAGCATCTGGTGACAAATCCTGCAGCCTCCAGAGCAGCCCAGAATTATTCCCAAAATGAGTGATAGGAATGAAGGGCACAGAGCCCTGTGCCTAAGCAAGTCCTCGGGATGTTGCAATGTTCCAGGAGTGTGGTGTGCTCCACTTTGGAGCCGTTTCCTGGCTGGTTGGGTCAGCATCTCCAGGAGCCTGGCTCTGGATCTCACTGAGGTCATTTCTGCTCTGACTTGCCCACAAAAGCAGGGGCTGCCCCTCTGCTGCTGCCCTTGTGTAACCAGCAGGAGCTGCAGGGCGGGAGCCCTGTCCCTTGGGCTGCACAGAGCTCCCAGGTCAGGTCTGGGCACCTCAGGAATTCGGGAGCTCCGTGCTGCAATGAGCTGCTGCATGTTGGATCTGGGAGCACAAAGCCATCGGCTCAGCTAAAAGACAATTCAAATGTCTGGAGGGGCCCTGGTGCCCGTGCCAGGAGCAGGGTGGGGGTGAAGCTCCTGCTCAGTCGCTGGGATTTCAGCCCTGGCTGGTGGAGAATATTCCAAACACTCCTGGGGCCTGTGAGGACCTGCACGAGATTCCTGCTGGCCCTGGCTTCCAGCAGCCAAAAGGCACCAGGGCAAAAATTACTACTGCTGGTCACAATCTTTCTTGAGAAGGAACATTTGGGAATGGAAAAATCCTTTCCCCCCTCGTTTATGTTTGTTTTCTTCATGTACCTCTAATATTTTCTAGGAAAAGCAGAAGCCTGGTATCACCTAGTGGCTCTGAAAGTGGAATCTTGCTGGGGAAGATGAAGCTGAAGGCTTTGGGGTTGTCCCAGCTTTTCCTGCATGTTTGGAGGCAGCTGGATCTTTGAATGATATTCCTGGTAAACTGCAGGAATTGCAGGGCTGGGAATGCTGGGCTGAGCTCCCTGCTGGTGGCTGCAGTCTCCTGTCTGTCTGTCTGTCTGTTCACAGCCTTGCTCCTGCTAAATGGGATTTATCCCCGTGCCAGCACTGGGTTTGCATTAGAGAAAAAAAAAAATCATAATCCACACTGACAAAGTTGCCTGCAAGAGGCTTTGCAAAGAGGCACTGGCTCCCCACAATGTAAAGAGTTTAAGGTCTCACGGGATGGCTGGGTTGTGCAATGACTGCAGGAACCAGCTCTGGACAGCCCATTCCCAGGGGAGAGCAGCATCCTGGGGAAGCAGCTGCAGGAGAGGTCTGGCCTGTTAACTGGGGAGTCCTTCCACAGGTAGAGGAAATAATGGCTTCAAAATAAAAATCCCAGCTCACAGAAGAAAGTCATTTAGAGCCACGTTAATCCCAGTGTGTGCCAGACCCTCTGAACAATCAAAAATTACTCTTGCTGGTCACAATTTTTTCTTGAGGAGGAACATTTGGGAATGGAAAATCCTTTTGTCCCTTGTTTATGTTTGTTTTCTTCAGGTACCTCTAATATTTTCTAGAAAAACCAGAAGCCTGGTATTGCCTAGTTAGAAACTCTGCAAGCCTCAAACCATTCTCTCTTTATCGTCCACGTTTAACTAAAATTAATAGAAATTGAAGCCAAATTAGCTTTTTTCCTAGTACCCCATGGAATTTCTGAGCAGGTGCTATCTCTGCTGAGCAAAGGTTAAACAGGTTTTTGTCTGTCTTATTCAGGAAACCAAATCTGAGAGAAGCTCCTGTATCCAAGGCAAACAAGATAAACCCACAAATCCTACAAAATATTCTCTCTGGGATTTGCTTCTTGCTGTGTGGGCCAAATACCATCTGGATTTCTCTCTTGCCCTCCACACAGAAAAATCAGCTTGAAAAGCACTTTGACACCCTCCTCATTCTGGCCACGGGCTTGCACCACCCTCAGGGACTGATGCAAGATCCTGCCAAGGGCTGTTGCATCAGAAATACCAGCAGGAATCAGTTGGCTCTGCCCTGTTTTCCCCCAAAACTGCAGATTTTTCTTCCTTCCTTTTTTTCTTTTTTTTTCTCTTTTTTTTTTCTTTTTTTTGGTTTTTTTTTGTTTGTTTTTTTTTTTTTTTTTTTTTTTTTTTTTTTTTTTTTTTTTTTTTTTTTTTTTTTTTTTTTTTTTTTTTTTTTTTTTTNAGGAAAGGGACTTCCAGCCACGAGGCTGCTGAAGATTCCCTCAGGAACAGAATTTATGGCAGCTCCTGGATTTTCCCAGCTGCCTGTTGTGGCCTGCTCTCCACTGGGAAAAAGGCTCCAGCCTGGAGCCTTTGGATGCTGCAGCCCGGTTGATTCATGCAGGGGATTAGGCAGGGAAGGAGGCTTTCATTTGATTTTCCTTGGCTTTATTAAATGAATTCCAGCTTTTCTGTGGAGCTGCACACGCTGCTTTGTGTGCCACAGCCTCGCAGGCGCCAGGCCTGATCCTGCAAGGATCAGTGAGGGCTGATCGGCTCCAGCCTCATCCCAAAGTCCTGCTGGGATGGGGATCCATCCCCCTGATGGAAATGGGGAGATTCTGAGAACACAACAGGGACAAAATGGATCTCAGGGGTGGCTGGCTCCAGCCAGGTGTGACAGAAACAGGGCTTGGGGAGAGACGTGGAATTGGAGACAAAGAGGAAAATTGGCCTGGAATGAAAAGGGGATTTGATCCTACAAACAGGAAAAGGGAGGTCAGGAGGAGATTCCCTGCTGGGTGTGTGGTTTGGGGTGGGCAGGAGGAAGAAATCTCTGTACACAGAACCCCAGAGGGGTGATGGGAAGCACAGGGCCACAACCTTTGGATTGCAGCACCTTGGGGAGTGGAAGGCTCAAAAGCCAACCCAGCCCGCCTGCAGCACCTGGGTGAAGTTGCCATGTTTTCACCTGGGGCTGCAGGGATTTGTGAGGGTGCAGGCAGAGCTTTGGCTGGGCCTGACTCACTGCCTCTCCCCAATAAAGATCCACTGGCCTGTTCAAACGCCGCTGCCCTCCGGCTGCAGGGGATAAAGGTGAGGGATTTGGGAGGAATGAGCCCAGCACCAGCCCATGCCTGCCTCCAGCTGAGCCCTTCTCCAGGCAAGTCTGTGCCTGGGCAGAGCTGCAGCCTCTCCTCACAGCTGCTCTGCACTTCAGAGCATCACTGGTTCATGTATTTGTGTGATATTCACCGATTCCCTCCAATTAAACCTTCCTGGAGATTCTCCAATGCATGTCCCATGGCTGCAGTGCCACATTGGAAGCACTCACTGCCCTGTGTGGGCTGTGCAGCTTCTTGATTTCATGGTGTCCTGAAATATCCCCACTTTTTCATGGACTGCCATGCCCCAGTGCCGTAAGTGAGCAGGAGGTGCCTGTCCATGAAGGCACCATGAAGGAGGGCAGTGGGCAGCTGCTGTGCACAAACACATGCCCTGTGTCCTCCTCTTCCAGGGGCCTGCCCTGGACTCTCAGGGAAATTGTACGGAAAAGCAATTGTATAAAATCCAGGGGTTGGACTTCAATGATCCTTCTGGATTCTCAGGATATTCTGGGACTCTTCCATGGGAGTATAACCCACCAGTCCTGCTGGCTGCTGTGGGGACAGCCTGGAAGAGAGGAATAACCCCTCATGGACACCCTGCAGCCCACCAGCCCCAGGGACTTGGCCAGCATCCCAATCCCAATCCTAATTCCAATCCCAACCCCAACCCCAATCCCAACCCCAACCCCAACCCCAATCCCCCTCGGGCTGCTTCTCCCCAGAATGTCCCATTGACGCTGTGGGAAGAGTGAAGCTGTGCTGGGTGCCAGAAACCACCATAGAAACTCCGTTTGCACTCCAAGCAATGCCAGGCAGAGCTCCCCAGCAGGGAGCTGAGTAAATATTGGTTTTCCAACGGGATCTAATTCCCACCTGCCTCATCAGTGGGATGGATGGAGTGTGGTGACTGTCAGGTTGTTCACCTGGTCACCATGAAACTCCTGCTTTCTGTGCAGGCAGCACAGAAACCCCAGCTGTGACATGTCCCTGACACCTGGGCTGGCCTTCCTGTGTGACTCTGTCTTTTCTAGGAACAGAAATGACATCTCAGGTCAGGAAAGCAAGGTGGTTATTTTCAGAGATAACAGGATGGAAACACTTCACTGAGGCTGCAGGTTAAAATTAGACCTTTTCTTCAAAAACTGAGTCAGTGATAGAGAGATATGGGACAATTAACCTCTTACATCATGTCTGCAGAAACACCCTGAGACGTGTTCAGGAGTGGAGGTGATGTCATCTTTTAAAATCTAAATTGCTGGAGTTTGAATTCATCTGAGCAGTCATGCAGGAGCAGTGTTGGGAGGAGGTGGGGGGCTCTGTATTCTGCTGGAAGGAAAAGCAAAGTTTTATTTACATTTCACTGTCCCTAAATTGCCACCCATCCCCAGAGGTTCTGCTGAGACTTTGGGGTTCACAGGAAAGAGTGAGAAAGGAAATTCAATATCATTTTGACCATGGGGAAGAGCTCTCCCATGTCTCCTGCACTGACCCCACCAGAGCAGCTCCTCCTCCTGCAGGTTAATGCTTCAGGAGAACATTCCTGCTCAAGAGAGTGGCTAACACACCCACTTGTACCTTTCTAAGCCGCTGAGAATGAACAAATATTTTCTTTCCTTTTGCAAAACCACAAGGAATCTTGCCAGGGTCATCGTTTCCTGAGGGTAAACGCTGAGCAAGATAAGAGATGTAAGGAGTTATCTCTAGTGAGGGGCTCAGGGAACCAGACTGAACTGGAGCAGAACTCACCAGATCCTCCCCAGCCTTGCTCTGACTGGTAAAGCCTTTCCAAGTGCCCTGACAGCATCAGGTAGGGCAGGAAATCCATCTGACCACAAAGGCTGCCACAGCACCACCAGGAAAAGCAATGCCAATCAGTTGTGGAAAAACCTACTCACCCATCAGGCCAGGGTCAGTGGGTTTCTGTGGAGATAAACCAGAATTAATGCCATCAATGACACTGTTGTGAGGGCTGAGGGAGGTGAAATCAAACACTGAGGGTCAAGCCCTGTCTTTTACCTCCTTAGCTGTGAAATCTGGGCATGGCAGGACAGGGAGAAATGATCCAGATCCACCCCTTCCACAGAACAGCTTGATTCCCTCCAACCCTCTTTGACAGGGGCTTAGACACAGCTCTGAAAATTCCACCATCAGTCTCTTCCATGTCTCACTGTGCTGGAACTCAGTGATTTTTTTGTGATGTTTAAATTAAACATTTTCTGATAATATATAAGGAATCCTCCCCACCCTCCCTGCCATGAGATCGCTTCCCCTGAACACAGGTGAGCCACTGAGTCCAGGCTCCCAAGGCTCCCTCAGGAAGTGACCGAGGAAAACTGGTGCTGGAGAACACCTGAATGAGGGCATTTTTTCCTGGACTGCCACAAAAGCCAGCAGGACACTAAACCCTGCCCTGCCCCAGCCTGGCTGTGTCTCACTGCTGATTTCGTCTGCCGCCAACATTTCCTTCCTCATTTAAGGGAAACATCTCTAAACTGTTCTCAGCCCTGTGAGGAAGGGTTCGTGCTGGGAACTGAGTGTTGGCTGTAAGATAACTGGATGTCAATACAGCATTAAGGTTATTTTAAAGTGAATTTGTATCTGCTTTCTGAGGGCAAACAGTGCTGAGGACTCTGGTCAGTCCTCTGCAGCACCCACTGCAGGCTCTGCTCTGGAGATGGTGCATCCCCAAAAACAGCCCTGGGCTCTCTGGAGATGGTGCATCCCCAAAAACAGCCCTGGGCTCTCTGGAGATGGTGTATCCCCAAAAACAGCCCTGGGCTCTCTGGAGATGGTGCATCCCCAAAAACAGCCCTGGGCTCTCTGGAGATGGTGTATCCCCAAAAACAGCCCTGGGCTCTCTGGAGATGGTGTATCCCAAAAACAGCCCCGGGCTGTGCAGGCACCTCATGGCAGAGGAGGCGTCCCCAAATGTGCTTGGACACGTTCTCAGCAAAAACATGGGATTAACAGTGGAAATACTTTCTCCACCCCCAAATTCCTGAGGATGTCCTGTAGCTGGAGAAACTGAAACACAAAGGATTTCTCCATGTGAACAAGCTTTGCTTCTCACTGGAGAACACTTCCCTGCCGGCCTCCTGGAGCTCGGATATCCTCATCCTGAATCCAGGCTGTGCCTGGAGCTGGGATATCCTCATCCCTGAATCCAGGCTGTGCTTGGAGCTGGGTTATCCTCATCCCCGAATCCAGGCTGTGCCTGGAGCTGGGATATCCTCATCCCTGAATCCAGGCTGTGCCTGGAGCCGGGTTATCCTCATCCCTGAATCCAGACTGTGCCTGGAGCTTGGACATCCTCATCCCTGAATCCAGACTGTGCCTGGAGCTGGGATATCCTCATCCCTGAATCCAGGCTGTGCCTTGGAGCCGGGATATCCTCATCCCTGAATCCAGGCTGTGCCTGGAGCTGGGATATCCTCATCTCTGAATCCAGGCTGCGCCTGGAGCTGGGATATCCTCATCCCTGAATCCAGGCTGTGCCTGGAGCTTGGACATCCTCATCTCTGAATCCAGGCTGTGCCCGGAGCCGGGATATCCGCATCCCTGAATGCCGAGCCCTGCTCGGAGCTGATGCAAGGCCGGGGCGGGTGTTGCAGCAGCAGCAGCAGCAGCAGCGGGGGAGCACTGGCGCTGACACCTCGTGGGGCTCCGCAGCCACTGCAGCCTGACTCCACTCCAGCCAGGGTTGCATCAGACTCCGAATTTGAATATTGGTGAGGAAAAATGCTCCTTTGCACAAGGGCAGTGGATTTTAAGGTATTCTTGGCTGCTCTGCTCTCTGAGCAATATGATCTCCCTGGCCAGGACTCGCTTCTCACTTCTCACCCCTGATTTTCTGGGGTTTCCTTTTACTCAATTTCTCTCAGGTTCACTCAATTATTTCCTTAGAAATCTCAAAGTGGGTTCAGAGATACCAAGTAGTGCCCCTGGACCTACAAACCCCTGACCCCAGGTGAGCCAGGGACCTGTGTAATGACACTGGCATTGAAGTGCTTCTGGGTCAGCTTGGGACATAAATGAGTGGAAAAATATCAAAAGTTGTTCATCAGCAAATTGGGAGTAGAGCAAAACCAGGCTGGTGACAGGTAAGGAAAAGCAGTTTCAGCTGGTGTCAGCTGGATCCATCCTGATATTGTGAGCCCTGCTTGCCCAGGAAGATTAAGCATCTCTAAAGAAGCTTAGGTAGCCTAATTAATGGGTCACCAGCCTAATTAATGAAGATCCGGGACAGACATAAAGACAGCGTAAGATTTCTGCTTTCTCATTGCTGCTGTAATGCTGGCACTCGACAGGAGCAGATTGATGGGAGCCAGTGTCCTGGAAAATGTGACAAGAGCAGGACAGAGCCTTTGGGAGCAGCTGCTGGAGCGTTTCAATCAGGAGCAGCTTCGGTTCGGGGCTGGTAAATCCCGTCACAGCTCAGTGGCACCACGGACACACCCAAAACACCCCCACCAAAGCTGCTCTGATGGAACAACGGCACCAAAGCCCAGCCCTGCTGCAATCCCTGGTGTCTGATAAAGGGCGGGCAAAGGAGGGCAGTGACACATGCAGGAAATTTGGCTGCTCCACGAGGAAGTTTGGCTGGAATGGCGTGGAAACAGCCATTCCTGCAAGAGCCCCGTCCTCCTGTGCTTACTCAGATGTGAGCACACACCTGTGCTGGGATTGAGCCACCAGAGCCTTTCCCTGAAGGGAATTTCGGGGTTTGGGTGCTTTGGAGGGTGGGGATCAGCCAGTGAACAGAGCAGAACCCTCTCATGTGGCAGCTGCTCCCGGTGAACAGCTGAAATAATTCCACAGTCTCCATGCTCTGGCACGGAAGGTGCTCAAAACAGGATTCCAGCACAGTCAGCGTTCCCTCAGCACCCTCAGAGACAGGGACTGCTTTACACAAATCAGAAATTCTGTATTTCCCCCAGTCCATAACCAGAGATCAGAGAGGGGGGAGTCTCAGCCTCCTTTGCTCTGACATTCTTATTTATTTGCTCCAATTTTCCTCTCAAAAAGTGCAGAAACCCCAAGGAAATCCTACTGGAATGGCAAAAGTAAGGGCTTTCACAGCTTCACGGGGAATTTTTGGCCTCAAGCCTGGCACTTTGCTGATGGATTTAGATGGATGTCCCTTGGGAAGTGTATCTGGATAGAGCCACGCTTTGTACTTCCCTCAAGGGAAGCCTCTGCCTTCCTTGGCTTCCTCTGTTCTTGAGATATTAAAGCACCGATATCCAAACAGAAAATCCAGGAAGCCAATTCAATGGCTGGGAGATTTTATCAGCTCCTGGTTATAAATGAGCCTTGAATGGAGCAGCAGCCACCTGCCAGCTCCCAATCCAGCTCCTGGTTCTCCCAGCATAAGCAGGGAATGAGGGGCCTCTGCTGGGCTGTCAGCACAGCCAGGAGAAAAAACAAGAATTCCCAACTTTTTCCAAGTGAGCCCTGGTTATGGACACACCTTTGTCCCTCAGCTGGATTTGCCTTTGGAGATGAATGACTCTGGCTGTCACCACAGCCCGGAGGGCACATTTTGGGTGGATTTCTCCCTGTTTTATCTGTGTGGAGGAGGAAAATTGCAGCTTGAGCCTGGAGACCAAAGGTTATTTTGACTCATTTAGTGAAGTTTTCTTGCATGAAGTTGCTTCCAGCAACAGGACAAGAGGAAATGACCTCAGGATTTGCCAGGGGAGATTTAGACTGGATACTGGGGACATTTTTTCATGGAAAGGGTTGTCAAGCCCTGGCACAGGCTGCCCTGGGCAGCGGTGGAGTCCTTAAACCTGGAATTGTGTAAAAACCATGTAGATGTGGTACCTGGGGACATGGCTGGTAGTGAACGTGGTGCTGCTTTGATGATCTTAAAGGCCTGCTCCAACCTTAATGATTCCATGATTTTCTGGGTTTTTCACCATACAGTAGTGAAAGAAAATCATATTTCCTGGGCACCCTGGCATGTCCCAGGGCACTCGGAGCCCTGGCTCTGCTGAACTTCTCCGACACCCCTGTGCTCTCAGGTGTCACTGCTGTGAGTCTGTGTCCCCAGGTGTCACTGCTGAGTTTGTGTCCCCAGGTGTCACTGCTGTGAGTTTGTGTCCCCAGGTGTCACTGCTGTGAGTTTGTGTTCCCAGGTGTCACTGCTGTGAGTCTGTGTTCCCTGGCACTGCTCCTGATTCCTGCTGCAGTGCATCCACCAGCATCATTTCACTCCCCATCCCTGGCAGTGTCCAAGGCCAGGCTGGACAGGGCTTGGAGCAAACTGGGATAGGGGAAGGCGTCCCTGGCCATGGCAAGGGGGTGGGATGGGATGGTTTTTAAGATCTCTTCCAACAAAACCATTCCACGATTCTATAAAACACTCACCATCAGCAGCCCCACGGCTCTCGCTGTTTGCAGGGCTTATCCTTATCCTCCTCTTTCCATACAGACAGAGGCAGAACTCTCCAACACCAGCAATTCCAACCATTGCAATGCCTTTTTGGTTGATTTAGTTCCTGTGCTGTCAGCATGTCCTCCCGCTTAATCTGTGGCATTAATTCCTTCCTTGCTACTGGCTTCAGAAAGCATTAACAAGGGAAAAATAAATCAAGTGTTGGAGCACAAAGAAGACTTGTGGGAAAAAGCTTTTGAGCCTTTTCTGAGGCTCTCATGCCTGTTATTCTTTACTTTGCTGATACAGCTGGATTTACCATCCTGTTGAATGAGCATATTCCAGACTATAAAAAAATAACAGAGTCGAACCACGTGGGCTTTGTATAGGTCAGAGCTGGAGAGGGGCTGCCAGAGACAACAGCACAGGACGACTTCAGAGCACGAAATGTGCAAGCACAGCCAAAGTGCAGCTTAAGTTCCTCCAAACAAAGCAGGGACCAAACCTGAGACACAACAGAAACGAGTGTGGGACATCTGGGCGTGGGAGCTCTGTGTGTGTGTGTGCCCCAGCTCGGAGCCACGGCTGTCTGCAGCTGTGTGCAGATGTTGGTGAGACTGTGGGAATGTGGAGTGGCCTTTCCCATCCTGGGTGATGGGAAGTTTGTGGAAAGAGCTCACCTAAGTCAGTGCCAGAATTTTAAATTGATGTTTCAAGGCAGGTTGGTGCTCTCAGGTCTTTAGTCTCACCTTTACCCTCGTCCTTCTGAGGAAGGCTCATCCCTGAAGTCACCATTGTGGACACAGCAACTCCTCAATAGTGGAGCAGGGCTGAATTCCCCGAGGGATTCCTGCCCTGTTCCATGCACGTGTTGTGCTTTGCATTTTCAAAGTGCAGCACAGAGCTTTGGTTGTCTCTCCATCCTCCTTTCTCACATCCCCCGTGAGAAGCCGGACTGGGGAGTTCAAAGATCAGAGAACTCACAGCAGCAATGTCCTGCCCCACGTGGGAGCCAGCTCCGAATGACCCCACATCCCAAACTGCACCAGAAACATGGAAAATAAAGGGCTGAGAAAGCAGTCTGAGCTCGGAGAACCTCTGAACTCATGGAAATAACCATGAATGATGAAGCACCAAAAGGGGGTGAGTGGAGGTGAAAAACTTCTTGCTCCCTCAGCAGGTGAAGACTTTGAGGGTTAATTTCCTAAAAATGCAGCTTTTTCATTTCAAAGCCTCCCTAAAAAGTGCTGGAAGATCTGGACCCAGAGGAACTGTTGACCTGCAGACACCAGGAGGGGACGTGTTTTCACCCACTGATGTCTTTTTGAGGTTGAATCCCAAAGAACAGCGGGGAAACTTCCGAGTCCGTTTGCAGTGCCAGGGAACTCAGAGAGCTCCCACATCTGGGAACTGCAATTGTCCCTTCCCTGGTGCCTCCGTAGTTTCTGTTCCCCTTCCTGCACGTAAACACACACGCTGCAGCTCGAGCTGGAACCACAGTGCTTTCAGAACAAACAGAAAAACAAAGTGCTGCTCATGGTGTGCATTGTCTGCAACCTCAAAATAACTTTCCCAGCTCTTCCCTCTGTGTTTTTCCCTGATCCCAGGTTCAAGAGTAGGTGGATGTTCACAGCAAAGGATCCATCCTGCAATTCTATGGCACGTGCTGGATGTTTTAGATAATTCAGTGGGTGTTGAAGTGTACCTTAGTGGAGATTCTCACTGGTTTGGGATGGTGAAAACCTCCCTGGTTCCAGGAAATGAGGGGTTTTGTGGGAATTCAGTGAAAAATATAATGATTTTGTTCCTTCTGCTCTGCAAGAAACAATCATAGTGGTGATTTTGATGTGCAGTGGGATGAACTCTCAGCTAAAAGATGCATTTCAACCCCTATTTACACCCTTAGGTGTTCAAAGTAGGTGTTTTCCCAGGAATTTTTCCCTGGGCTCAGCATTTCTGTGTGAAATACCACATAAATCATCATTATTCCTTCTCTACCACTGACGGGAAAAAGCAGCTGCCTGGCATTGCCTGACATTGTCTGTACTTCTTTTGGCTCTCCAACAACTCAGGATTTGGAGAGTGGCCTGGATAAACCCCATTCCCAAAGGCAATGAAAACACTTGCACAGTGCCCCAATCCCTGAGGAATTCTGCCCGTGGTTTAATTTTATTTTATTTCTGCACAGGGCCTCCCCCAGGCCTGGCTCATGTCTCAGGTGATGGAATTACAGAATCCCAGGATCACTGAGGTTGGAAAAGAGCTCCAGGATCATCAAATCCAACCTGTGCCTGATCCCCACTTTGTCCCCAGCCCTGAGCACTGAGTGCCACATTCAGGAATTCCGTGGACACCTCCGGGGATGGGGACTCCAAACCACCCCAGGCAGCCCCCGAACAATGTTTAACCACCCTTTCTGCGAAGAAATTCCCCCTAATCACAGAATTATGGAATATTTAGGGTTGGAAGTGATCTCTGGAAATCATGCAGCCCAAGGCAGGGCCACTTGCAGCAGGTGACACAGGAACGCATCCAGGTGGGTTTGGAACGGCTCCTGAGAGGGAGACTCCATAACCTTCCTGGGCAGCTGTGCCAGGGCTCTGCCACCCTCACGCTGAGGTGGAACTTGTGGTTTAGTTTATGGCCATTGCTGTTTGTCCTGTCCCTGGGCACCGCTGAACAGAGCCTGACCGTCCCCTCGAGCCATGTCCTCGCCTCCCCTCCCCTGAGGGGGGGCCATTTTGTGTGAGGGGAGGGGGCCATTTTGTGGGCTCCACGTTCTCCTCTGGGCGGGCATCAACCCCAACGTGTCCCAGCCGTGCCAGGGCTGTGCGGGCGGTGCCGGCCGGTGTGCGGGGCTACATTAACCCCTCTCCCCGGCCCTGCGGGGCTCCTGACGCCGGCTCGGAGCGGCCGCGGCCCGCGGAGCTCCCGCAGCGCTCCCTGAGCGCGGGCGGCCGCCATCAGTCCTCCGGGCCGGCAGGGGGCGCTGTGCCGCACGGCACAGGGAGCGGCCCCATCCCGGGGCCTTCCGGGGTATCCCGGGCCGGCGTGATCCCGGTGTGATCCCGCTGGAATCCCGGGGTATCCCGTCCCCGCCGCCATGGGGAAAAAGGGGAAGCGAGACAAGAAGGGGAAAGGCGCGGAGAAGACGTTGGCGAAGATGGAGAAGAAGGTGTCCCGCAGAGCCAAGAAGGAGGAGGTGACGGGCGCCAGGGAGGGCGCGGGGCCGCTCTGGGGCCAGGGGGAAGGTTGAGGATAAGGGAGCGAATCCAAAGGGAACCTGGGCTGCCCGGGGAAAGTGAGGGATATAATGGGTTGGAAGGGACACACGTGGATCATCCCGTCCAGCTCCCGGCCCTGCGAAGTTTCCACAACAATCCCACCATGTGCCTGGGAGCTTTGTCCAAACCTCCTTGAATCTGGACTTCAGGGATGCCCCTGGATCCCTGGGAGTGTTTCAGGGGTCAATGTTTTCACTGTTGCAGTGGACGGGGCTTGGAGCAGCCTGGGATTTTGGAAGGTGTCCCTGCCCATGGCAGGACGTGGGACTGGGTGAGATTTAAGGTCCCTCATTCTCTGATTCTAATCAAAATCTTGGTTAAATCCCCTCCGATCCCTTGTGTGTGACAGCAGGTATAAAAGAAGGAGAGGAAAACACAGTTTAAGGCTCCTTCTTGCTTTCCATCCCCTTCATCCTTTTCTTCTGGTGTTAAAAGCAAATGAGAACCTTTGTTTCTCGCACTCCTAGAGGCACTGCTTGTGTTTAAGCCTCAAAGCAGCGACTTTCCCCTGGTAAAAACGTGCTGTTAATGGCCTAATTCAAACCTTCAAGGCATGGAAGGTGCCCCTGCAGAGCCTCCTGGCTGCAGGGAGAGCTGATTCCACGCTGCAGAATTCCCAGGCTTTGGAAATCTCTGCTTGGACACAGCTTCAGAGAGGTGACCTGAAGGGAGGAGGTGAGCAGTGGGGTGGCAGGAGAGACCCTGGCTCAGAACCTCCCACTGCTGCAGTCCTGCTTCTGCCCTTGGCCTGGCAGCAGTTTTGGGGGACAGATTTTGGTTTTAATTGAGTGAAGTTGAAAGGGAATAAAGATTGACTAGATGTCTAGGTTTCTCGAGATAAAAAAGAGTTTCCAGTTATATTTGGGCACTTTTTGTTGTTGTTTTTGTTTTTGTTTTTTAAAAAAAAGGGGAGCTGTGTGAGTTGAGTGCTGGTTTCGTGTGTGCTTCTGTGCATGTCAAGCTGCTCATGTCTGGCTTTTTCTTTCAGGAGGATCTTGAAGCTTTGATAGCAGAATTCCAGAGTTTGGATGCTAAAAAGACCCAAGTAATTGAGTCATCCTGCCCACCCCCCTCACCCAGGTGAGAGCTCGTGTGAGGCTTTTGCTGCCATTTGTAGAGCAGCTGGGGGTGCTTTTAATGGCATTTATTGATGTAATTTCCCAAGAGTGGAAGGTATAGCTGATATCTGGAGCTGTGAAACACCTGGAATACTGAATTCATGGTTAAAAAGAGACCAAAAGCCTTCTTTTTTTGGGTATCAAAATCCATTTTTAACCATCCCATCAGCACAGAAGAGGCAAAGCAGGGTTAGATTTCAGGGCTTTGAGGGAAAATAAAAGTGAAGAGGAAGTTTTGGGTTTGGACTAGAGGGCTGAAGGGAATTCAGAGGCAAAAGGGTGTGTCACGAGGTAAAAACCACTTTAAGTGGGGTTCACAGACTTGGGGTGTTCAGGAGAGCAATGACCAGCAGCAAGTGCAGAGTAATGACACAGATAAATGGAGAGGAGACAGCCCAGAGTTCTGTGCCCTCATAAAAGTCATTTTTGTTCCTGCCACCCCAGCATTAAAATTCAAGAGCTCACGTCAAAGGGGGAGTTAAATCACAGAGTAACGTGTGCTCCTGAAATAGGAGAGCCTCAGACAGTGCCCCATTCATCTTGCTGGAAGTCTTGGAAGAAATTAATTTCTTTGGAGAAGTTTTTAGCCCTGGGGTGAACATCAGAGCAGGGTAATTTGGCAGATGATGGAGAGACCTTTGGGGCTGGAGGGCAGAGGTGCTGGTGCCTGAGTTAAAGGCTCCAAGGTTCAGGGTTTTAAGGACTTGCACATCTTTTTTTTTTTTTTTTTTCCCCATCCTTTTTTCTTTCAGGCTAAACTGCTCCCTCTGTGCTCACCCTGAGAGAGATGAGCTGATCCTTTTTGGAGGTGAATATTTCAATGGCCAAAAAGTAATGTATACTTCATTTTCTTCTTCTTTATCTCCCCCCTCCCTCCTTTTCCTGTAATTTGCACGGGTCTTATTTGAAGGGAAATTCAAGACAGAGTCATAAAATATGTATTTGTCCCTGAATGAGAGCAAAATAGCCTTTTAATTCTGCCATGGCTCTGTCTCATGGCTGAGCAGTTGGCAGGAAGGAGACACGCTGGAACCCATTAAGGAGTCAGAGTGATTGTCTCAGCATCAATATTTCAGGGCTTCATAATTTCTCCAGACTTAATTGTAGCCATATCTGCCCCTCATTTGGGATAACTAGTGAAGAATCTCTTGCACTCCTCAAAACAAGATATTTCTGCACCTTTGCTGCTGGCTGCCTTGGAGATGGGAGCAGCAGCAAATTATTGCACTCAGGAACACTCTTTTTCCTGAATTTCTGCAGGGTGCAAGTGGTTATTTTGCTCCTGGAGACAAACTGCTCTGGAACACTCCAGCCTGGCAGTGATATTTGGCCACCTCAGAGTTAACCCACTGTGATGAGCTGAACTAATTCTGCTTTTTTTTTTACTACCTGGAGCTGTTCTTTGCTCTGGAGTTGAGCAGCTTTAACCTGAACATCTGTGTGAACCTCCATCTTTTTAATTCCTCTTATCTCA
Source organism: Irena cyanogastra (assembly GCA_013397155.1). Taxonomy (NCBI): domain Eukaryota; kingdom Metazoa; phylum Chordata; class Aves; order Passeriformes; family Irenidae; genus Irena; species Irena cyanogastra. Next base: position 52,395 of record VWZV01008547.1, read on the forward strand.
AGCTGTCCCCAAGGGTTTGGGAAGGAACATTCCAACCCCATGGAAGAGTTGCTGCCTCCCAGTGCAGTGCAGGAGCTCGTTGTCCTCCTTCCCTGCCCTCTGAGGGGGTTGTGCTTTGCAATCTTCACCCCAAATCTCCCTGTGCTGAGCTGAGCTGAGCTGCTGTTTCTTCTCCCTGTCTCACAGACCTACCTGTACAATGACCTGTACATTTACCACATCAGGAAGAACAGCTGGGCCAAACTGGACATCCCCAACCCACCCCCGAGGCGTTGTGCTCACCAGGTAAAGCCCTGGCTGCCAGAGCAGCAGCTGGGATTGTTCTGAAGGGCATTTGGGAGGAGGGTTGGAATTTTTTCACCTCCTGGGGGTTTCTTGCCTCTCTCTGTTCTCATTATAATGGACTGAAGTGGTGTCACTTCAGCTTTTCTTTCCAAGGTGCTCTGGTCACTGGGTGTCTTCTGGCAGTGTTCAGTGTGGAATGAAGGTTTGGGGTTGTATCTGTTGATTTGGCAGCACTCAAGCAGAGCCAGGGGGGAGATTCTTCTTCAGAAATTAATTCTCTTTGCTGTATTGTACAAGGACCAGCTCAAATCCATAATCCCAGGGGTCCCTGATTTTTCAAACTGGAACTCGACCAAAGTCCATTGTTCCTTTCATGGCCACAGCCCTCATCCATGAACATCCCAGACAGTGCCACTGCTGCCAGCAGGGAGCACTTGGGCTCTTCTCCACCTCTCTGCAAGTCCAGGTCACTGGCTGCTTGTGAGGGTGAAGGATTTGGGTTTGTTTACTTTATGTGAACACCTGCACAGTAGAACCTGGACCAAAGACTTGTATTTTTTGCAGGTCTTTGGCCCTCACCAGCTGATAGATTTTTCTTACCTGCTGCAGCCAGTGGGTGACTGGTGCCTTGCCAAAGCTGCCATACAGGATGTGAATGTCCTTTTCCTAGGCATCCCAAAGCTCCCTGGTAAGATCCAACACCCCAATTAGATTCATATCCCTTTGTTATGTTACTAAGTGCCAGTCTTGCTCCGAGCTGTGTGTCGTTGAATGGAAAGATTCTGACTTGATTTTTGGGCTACTTTGTGTGGTTTAGAATAGAACTTGGTTTCAGAAGCCACGATCCAGCAGCCAGCAGGTGGCTGTCGAGCAGCTCAGTCCAAAGGGAGCAGCTCAGGAGCTGCAGCTGGATTACAACAACAATAAACTGAGGAGTCCTGCTTCAGCAGTGTTTCTGTCTGATAATTAATTGTGGTTTCACAGGAGACAGTTCAGCCTCGTGAGCTGACTGGTTTGTCTTCCTTGTGGCTTTAAATTTGATGCATAGCTCAGAGCTAAACAGAAGTGTGTCTGTGGGTGCCAGGTGCGTGTTTTTAGTTTTATTTGTCATCCCTGGTCTCTGACACACAATCCACTGTTGAAGCTGAGGTGAGAGGAGCTATGGGCAAATTTTGGCAGTTGTTCAAGGAAAAAGGTTTGATTTTTGTCATGAATTTCAAGCCAGCTCTTGGAAAGGTCACCCACAAGTATAAGCAGGCTGTTGCATAAACCTTCCCTTTAAGCTTTTAAGCACTGGATGCCCATGGAATTCAGGCACACATCCCCTTTGTTTAGGTAACTTCATGTTCACACAAATCCTGCTTGAAAGCACACCCTGGATTTTCTTATTTAATCATTTCATGTTTGGGCTGGTTTATGGCAGGGCATGGTCCTGTGTGGGGCTAAAAATCTTTTTTTTGCTGGGAGAGACAGGCAGGGAATGAAGCCTTGTGAGTAAAAAGATCATTATCTCAATGTTGATGGGTGATGGGTACCCTGGAGAAAACACAAATTGAAATTTGCACAGCCACAGCATTTACTTCTTAGGATTCCTTCCTTCTTGCTTGGCCCTAGCACAGATAACTTTAGTGAAGTGGAACCTTGCTCTTCTCCCTGCTTTTAACTGGCATCTTGCATGCCAGAGGTGTTTCAGTGCTGCTGTGTGCAAAAAAATATATAAAAAACCCTCTCTGCTATGGCACAATCAAAGCAGTAACAGTCTCTCCTCTTGTCCAAATGCTGCACATTTCCTTCTGTATTTGGAGGGGTTTTTTTGTTTTCTTTCTTTTCTTTGGTTTTGAACAGAGAGTATTGAACAATTTTTGTTACATTAATCCCAAGATGTTTCCTAGGAAACTTTGAACTTCCACAGGAGGTGGGAAGAGCCCAGCTCCTAGGCCAGCTTTCCCTTGCTCTAGGGAAGATGTGCTGAACACTTTTAACCCAAACTCCTTCCTTCAGCCCCAGAGAGGTGCTGCTGTTCCCTGGGATTTGGAGCTGTGTGTTTGACAGGGGAAGTTCTGTGCCTGGTTTGGACTCCCGCTCTGACCCAGCTGTTCCTTGTCCTGCAGGCAGCTGTGGTGCCCACGGCTGGGGGGCAGCTCTGGATCTTCGGGGGGGAGTTTGCCTCTCCCAACGGGGAGCAGTTCTACCACTACAAAGATCTCTGGGTCCTGCATTTGGCCACCAAGACCTGGGAGCAGATCAAGTAAGTGCTGAGCCCTCGTGTCTGGGCCGTACTTTTGCCAAGAAATTTGGATGTCTGATCCCTGAGATCCTGGTGTTCAGTGACTCTTTGGGGTTGGCCTCATGAGGAGCTGTGCCATTGTGATCCACGTTTGATTCCTGGTTCAGTGCTGTGATTTCCCAGCTTTCTCTTAAATACAGAGGTGCCCGTGCTCAAAGGGGTGGAGAAGACACCTCTAGAAAGAAGTGGGAGTGAGAGGTGTGTTCCCAGTCTGTTGAGACCAAAGCTGGTTTATTTCATACCTGATTTTTGGGATGTGGGTTTTCCTTGGTGTTGCTTAACTGAAGGGAAGAGTGTCATGAACAGCTCTCTGTTCCCAGCCCTGGCAGGCCCAGATGTCCAAAGCTGGTGCTCTGTTTTCCTGGGCTCCTCCAGCAGGGGCTGTACAAGGCCAGTGCAAGGATCTTCCAATTTTAGCATGACTGGAGAAGCCAGGTTGTATCTACCCAACTTCACTCCTGGTAACTGGCATTTGCTGCCTTGAGATTCCTTGGGATAAACAAGCTGGTAATTCAGGCCTGTCAAATGAAACAGATGCCAAAAGTTGTTGACAGGAGTGAAGGTGTAAATATTTCCGGTGGATCTGACTCAAAGTCCTCTGTTGATATTTCTTTAACCTTTGGCTCCTTGCTTGGGCTACTCCTGTTTGTGTTTGCCTGAGAGGAGAGTTGTAGTGACATCCAGTGGACTGAGAGGCAGCAGATTGGCTTTGGGTCTGAGTTTGGCATTGGCTTCCTCTTGGACTTTGGGATTGTCTGGTACCCAGAACACAGCTTTGAGTGGGCTGGAGCTCCAGGTCACCCTCAAAGTGCACTGAGAAAAGCAGCACCCTTTGATCACTTAGGAGCTCCATGTTGTTCCTTCAGGTGGGAACACAAATCTGTCCAGGTTGATCTCATTTCACCCTGTTAGAGGGTGTGGGGTCTGTTAGCTGTGGCTGCCTCTCCTTGCACAGCAGCTGAGGGTGCTCTGGGATGGAGACCCTGGCTCCATGCCTGCCCGAGGTCACACAGTGACTCTCTGTGCCTGTCTCACCTTTTTCCCTGTCCCTCCAAAGTGGGAGCATTGATAGTGCCTGACAAGTGGAAATTTGGAGTCTACTCCATTTGAGCTTCTGCCTTGTGTGGGTGGCCCTCTGTCCTTCAGCCCTGCTGGAGTTTTGGGAGCACTGGTCCCACTGTTGGAATCAGACAAAGCACATCCCCTCCCCATCCTTGGGCTGCTCCTGGAGCTGCATTAATGAGGCAAAGGGAGGGAATGGCTTTGTTTAAATGCTGAGCTGGCTGATGTCAAAAATCCAGGTTCTGCTGCCTCTTTGCTTTTCCATATGGCATCTTGGTCAGGAGGCTGCTTGGAAAGGGGAAGATTGTTGAGTTCTGCGAGGGATTTTATCCTGCTTCTTCTAAAACTGTGATCATGACACCTGCTGCACTTCACTTCCTTCAGCATTTCCCATTTGTTGGGATCATGGTGAGGAGCCATCCCTGGTGCCAAGAGCCTTCACACAGACCAAGGAATAATTCCTTGTATCCAGTGTGCTGCCAGTGTTACCTGAATAAATGCCAGGTGACAGACACGGGGTACAGACTAGTGTGGGGTTTAGAAAATGTCATTTTAGTGCAAATAATGAAGTAATAAAATTAATTATTCATGAAGAAACGTCTGGACAAGAGAGGCAAAGCTTCTGTTTCTGTTCCCATGGGAAGGATCACGAGTGCCCTGTTCCAGGTGGGTTTAAAGTGTTGGTTTGTCCGAGATGACCCTGCTGTGATATAAACATGAAATTCTAGAAAATCTGATTATTCTAGCCCCACAGATTCCAGACAATGATCTTGTCCTTCCTGGCCTACAATTCCTGCCACAAACCATCCAGGTGCTGTGAGGGGCTTGATTCTGAAACACTCGGGTAGAGAAAACCTTGACTAACTCTGAAAACTTCCCTGTGCTGGGGAAGTGCAGCTCCATTTTCTCTAGCACAGAGCACAGTGGTGCCAGGTTGCCTGACAGTTAAAAGTTGCTAAATTTAGCAGGATTTAGCTGTTTCCTTGCATTTTGCATGCACAAAGATGATCCAAACACAGCAAATCCCAGCCCGTTAGAAGCCGTGCCAGCAGCTGACTTTGACTTAGTGCAGCCACCTTATCTCGTGTGTGATGCTCGAGGTTTCCTCAGTCCATGAACTGTTTGTTACCCTGCCTTGGAGCAGCAATATTTTAACCTAATTACCTCGTTCCTTCCTAGAGAGAAATTCTCACTCAGCTCTCTGAGTCCCAGTGCCCTCCCTCGGGGAGAGACAGGGAGCATCCTTGGGGCTTCTGCTTGGGAATTGCCACATCTCTCCTCTGGAGTTCCCTTCACTGAAATTGTGGATTGCTGGTGATACTTTCTGTAGGATCTGGAGGGATGTGGTGCTGTAAGTTTCCCAGTTTCACCAGTGTCTGTTTAACTGGAGCAGTCCCTGCAGTGGAGGATGGCCCAGCACAGGGTTGGGTCTGATGGATGCCTCTTCTTGCTCACCAGAAAAATCAGGTCCTGCCACACAAGGTAGAAGGTGCTTAAAGAAAAGGATATTTTGAAGTAAATCAAGTGGATTGTCAGCCCAGAAATGACTTTGTTCTTTGGTAGATCAGAATCCAGGTGTACGACTTTGCAAGGGGTTGGAATTGAGGATTTTGGGGCCTGTGCCAGTTCTGTTTTCCCTTCTGTATTTCCACCTGAGTGTTCAGACATGAGAGGACAGGATCTGTGTGTGCCACTGACCCAAACACTGGGACATTCCCAGGGAAAGGGGTAAAACACCACAAATCCTGAGTTCAGCTTCCTCTGCAGGATGAAAGTGCTCTGTCCTCAAGTGCCCCTGTGATGGAATGTTCTCTTCATCCTCACTTTTATTATTATTGAGCATTCCCAAGCTTCACCTGAGCATCCAGTGGATGAAGAGGCAACTCCTGCAGCCTGTAGCTATTGGGACAAGTAATTCATTAATCTGGGGGCTGAATTCAGCTCTAGTTTGTTACTACAAGTCCCAGAGTAACTCCACAGGCAAAAGAAAATTCCTTCTGGAGCAGCTCAGATCAGCCTCACGCTGTACATGTGTAGAGCCAGTCCTTAGCCAGAGTTTTTCATCTATTTTTAAAAAAAGTCTGGAGAATTTACAGCTCCCTCCTACATGTCTGCCTTCTGGTGTCAACCCTATGAAATAGAGCATTAATCACAAAGTCTGGGAAACCATTTCCAAAATGTTTCTTTGGGACCAGGAGCACTGAAACAGGTAAAAGGGAAGACTTTGTGCTTGGGAAACAAGTTGCAGGAAGATCCTCCTGGAGTGGGAATGAGGTTCTGTGTCACTGCCAGTCCTGCCTGACTGTGCCATTTCTGCCTTGGAGTTAAATCTACATTGGTAGGAGCTTTATTAAAGCACATCAGTGACTAAACTTTTATTGATTTTGAACTCAGAGGAAACCTGTTTGAGAAACAAAGCACAAGATATTCTCTGAGAATGGGATTTTAGTGCTCATGTTGGGTTTTAATTCATCCTCTCCTTCAAAAAATAAAAAGATGATTTAAAAAGTGCCATCTTTTGGAGTAATGACATGGGAGCTTTGTTACAGCGAGGGAAAATAATGATTTCAGGTCTTGATGAAATTAATACCAGAGGTGCTGTTCTGCAGGGTGATACTTAAAGATCCGGTAAATGCTTGGAAAAACCTCCTCTCTGTTAGAATAAAGAGTCCAAGCAATCAATATTAATTCAGTCTTCCCCAAACACTGCTGTTCTGCTGGAGTTTCTCATTATCACTGGGGTGAGGTTGTCATTTTCCATGGTGAATAAGGGCCCTTATTTTCTCTCTCCACAGAAATCCATCACCACATTCCCAGCTCCCTGCTGCCACTCCAAGTGTGGCCACGGGGTTGTGGCTTTAGGTTTTGCTGCTGTTTTCAGCTTTATTTATTTAGGCCCTGATTGTGCAATCACTTCCACACCTTACAACTGCCTGTTGGAGGAGTCTTGCTGGGCTCAGTGGTGCCAGCTGGGAGCTTTGGGAGACTCCTCAGTGAGGGAAAACAGGATGGATTCATCCATGGGGGCACAGGACACACACAGCAAACCCTCTTTGGCCTAAAGCTGCCTGTGTTGGAGAGTTGTTGGGATTTTTGTTGTCTCTGGTGTGATGCTGGGGGTGAATGTGGAGGAAGGAAGGTGGATCCATGTTGGAATGATGTCCAGCTGCCCAGCTCCTCAGGAGCCTTGTGGATGGGACAGATGGAGGGGGTGTTGCTTGTTTCTGGAAATGGAAGCTGCACATTTAACTGAAAGCTCAGGAAAGCTTGGAAGAGCAGAACAGGAATGTATGGCTGCTTTTGAGTGTGTAGGATCATGGAGTGAGTCACAGAGTCATGGTAAGGTTTGGGTTCAAAGAGTCCTCAAATCCCTTCCCATTCCTCCCCCTCCAAGGGCAGGGACACCTTCCACCATCCCAGGTTGCTCCAAGCCCTGTCCAGCCTGGCCTTGGACACTTCCAGGGATCCAGGTGCTCTGGGCACCTGTGCCAGGAAGAATTCCTTCCCAACATCCCATCTATCCCTGCCCTCCTGCAGTAGGATAATGATGAGAATGATGACTTGTTTTGCTGCAGTGCCTTTGTTCTTGAGGAAATCTGGGTAATTCATGGAGTGTTTTCACTGGTTTGGTGTCATACCCAAACTGCAGGTGGATGAGTGAAGGTGTTGTTGATTTCCTGAGACACTGAGGGAGGGGGGATGTCAGATCCAGGCTTTGTCTCTTGGTGCTTGGAGAAAACATCTCAGTTTGGAGTGTCTTCCCTGCAATTTTGAAGTGCTGTTCATTAAACTCTCCTGAAGAATCAGCTCCTGAGTCATCACTGAAAAGACTCTGGGTGCTCTTAGGGTGGTTTATCTCTAGGAATAAAGCTGCCTGTGCTGCAGTCCCAGGAGTTCCAGGAAGAGTACCCATCCTGTTCTGGGGAGAAGCAGCCATAGATTGAAGCAACCATGTTCCCAATGTTCCCATCTCCAGGAGAGGCTGGGCTCAGCCAGCTCAGCTCCCAGTCACTTCAGTAAAAATGGCCTGGTGCACTACCAGGACAGGGGATTTTGGTGATAAATGGAATTTCTTTGTGTTTCAGGGCACCAGGAGGGCCCTCTGGGCGAAGTGGCCATCGGATGGTTGTGTGCAAAAGGCAGCTGATCATCTTTGGAGGTTTCCATGAGAGTGCAAGGTGGGTTGCTGGGATGGCTGGGAGTTTGAGTCCTCCTTAAAAAAGGCGACAAAATTTCACCAGTAACAGAAATCTGGGTGTTAATGGGAGGGTTATCCTCAGCAGGACTGGGACTGAACTAATTTTTGTGTTAGAAAGACAAAGAATCTTGATTTAAAGTCTTCAGGTATGGGAGAAATCATTGTAGCACTGAAGCAGCTGCCCATCTTGGTAGCCAAAGCTCAGTCCAGCACTTCTGGCCTCTGAATCTTGTCAGATGCTTGTCTTGTGGAAGTGGAGGCTGTCAGTAGAGCTCTCAAATGCTGTTTTATCCTGTCCTGAGTGTCCCCATCACAAAATGTGCTGTGCTCTCTGCAGAGATTTCATCTACTACAATGATGTGTATGCCTTCAACCTGGACTCCTTCACCTGGAGCAAGCTGGCTCCTGCAGGGATGGGGCCTGCTCCAAGGTCTGGCTGTCAAATGACTCCCACCCCTGAGGGCAACATCATCATCTATGGAGGCTACTCCAAACAGGTAGGAGACACTCTGTGCTAAGTCAGATATTGTCTACAGGCTGGGAACCAAAACAGGCATCTTCTAATTCTGCCTTTTTTTCATGCAGTTCTGCTGATTGAAAGGCTAATCTTGGTTCATATGGTTTCTCTATTTTCCCTGCTGTTCTAATCCAGCAGAAGGAACTGATGTCACTGAGGGAGGAATAAGCAACTGGGAGAAATGACATTTTTTTTGGCAACTTAAAGCATTCTCAGGTATTCCTTTGTGCTTCAGCACTTGCAGGTTAAAATCAGCAGTTGCCAGGAGACTTTAATTTTGTGCCATCAGTGGCAAAGGTGAGGGAGCAAACTCAATGAGCCAAAAAAGACTTTTGACAAGCACCAGGCTCCCCCAGCTCTGCTCCTTGCTCCGTTAGTCCTGGGAATTCATACCAGAGAGCACATTCCTCATTGAACAGGTATCCCTGTGTCCATGCTGGGCAGCAGGAAGGAAGTGTTTCATTGAGCAGAGGCTCCTGCTAAAGCTTTTCATGTTGGGAATGCAGGCAGAGACCCTGGATCCTGCTGCTGCCGTGGAAAGGCAGCAGGGGAGGAGGACACCTTGTTCTTTTGAGGGGAATAAATGAACAAAGGAGGGAAGCAGAGAGAGGGGAGAGAAGGGAGTTGGTCTCTCTGTATATTTAGAAGCATTTGTGCCTCCTCAGGGCCTGAGCTTTGGTCTCTGCCTCATCAGATGAGCCTTGGATTAAACAGCAGTAATGACACAGAGCCTTCTCCACCTGAGCAGGCTTTGTCCTCCTCCCCTCTCTGTCCTGTGTCCTCTCTCCTGAGGGTGGGGAGGAAGCAGGAGCCTGCATGCTCTGCTAGGTGTGGAGCTCTCCTGGAAGCAGCTGGGCTCCAGGACCCCCATGGAAATAGAAAAGTCTCATGTGTTTGCAGGTGGTTCTGTTCCACTGATGCTCTGGGTTGGTGTGAGCTGATGAAAATGAAGGAGAAGGGATGGGGGTACTGCAAAGCTACCCTCAGCCTTTGGCAGGGCACTGGGCAAGGATGGGAGCTGGGGGAAGTTCTCTGCAGCTTGGAAAACAGCTTTTGCATTAGAACAGACACTCCATTTAAGCAAAACAGACACTCGATTAAAACAAGATATTTTTCACAGATGTTAAAAATCTCCTTCCTTTGTCATATAGAGAGCTCTGTGCTTCTCTCTGATGGGCCATTCCTGCCAGGCTCTGCTTTTGTAGCACAAACTGACCAAAGCTCTGAACAGAATTTTCTCTGCAGCCTTCGGCATGCTCCTGAAAATTAAATTCAGCAGGATATGGCCCCTCTAGGAGAGACCCAATTCTGTTAATGTGTGGCTATTTAATTCTCATTGTGTCTTCACTTAGAGCTGATTGTGGAGCTGAGTGTCTGGGTTTGCTTTGAAGTGCAGAAAATGTGTTTGCCTGGGATGCTCTTGGGAGAAGGCAGACATGGAGAAAACAATACTTAATTGGAGTTGGGCAGCTACAGGAGAGGACTTATTCCTTGTCTCCAGTTACAGGAGCAGATATTCCAATCAGGGGTGCTGTGAAGACATTTTGGGGACTTTGAAGAGACATTTCTACATCTGAAACCAGACAAATATCCAAGCAAAGCACCATTCATCAAATGCAGAGTGTTCCAAGGGAGGCAGGACTAAGTCACACATGTGATGGGAAATTTTGAGGGGAAGAGGAGAGGAAAATCATAATAGCTCTTCTTTTTGAATAGGGACATAATTTGGCTGTCACATTGCTGGAGAAGGGTGTTGACATGGCAGGGCTGCTGTCCTGTGATGGGCAGGGAGCTGGGAAGGCAGACACAGAGTTTTGGTGCCTGCTTTGATTTCCTGAACTTGCAGAAGTGATGTGGAGAGTCTCTTCTCAATAACATGTCAGTCCAGGGCTGAATTCCCTTCATGGCACCTGATTAAAAATCTCTTTCCTGGCTGGGGAAATAGAGGCAGAAGAGATGGAGTGACTTGTCTGAGGCACTGCAGGACTTGCAGAGCCAGGGCCAGCATCTTGGTCCCCACACACCTTTGCTGTGGATTTTCCTGAGCAAACCAGGCTGCAAATGGTGAAAAAGGAGCTTTCCAACCCGGGCTGTGACTGCCTTGAGGTGCTGGTGCCTGATATTTTAAAGAGCAGGATTCTCAGCACAGTGGTGTCTCTGTGGTTTTCATCAGCAGCCTGGAGATGATAAAGGCAATTCCTGTGATCTCCTGCAGAAGATGATGTTGTGGGTGCTGCCAGCTCTGCCTAGAACGCACACCCAATGCCCAGAGGAGCTCAGAGCTGCTCTCCTGCTGGTCCTGAGGATGTGCTCAGCCCTTTGCTGTGCTGGGGATAGGGCTTGCTGCAGCGAGCTGCATTTTGGGCTGTCAGAAGCACCGAGGCCTCTCCATTGCTAGGCAACAGGGGCTGGAGCTGCTGCTGCTCCACCTTGCAGGTGCAGCCTACAGGCCAGGGGAGGCTGGAGTTACACGTGGGCAGGGCTTTAGGATGCCAGAGATGGCTAGGGTGTGGGGATCTTGTTGTTGTTTTGGTTTTTTTTAGTGGCAGTTGTCACAAAGGTGAAGTGGATTCTGCTGAGAGATGTGGAAATGCCTGAATTGTCAGGTCTGGTGGGACTGGTTCCCTCTGTAGCTCTGCCTGCTGAACACTTTTGCTGTTTGGATGTTTTTGAACACTGTTGATCTCCTATCAGACAGTTTTACCACGTGGAGAATCCTGATTCTACTGCTCAAACTCTCTGTGCCTCAGTTTCTTTGCAGTCTGTCAGCAGAGTTGGAATTTTCAGCTGATACCTGTAAAGCTCCTGTACCTCCCCACTGTGCCTGCATGTGCAAACCACAGGCTGTCACTGTGGATGTCCCAGCCAGTTTTTGGAAAACAAACACCTGGAACTTGAAAGCACAAAGGGCAGGGAGGGAGCAGGAACCTCTTGTGAGTGATGGAATGATTTGCTCGTGGCTGTCTTGTCCTGGCTGGGAGGGGATGGATCTCTGCAGCAGCTGGAAGTGTCTGTGACAACAAAAACTGACTCCCACTCCAGCTCATCAGGGTTTTCTGAGCCCAGGGAGCTTTGTCATGTTGCACACACAGCGTGTTTACTACAGGGAGCTTTTCAGGAGAAAAGAATGTGGTTTTTCCACACAGCTTGGATGGCTGTGGAGCCAGCTGCTCTCTCTGTGTTTGCTTTCTTGCCTCTCATGCAGTGCTGTGCTCCTCACACTTCACCTGGGTGCAGTTGTGCAGTGCCTGGAACACACTTCCTTTTCTTCTCCTTAAGAACTGAACACCAGTCCCAAGAATTGGATACCAGGCCCTGCAGCAACAACAAAAACCCGCGAGGTGCCAGGTACAGCTGTGCAGCAGGAGAGGGCCGGACCCAGTTGGTTTTAATATTTTTATTTATTTTTATTTATTTCTCTTTTCTGGGTGTCAAAATTCCCGCATGCTGTAGTCTCCATTATCTTCCTGAGGGCTGGACCCTGGCATGCACTGCTGGCATCCTGGGAGCAAAGCTCCTCATCCCAGGAGGAAGGGAATGACAAGGAAGCTGTGCCTGAAGGATGGCTGGATAATGACATTATTGACACACCTCCTGTGCTGGTGTGGCACAGAGCTGCCTTGGAATGCTGCTATTGCCATGAGCACTGGAATCCAGGGCTTCCAGGGAGAGGAGCAGGGAAATCACACTGAAATTCAGGCACTGAAGTCACACTGAAATTCAGGCACTGAAATCACACTGAAATTCAGGCACTGAAGTCACACTGAAATTCAGGCACTGAAATCACACTGAAATTCAGGCATTGAAGTCACACTGAAATTCAGACATTTCATGGCATCTGCTGAGCTTGCACCTTGTCCCTGCTGCTGTCCTGCTGCTGCTTTTTGTAGGGATGGGAGTGGAGTTTCTGTTTAGGAGGATGAACCTGTTGCTCAGGGCTGTGGGACCCCACATGGCAAAGCTGCCAGCTGCAGGGGGACAGAGCTGTCACCTCTGCCTCCCCTGTGCTGCCTCAGGGGGGTGACAGGGACCCACAGCCTGGGCTGGTCACAGGGGGGGCCACGTGAGGTCAGAGCTGCTCCACATCCAGGGCAGAATCCCCGAGGGCCTTGCAAGCCCTGGAAAGTTGTCATGGCCCCTTTGAGGAGTGGGAATCTGCTCCTTTTACAGGAGTTAAATCAGCCCTGAGAGCACCTGCTCCTGTCTGGGGCACAGTAAAAGGCAGGACCTTGACTCTTCTGTTTTCTCAGTGCTGCCCACCCTTCCTTTGTTTGCAAACTAGTTGGTTTTACTGCCCTGGGACAATTTATTCTGCTCTGAGTGCCACAATTCCTGCATCCCATAGTCTCCATGCAGCCACAAATCCCCAGAAGTCCGTGCTGCAGCCTAGAGAGCCCTTCCTGCTGCCCCAGGCAGGAGTTCTGGCACATCACAGGGGTATCCCTGCTTTGAACCCCATGTTTTGGAGCTGCCTGATGCTCCAGAGTGGCCTCTCCTTGCCCAGTCCCAGTGTCTGCATTTCCAGTTGGATCCCCTCTGAGATTTGCCCACTGCAGCTGCTTCCCTGAGCATCTCTGTGTTTCCCTTCTCTGCAGAGGATCAAGAAGGATGTGGACAAAGGCACCCTGCACACGGATATGTTCCTGCTGAAGGCTGAAGTGGCTGGCAAGGAGGAAGGTGAGCACTGCCCTGGGAATGCAAATCCTCTCCCCTCTTTGGAATAACACACAAAAAACCTGGAACCAAATTCCTCTCTCAGTGATAACCTCTGTGCCCCAGTGTTGGCTTAGGAAGAAATCCAGGAAAAGAGATTTTAGTGATTTTTTTTTTCTTCAGTTTGTATGTGGGAGGGAATTAAAACAACATTTCCAAATTCCTGTTTCTGGGACATTTTGATCAGTGCTTTCCTGTTCCACAAAAGAAAATCTTTAGGACTGCAGAATTCTCCTGTGGTGGGATATTCCTGGGTGGATGCCAGGGACCTGCTAAAGCTGCTCCATCCCTCCCTCCTCAGCTGGAGAAGGGAGAGAAAATCCAGTGAGAGACTCATGGATTGAGATAAGGACAGGGAGAATCACTCAGCTCTTGCCCTGCTCCAGGCTGGGCCCATTCCATGGGGTACAGTCCCCCTGGAGCAGATTGATCCATTGTGGCTCGTTGGTTATCTTGGATTGGAATAGGAATTCCATCACTTTCCTTAGGAGGTTTTCTCCTTGACTCAGGCAACGGGACAATTTTCTTGGAGCTGAATTTCTAAAACGTTAAAATTGTGATTGGTTTCTGCAAACCTGGCTGTCTGGGATGGGATTTGGGGAGGAGGGTTGGTCACCAGCACTGTCTGGACTCCAGGCCCTGTTTGCATTATTCCTATTTATAGTTTTATCTTGCTGGAATTGCAGCTCCTTCAGAAGCACAGGGCCTGGCAGTGCTTCTCCCAGCCTGCATTTCAGGGATTTGCTCTGAAGTGAGACCAGAAGGGATTGGAGAAAAGCAGAGGGATAGAGCACAAGTCTTGTCCTGCTGCTGAGCCCTCTTTTAAAGCCTGCCTGGGGCTTTTGGGGATGATCTGTGTTTATTTTGAGGAGTAAGGCAGCGCTGCAGGGTGGCAGAAGAGGTGGAGAGAACTGATGGAAGGTGGGAGGGCTCCATGGGATAACTGAGGGACATTTTTTGGTGCTTGAAGGCTGTATCTGATCAGGCCTTGTCTGAACTCCACCCTCCAGTAAAGGTGCAGACACTTTCAAGAGTCTCCTTGCTCCAGAAAGCTCTGAAAATACCCTGAAGATGCCATGAGAATATCCAAAACAGGGCATGGAATTCATGCCTCAGGTTTTGGCTTTTATATTTTTCAGATTCTGTGCTGCTTTAGTGTGTGAGTCTGAGCTTGTTATTAGGGGATGGTGGGCTCTGTTCACAGAGCAGGGAGACAAAACAATTCCTTCTCTAGCTGGGGACCAAGGACAAATGATCCAAATCTCAGGTCCAAGAGCACAAACAATGGTGAATTGAAGACAGAAAAACAAGGAGGATGGGACTTCATGGGCTAAAGCTGTAATTGGACAATTAACTCCAATATGCAAATGGAGCAGAACTTACAAAAGTGAGAGACCTCGTGACTGGTCATCCATTCATCCTGGGTGTAGCCCTGGCTGGGCTCTTGTGCTGCCCAAGGTGCATCCATTGAGGAAATCCTTTTAATAAATCCCTGCTTTATTCTTTAACTCTGTCCAACCTCTGTTCTAGCTCAGCCTCCACAAGGCATCAGAATTCCTCGCTGGAATTCTGAGAGGCTTTGGAATACACAACCAGCCAGGATTCTGTCTGCTGATGCTCCCTTTGTTCTCTCCGTTGCAGACAGGTGGAGCTGGAGCCGGCTCAGCCCCTCTGGAGTGAAGCCCAGCCCCAGGTCTGGCTTTGCCGTGGCCGCTGCCCCCAACAACCGCTGCCTCCTTTTTGGGGGGGTGCACGATGAGGAGGAGGAGGAGAGCATCCAGGGGGACTTCTTCAATGACATTTATTTCTATGACATCGGGAAGAACCGCTGGTTCCCTGCACAGATCAAGGTCTGGGCTTAAATAATTCACCAGTTTCATCACCTGGCACATCCATCCTGCTTCGGCCACTTTGAGATTTCACAGATTGTTGGGGTGGGAGGGGATCCTAAAGATTCCCTCATTTCACCCCTGCCACAGACAGGGACACCTTCCATGAGCTCAGGTTGCTCCAAGCTGGCCTTGGACACTTCCAGGGATGAAGCAAGGATTTTCCTCTCTTTGAAGTAGTTCTTCTGATTTCTGTATTTCTGCCTGCTCCTGAGCAATCCCTCTCCTCCAGGAATCAGGCTGCCCCATTACTGTGGATTACAAAATGAAGCAAAGCAGCTTGGAAACATATTTGTGGTATTTTGCTGAAAGCCCTCTCCAGGCCAGATGAGTCTGACATGAGGGGACTTCACTCAAAGCTGCTGTGAAAAGATTTTGGGATCAAACCCCTCCCTTTTCTCCCCAGTGCTGATGAGCTACCAGAAGAGATGAAATATTAACCTTGTCTCCAAGATCTTCAGAGCTCAGCTCAGCTCTTTGATTGTGTTTGAACCACTCTCACAGGCCAAGGGAGGTGCAAACCTGCTTCAGCTTCTCCTTCCCCCTGCCCCTTCCTAGCTTTGTTCTCCAAATGAAGAAGTCAATCCCATAATAACAGGCAAACAGCCACTCAGCTGGTTGCTTCAGCCTTCCCAAACTGATTGTTTTCCAGCCCTTTCATAGAGTTCTTCCAAGACCTGGAGTGCTGCCTGGTAATGGGCTGTACTTCAGCACCCAGCAATTGTTGTGATTTCAGGAAATCATGGGTTACTTTCCCTTGTCACAGAACAGTGGCCTCTGTGTGTTTGTGGCACCTGGGAGCAGGAGAGCTCTCCTCTCTCAAGAGAGGAAACAATTCCACACCCTGAGTTCTGCAGGATCTTTGCTGTTCCTTTGTTTAGGCTGAGAGGAGCTCATGCTGTAGGAGAAATTGCACTGATCACTTGAGGCTTTAAATTGTGATGAAAAATAGGAATTTTTCCTTCCCTCCGGCAGCATCCGTGCTGTCTGTGTGAACTGCTGTTAGGCGCATGCAATTCCCACAAAATCTCCTTTAATTCCTGCTCTCAGGGCCCAAAATCAGAGAAGAGGAAGCGCAGGCGTGGCAGGCAGGCTGAGGCAGAGGCTGCTGGAGGGGAGGAGCTGCAGCTGCCACCTCCCCAGGGGCCCCTGGAGATCGTCAAGGAGGTGGTGGCAGAAGATGGCACTGTCATGACCATCAAGCAGGTGATCCCTGGAGCTGCAGAAGGCAAGGACAGGTCTGGCTCAGAGGAGGAGGAGGAGGAGGAGGAAGGTGGAGCCCTGGGCCAGCCTGTGGAGCCATGCCCACGCTCCAGTGCCATGGTGGCAGTGAAGCATGGGCTCCTCTACGTCTACGGGGGCATGTTCGAGGTGGGCGACCGCCAGGTGACCCTCAGTGACCTGCACTGCATCGACCTGCACAGGATGGACCAGTGGAAGGTGCTGCTGGAGATGGATCCAAGTAAGCTCTGTTGCTGGGAGCTCTCCTGTGCCTTCAGGGCAGCAGCACTGGGGAAAGAAACAACTGTGGGGCTTCCTCAGGGGTGGGGGAGAGCCTTTGAGTGGAGGTTTTCCCTGGATAGGAAAAAGCTTGGGGGTGTGTGATAATGCACTGCCTTACCCGTGTGGCCCAGAGCTTTGGGGTCACTGTAGAGTCAGCTCTGCCCTGTGGCTTGGAAATCTAAGAGCTGTAAACAGAGTTGTGGTGGCATGAGGCATCCTGGGAATCCTGCCGTGCCAGCCTTGTCCACTCCTCTAAGGAGCAGGGATGCTCTTGCCTGTCCCCAGTGTCTCAGGGCAGTGAATGGCTTGGGTCCTGCAGAGCATGTGGCCATTACCTGGGGTTATCTCTTTGTACTTTAATTATCTCTTTGTACCTCTCTTCTCTTTCCTTTCTCATCTAAGAAACTCAGGAATGGCTGGAGGAGTCAGAGTCAGATGAAGAGGAGGATGATGATGTGGAAGGTGCAGAGGGAGGGGAGGAAGAAGAAGAGGAGAGCTCTGAAGAGGAGAGTGAAGATGAGGAAGGTAATTACTAATAAATGCTGTCTCCACACTAATCTAAAGTGGGGTTCAGTGCAGTGCCTGGTTCTGCTGTGAGCCTGGAAGGCCTCCCTGGCATCCAGGTGAGTTTTCCAGCAGAAGCAGCTTTCCTACCACATTGCTCTTGGAATAAAAGAGAAATTTTCCTGCTTGCTGGTAGATTTCCAGCCTGTTACATTCGGCCCCACGTGGCCTGGCCGATGTGGCCCTGGTGAGCTGTGTGTGACCTCTCTGTCCCTCTCTTTGCCCAGGGGAGCAGCAGCACCCAGCAGTGCAGCCTGGGGAGGCCCAGGCCCAGTACGTGGCCAGGACAGAGCAGTACTGGCTCGGGCTGGCCCGTAGCCACATGGGCCCCGAGGCCAAGGACAAGAAGGTGCTCAAGGTGGCTCGTGCCATGGCCAAGACTTTCTATGAAGATCCCATCCAGATATCCTGAGGCTGCTCCAGGAATGAAGGAATGTGCTGGGAGCAGAGGTCAGCCCTGCTGAGCTCAGCCTGAGGTCCATGCTGGCTCCAGCCTTTCCCAGCTCTGGGCTGACCATCCTGCACAGATGCTCTGGATCTGCTGGTACTCCTGGGAATGCTCTGGGAGGGTCCTGAGGAGCAGGATTACTGTCCAAGCACTCATTCTGTTTGTTCTGGGCTGTACAACACTGACTTTGTTGTTCCAGAGTTGTTTGGGGTCTCTCCAGACAAACTGTGCAGGTGACAATGGTTCACTGGTCCCAAATTCCTGCCTGGGGGGCCAGGATGTGTCTCCAGGTGTTCCTACAATAAACTGACTTGGTTGTATCATCTTGTTTTGCTCAGTAAATCCATCCCAGCTTTTGTTCTTGTTTTCCTCCTGGTGTGGAAGAGGGATTGCAGTTCCTGCTGTGAGATCTGCAGGCAGTGTAAAGTGCACCAGCAGCTCTGAGATGCCTGGAAAAACCTGGGAATCCTTTCCTGCCCTACCTGTGAGGTGCACTCACAGAAACCTCTTACTTTTCCATGTTCACTGTAGTTTTGCCTTTGTGGAATCTCCCAGTTCAGTTTTTCCCCCTGTGGGCCCAGTTGTCCTGCAAGTCACCTCTTCATGACCATTGAAATGTCCACCTGCAGACCTCACTGAGGCCAGGAAGGAGTGGGCTGATCCAAGGATTTGTTTTTCAGCCCCTCAAAGCATCCCTTCCTTCCCAGCAGAGCAGTGCTGCGTCCTTGGGGACACCAGATGGGATCCAAGTGTGTGCTGCAGCAGCCAAGTGATGCCTGGAGGTGCCACCAGGACTGGCTGTCCTTGTGCAGGGAATTCCAGGTGCCCTGGGTATTGCTCAGGCAGGGCCATCCCCAGGGATGCAGCTCTCTGGAGAGCAGGGCTGGGATCCAGCAGGCTAATTGGGACAGAAGGAGGATGAAATGGAGCTGCCAGGGAGCTTTAATTGGTGAGATAAAAACATGGCTGGCAGGAAGGGACCTTCCCCACGAAATAACAGGTGAGAGGTGAAAACAAACCATTTATTGATAACCTGGGAGAGGAGAAAACAGCATTTACTGATGATCTGGGGAAGATAAAAACAAAGCATTTCTTCTTAATCCAGGAAGGAATCCCTTGTGCCTGCTCAGTCACTCACCCTGTTGTTCTCTCACTTGGGTAAGTTCACATCTTTGTGTGCAAAGTTTTGGGGGATTTGCCACTCCCTATGAGGGTGGGCAGGCCCTGGCACAGGTGCCCAGAGCAGCTGTGGCTGCCCCTGGATCCCTGGCAGTGCCCAAGGCCAGGTTGGACAGGGCTTGGAGCACCCTGGGACAGTGGAAGGTGTCCATGGCAGGGGTGGCACTGGTTGAGCTTTAGGGTCCCTTCCAACCCAACCCATTCCATGATTCAGTGAGCCCACAACTGCTGCAGGGTGCCCGGCCCTATCAGGAGCAGTGCAAGGAGCTGGGCTGTTCCCTAAACCAGGGAAAACTGCCACTGTTGGGATTCTGTCCTGTTCAAACCCCTCACCTCCAGCTCAGGAGATCCCATCCCATCCCTGCTCCATCCTGCCTCAGCACAGCCCTCTGGAGCCACCCTGTCTGTGTGACAGCTTCCCAAAACCCCTGCTTTCCATCCTGCCTTTATTGCCAAGGCTGCTGTGTGTAATTAGTCCTTAGGTCTCAATTAAGCCCTTGGCCGTGGGTCCCACCCTGTTCCTCCTGTCGCTCCTCCCCTTGTGATGCAGTCTGGCTGTGTTTTCCTGGCAGGGATCTCTGGAATCTGGGGCTCGGGTACAACCAGCCAGACACCAGATGGGCTGGGGAGCAGCTGACGTGGCACAGGGGGTTTGTCTCCCTTCCTCCTCGCTCTTCCCAAGGATGCAGTGCTGGACCAGCCCCTCTCACACAGGTGGGATCCAAATCTCCTTTCCCAAATTCCCCCTTCCCAACGGCTCTGCTGTGCCAGCCCCTCCTCGTGCTGGCACAACATAAAAATTCCAGTGCAGCCTAAAAAAATGATCCAAACCTTCAACTGACCAAGTGCAGCTGCCAGCCTGGACATAAAGCAGCAGGGCTGGATAATTTCCATGGATTTATGGCCCACCTTGATGGGCATTTTAATGGGCCTTAGGTAGATCTGCTGGAGGCAGGCTCATAAGACAGGGAAATACACTGAATTACCTCTCTCTCTGGGCTACTTCTCAGGAATATTTCTGGCCTTGGGCAAATGTGAAAAGCCCAGGACTGAGACAAATTGCTCAGCTCCTCAGGATTAAGAAAGGAATCATTATTTTGGACCGTGTGGGTTGGGAGCCAATTAATATTAGTCTGTGGCTGTCTTTCCTACTGAGCAAAACTCAGCTTGACTCAGTGGAACAGAGAGCTGAAAAATCCAGGTTGGATTTGTGCTGGTCCAGGGGCAAGAGCAGGAATAACTGGGCAGGCAGCAGTGGGAAAAATGCAGTCAGGAAACCACCAGTGCTTTTATTTGATGGATAACAAGAGGCATTTTGGTGCTGTTTTACAGATATCTAAATATCTGTGTCTGCTCCTGACAGGACCTTTGTGTCGAAATGCACCAAAAAAAAAAAGTCGAGAGTCTTTCCAAATCGTAAAAGAATTCCAAATCCCAGGGGTGAATTCCCAAGGCTGCAATCCCAATATGTGGGTTTTTTTGGTTCATTTCATGTGTGCAGCAAGCATTGAAGAGGGGGAAAAAAAATATGACTAAGGACCCAAAAGGAAAATCCAAAACAACACAAAAAAAGGAAGAGGTGGGAAGATGATGGACAGTTACTGTGGAAAATGGAATTTCAAAATTATCCTTTCCCCTGTCCACCCATAGCCCTGTGCCTGGAAAGGGAAAGGAAGGAGAAGAGGAAGCAAAACTGCGACAGGAGGGAATCAGACCATGTAAGGAAAAGAACTGAATTTAACTGGCACATGCTCTAATCCTTAGTTTATTTCTGGTTAAAAATATAGCAATCCAGTGCAGTGTAATAAGAAATCTGCTGAAAAGGTAGCAGAGAAACAGCTAAAACAGAAGCAAAGCAAAGCTGAGTCCACGAGTCCGGGCTGGATCCAACAACTCTGGACGTGAATGTCAGGGAGGGCTTTTCCCTCCTTCCCCACCCCAAAACCTCCTGCGAGGGTCTGACCCCCTCGGGAGCTGCCACCCTCCTGCACCCTTCTCCTGCTGCTGGAGCTGCAGGGGGGATGAGGATGGGATTTGGTCCCTGGCCCTGCCAAATCCCAGAGGAGCCGTGGGAGCTGGTGGTGGGGGAGCACCGAGGGGAGGGAGTGGGAGCTTGGGGAAGCCAGGGGCTGGAGCTGGGAGCACGCTGTGTCATCGGGACCAGGACAGCTCAGAACAGGGATACGCATCTTTAATGAGTATGCAGATTATCCGTGGGGACAGGGAGGGGACAAAAATCAAGGCAGGCATAGTACAAAGATGGTAGAAACGAACAAATTAAGTGACATAGAAAAAAAAAAAAGAAAGAAAATACATCCTTAGAGGCTGCCATTGCCAATGATGTTTGGTTTGATTCTCTTGTTTTGGTTTTTTTTTTTCTTTTTTTTTCCTTTTTTTTCTTCTTTTTTTTCTTTTTTTTTTTTTTTAATACAGGGACATGTTGGAAGCTGGAATATACATCCTGCATTACAAAGTGCAAAATACTACATGCTCAGAGCCCAAGCATGATGTCTGAAACAGTCCACAGCAAGATGTAAGAGACAAACCCACCACCCTCTCCCTCCTCTCTGGGACATGCTCCAGGTGCTCCTCCCCAGGTGCCTTTGAGAAAAAGTTGGATTTTTGCTTGGTTTTGTTTTATTGTCATCCTCAGTGGATTGGAATTGAGCCCTCTGTCCCCTGTCCCTCCCCACCCTGCTCCCTGTGCACGTTTTTTGGGATGGGCTGGGTGCTCCTCACCAGCACAGCACCATCAGCCACTCCATCTGTGCTGCTGGAGGTGCCTCCGAGGGGGTTTTTGGGGGAATTTTTAGCCAGGAGAAATTGGCTGTGAATTAAAAGTAGCTCTAGGTGGTTTTCCAGCCTTGCCATGGGTGAGGAGCAGCCTGGGGAGGAGGAGTGAAGGCAGGAGGGTGCTGGGGCTGCTGCTCACACCTCATGTTCCCTATTCCCCCCTGCCCCAAGGAATTCTGCAAAAAGCCAATTTTTGTTTTAAAAACAAGGATCAGAATGGGGCCTACTCTCCCATTTCCCCATCCAGACAGGGTTCATTCCTTCCCTGTGCTCCTTCTCTCCTCCTTCTCACAGCAGCATTCCTCCATTTCCAAAGGGGGAAAAGCCTGATTTTGCTTTTCTCTCCCATTTATCATTAAAGCTGTTGTGGATTTCCCTGGGAAACTCAGCCTGGAGCATCCCAGAACCCGTCCCCACTGCACCCAAACTCTCCCCATGGTCCCCTCGTCTCATCTCCATTTTGGGGTTCATTGCTGTTGTTACAAAGGCAATTTTTTTGGGGGGGTGGGGGTGAGGGGAAGGGAAACGAGGTTTTTTTCTTTTGTTGGGATTCCTTCTCATCCTTCCCAGTGTTGGGGGGGCAGAGTGTTGATAGCATTTTGCCATGCCACACAGCATAGTGTTATACAAGCAAAGAATTTTGGCTAAAATCCAAAAAACATTACCCAGGAAAAAAGGCAAACTGTGAGTGAGACTCGATCATTTGTTGTTCTTCTGTGAAAAGACTTGGAAATTGTCAGAGGACAGTTCGAGTTATGATTTTTCCCTTTGTTTTTTTTTTTTGTTGTTGTTGTTGTTGTTGTTTGGTTCTGGTTTTTTTGTTTTGTTTTTGTTTTTTTTTCCCCCGTTCATACATGTAACTGTTATTTTTGCAAACAAGACAGTCTTGAATTAGATGAAAAAGTTAATAAACAAAATGGCGACTCCAATATTTAGTAAGATCACCATGACTACCAAGATGGGAGCTGAACCCTGCAAGAGAAAGAGAAGGACAGGAGTTAGATGGATCCTTGGAATTCTGCAGGGATTCCAGGAGAATCTGGGGAGAATCCAGGAGAACCTGCTCTGGGGAGTCCAGGCAGCTCTGGGGATGAGCAGATCCCAAGTGACACCTCCCAAAGTGCCCAGGAACCCTTGGAGGATTTTTGAAGCTGCCAAACAAACACTTGGCTGCACCCCCTGATGGATCATGGATCATCCCATGCCACTCCCATAGGAATTCTGCCCTTAAAAACATAACTAAAATTGGTTGTTTATCAGGGGGTCAACTAAAAGGAAAAGAAAAAAAAACCACAACAAAAAAAGCAGATTATATGGGATCTTAGAGTGGTTTGGGGATGGTTTGAAGTGTCCACAGGACATTTCCCAATAAACACAGCTGTTTTCCAGGTGTCCTGGATATCAGGCCAGCACACGGGGCTCCATGTTCAGGCAGCATTTTGGGAATGCTCTAGTAACCTTTCCTGAGTTTATATGGACCAAATGAAGCTCCTGGGAACCACCTGGAAGTGTCCAAGGCCAGGCTGGACGGGGCTTGGAGCAACCAGGGATGGTAGGAGGTGTCCCTGCCGTGGCAGGGGTGGGATGGGATGAGCTTTAAGGTCCCTTCCACCCAAACCATGCCAGGATTCTGTGATTTTATCTGGAAAGCATTGCAGGAACCCCACTGCAGCTGCCCCGTGCCCACACCCACCCCAGCTGGGCTGAACATCCCAGGAATGGGAGCATCCATTGCTTCCCCTGGAGCACGTCCTGGACAATCCCAGGAACGTCAGGGCACTGCAGCCAACCCTCCAGCACATCCTTCTATGGGACACCAGTCAGGAAAACATCCACTGGCACCTCATCCATCCTGGCACCTCATCCATCCTGGCACTGCCATCCCGGTGCCACGGTGTGAACGTGGCTCGCACCAGGGCACGTGGGTGGTTGCTTTTCCTTGGATTTGCTGGGATCCTCAGCTATTCCTGCTGCATCCCAGCCCTGGGATGGTCCAAACGCTTTTCCCCAGGCTCCTGCCCCCTCCTGGCGCTGCCCAGGTCGCTGGGATGGAGTGGGGACAGGGCTGGGCACCCCTTGGGAGCTCTCCATGAGTGGCTCTGCGGAGCTGCTGGAAAATGAACGGGAAGAGGCAGCTCCCGGCTGGCCGGGGATGGTTTCTGTTCCCAGCAGCCTGATTCAGCTGCCGTTTGGGAGTGGGTGGCAGCGAGGATGCTGCAGCCTGCTGGAAAGGCATATTTGTAGCTTAGCAACAGGGTCAAAGGCAGCCAAGCCAAGGCAGGGATTGCGGAGAGCAGCCAGGTACCCGTCCAGGGCTGGCTGCTCCCGGCAAACCTCTCCTCCTGTGCCGTGAAAAGCCTTCCAAAGGCAGCAACCACCCCCTGCTCGCCGCTCCTTCCCTTCCCCAGCCCGGCCGTGCCAAGCCGGGCCTTGCTGGCGCTGGGAGGGATTAGCTGCATTTCAGAAGATTATTGGGTTTTAGGGTTTTTGAGCTGCTGGTAATATAATAACAGATTGCAGGCGATTATCAGTGTCATTGTTTGCCTTGGCACGGCCCCGCCGAGGCACCGAACAAGCTCCTGGCCCGGCCCCGCAGCCAGGGAAGGCTCAGCCCCATTCCCTGCGCTGCTCCATGGAGGAATTCCCTGCCAAACCAGCACAGGCAGCGCTGCCCCTGCTCTGCTCACGCTGCTGATCCCTCCAGTTCCCTGTTCCCTCACTTCGGGATGCTGCCGAGGCCCAGCCCTTCGGTGGGATGTGTGCAGGGAGGGAGCACAGCCTCCACTGGTCACTTCTCCCAAGAAACAGCAAGAGGACAAGAGGAATCAGCCTCGAGTTGTACCAGGGAGGCTCAGATTGGATATTGGGGATACTTGGATATTCAGGAATAATTCTTCACCCAGGGCAGTGGTGGAGTCCCCATCCCTGGAGCTGTGTGGATGTGGCACTTGGGGACATGGAGCAGAGGTGGCTGGGCAGTGCTGGGAGAATGGTTGGACCCAATTCCAGAGCGTTTTCCAGCCTAAATGATCCCATGGCTCTGTGATTTACACACAAGGCATCAAAGCTGGGCCCTCAGCTGGAAGATTGGGAGGATCCAACACCTGCTCACACTGGCAGCCCTGGATCCCTGTGCACAGAGGTTCTGCTCAGGCCCAGGATGGATTTGCAGAGAACGCCTCTCAGTTGCCCCATCTCTGAGTCAGAAAAGAGCTAAATCCAACATCCAGCAGCCCCTGGGCAGGGCAGGGGCAGGAGAAAATCCTTCCTTTGCCATTGCAGCCACGGGATCTGCCACATTTCCCAGCCAGAGCATCCCAGGATTAGGATGGCCAGGGAGGGCTGGGAGCTCTTCAAACCAACCAGCTCGAATCCAGCACACAAATTCTGCCTCCTTTTCACAACTCCCTCTTCTTAACCCCCTCCTCCCTGTGCTGCTGTCCAGGTGGGAATGGCAGGGAATGGCAGCTGCTGCTGGATAAGCAGTTTTGCCCCTGCAGAGCTTCTGTTTTAGCCCCAGTTACAGATCCTGCTGCACTTCTCAATGCTCACATCTGCCTGGTTTCTGTCTCGTGAGGTCTCGGTGCCTTCCCCTCTGCTCAGAGGGAAGTTTGCCCTTCTCCCCTCTCGTGGCAGGGATGGCCTGGGGGATGTGGCAGCACTGAGCATCATTCCTGCTCCCTGCCTGGGCAGGAGATGGATCAGTGCTGGAGCTGAGCTTTGGGAGAGAGGCTTTGCTAAGCCCAGCCTGGCTGCAGGGCACTGATCTCCTTTTTTGCTGCAGCAAAGGACCAGTGCTTTAAAACCAGTGGCTTCTAAACCCTTCCCACTGTGTTCCCACCTCAAAGAGGAGACACAGCCCCTGATTTGCAGCTTTGCATGTTGCTGTCATAGTTTGGTGGGGTCAAATTCAATTTTTTTACTATAATATCCCTGGAGTCCTTCACAGGAGAAGGAAAAGACCTGCCAAGGATGGGAATCTATATCAATATCACCTCGGCACGAGGATCCTTCTCTACCAACAGGTTGGATCTCCAAGGATTTTTAAGCTTTGCTTCCAAGCTTAAAGAGCAGAAACTTAGACCTAAACCCATGGAAACATTAAATAGGAATAAACCATGGTTATGGCACAGGAGGAATAACTGTAATTGTAGCTGTAGAGTAATTCCTGCCCCTCTGCCTTGTTTGTTTTTATCCTGGAACTGTTGTGTAGCAACTCTGGAGTTTTTATGGGAATACGACGGACAGCTGGTTTACAAATGCAATTGTGGCATAATTAATTTAAGCATTAGCAATCCATTATTATCTGTTATCACAGGGTACAAGCTCTGCCTCTCTGCCATGGAAACCAGAGTGCAGGTTACCTAGGAATCCCTCCGGGATCTATTAAGTGCAATTACTAAGGACTTGGATCAGCAAAAAAAAAAAAAAAATTAAAAAAAAAAATGCACCATTTTCCAGCCTCAGCACTGCAGAAAGGGCTGCAAACTTAGCAGCTCGGTGACATTTGTGCTGAATTGTCACATCATTGCCAGGAACAGGCTCTGTGAAATGGTTAAGGAGCATTTAGCAAAGGAAACATCAGGGAGGCACTTGGCTTTCTCCAGCGGATTGCAGCAGCTCCCGTGGCTCCAGGAAGGGGCCCAGGAGATGCTGAAAGTGCTTGTGTGAGTGAAAGTGAGTTGGGTGGGATGGAAAAACCTGCTTCTGGGGGAAAAAAGGCTGAAAAAATGAGAGGTTGTCCTCTTAGAGATCCTTTAGCCTCCTAATGAACTGATTTGTCAGCCCTGGTTCAATCCTCACCTTCCAGGTGCTGAGACTGAGCTCAGTGTGTTTGTTTAGGTATGTTTGAAGCTTTCATTTTAAGATTTTTATTCTAAAAACAGCAGTCAAAATTTGGTTCTAATGCAGTCGGAAGCTGGTGTTTGGCCCCAGATTTTCCAAGCTAAGAGATGGGATTGGGCTCAACCCCAATATCCAGATGAGAGGAGCAGAGCCAGGAAGGTGCTCCCAGGTACATCAAAGGCCCTGGAGATGAAAAGGCTTCCAAAAGGACCCTGTCAAGTTGAACATCCCATTTCTCTCTGAAGATTATTTACCTCAGGTTGTCTGAACACGAAAGGGATTAGAGGAGGAGCAGTTTGTGATTATTATTTGTCTTAAGAGGAGACAAACCCTGCATCAATGCTCAGCCCTGCCTCATTCCAGAGCTCTCATGGCAACAGGACTCCTCTTCCTCCTTATTCCCACAAAATGATGGCTTCTGTTTGTTCAGACACACAGCTGCCACCCGGGATTGAGGTGAATCTGGCTGGTTGAGATGAAAGGAATAAGGAAAACCCAGGGATGATTGTGCTGGGAGACCTGGGGATGGCTCCCGATGGGGAAAAAAAAATAAATGGGGAAACCCGAAGCTGGAAGGCCACAGGGATAAATCACAGGGTTTAATCCCCTCATGCCAAACAAGTCCCCAGGTCCCTTTCCCAGCAGCCTCATCCCAAAGCAGCCAAACAGGAACATCTCCATGCGCAGGGAAGCTTCACACCCCCAACAGAGGGTGCCTGGTTGGGGTGGAGAAAACACCCAGATTTTATTTTTAACTCCTTTTACGACCTTTAGGGCTAAAGGTGCCTTAAAAAGGAGGGGAGAATCATCTCCACCTGGAGACGAATCCCTCCAGGAGTAAGCTGGCAGCGCTGGCAAGGGCAGCATCCAGCGGGGCGACACCGGGGAGGCCGCGCCGAGCCCCGTGCCCACAGCCCCGGCTCCGGCGGCTCGGCACATCCCGCTCCGCCCGCAGATTGGCTGCCTGCTCCTGCCTTCCCCCAGCGACAGCGAAACCTGCCTGGAATATCTTGCTGGCAAGTCCGCCCCTCTCCCGTTCTGCCGGAGGAGGGAGGGAGGGAGGCAGGGAGAGGCGGCCGGGAACCCTCCCCGCCACCCCCGCGGGGACAGGGGGGGCTCTCGGAGATCCCTCAGCCGGGAGATGCCTTTAGAGCCTCTTTCCCCGGGAATTTTGGCATTTGGGCTGGGGTTTGCTCCGTGTGACGCTGCGGGGAGTAGTCAGGGCTGACTGGGCTGCTTTGGGCATCCCTGGGGATGCGATGGCAGAGGGCACCTTGAAGGGCCAGCCCGGAGCCCCTCACAGCGCCAGGGTGCCCTCAGCGAGAGCAGGCCCGTCCCTGCAGGCCCTGGAGTGTTGGTGACCGCCGCTGCTGAGCAGGACAGGGGTGATGGATCGGGCTGGGCTGTGCCTGAGCCCCGGCCCTTCCCGCTCAGCTGCTCCGTGCCTAAAGCGCTTTTCCCCCCCTTTCAGGTGTTCAGCACCTGCAGGAAAGGAGATCCGGTCCCTTCCTTTTCTCCCCAGCCCTGCCACGGGCTGTGGTTTGTGGATAAAAGGCTCGCTGGCGGTTTAGAAAGCTCCTTTCCCTTTCCAGTCTTTCAACAATTCCTTTTTTCTTTTCCCGTTTTAGGTCTCCTCAAAGGCTCCAGGAGCCTATGAAGCATCCAGGCACAGGCTTTGTGCCTCGTGGGCCTTTAAGGCCAGCAAGGATGGTGACGTTCCTATAAATCCCTTAATCCCACAACACCGGCACCGCTCCTGGCACGTTGGCTCTCGTTTTCCTCTGCCCCAACGCTGACAATTGCTGTGAGTTTGTCCTCTGGGTGCTGGGGTCAGTGCCCACAGAGGCACAGAGAGATCAGGTGGCCTTAAATGTCATTTTAAAGCATTTGTGTGGCTCAGTGACCCCGAAACCCCCAAATGCCCTGAGACCCAACACCAAGCAGTGCTGAATTTCATTGACGTTATTGAGCCGTGGCCTCAAGAAATGCCCTTTATGAGAGGGTTTTTCAATTCCTGATGTGCACCCCCAACAAAGGGGCTGGTTCTGGGAGCTTCTTTTAAAGGACTGGGGAAAAGTGACAGAGGAGAACAAAGTTCCTACAGCTCCTACAGCAGCGTGGACTTCTGAGTCCTCTGTGGAGTCCGCATCCCTGCCTGTGCAGCTTTGAAAAAGCTTGGATTCAAGGCCTGTGGCTCCCAGCTTGTTTTCCAGACAGGACTCAAGAGCAGTGATTTTTTTGGAGTGTGTTTTTTCAGACCTGCACCCCCAGCCCATTCCTGCACTGCCTCTGGAAGCTGGAGCTGCCACTCCAGCACAGAGCCAGCCCCTGGGCTCGTGGATGGCTTGTGCAGAGCTGGTTTAGGGCAGATTATTTTTAAAACAAGCTAAGCTGTGAGGGTGAGCTGGCTTCTGCTCAGGGATACCTCAGGTAGGGCAAAAATAGTTGAGCAGGATGCAGGGGGGTTTTGCAGGATGGAGAGTGTGAATGTCCTGTGCTGTGTGGAGATGGATGTGGGGTCTATGGGATAAATCCTTCCCCCTTAGCCTTCCCCTCCTCCTCCTCAGGGGTTCACCACTCCCTGAAGTCTGAAATGCTTCTGATGGCAGGTGCAGGTGAGGTCACAGATTTGGGCAGGAGGTTGGAGCACAGATCCCTGCACCTCCCATTCCTCCACTACACCTTCCCCTGCTCCTGTCCAACCACCCCATCCCTGCCAGGCCACTGGAACAAAACCCTGCTAGCACCGTGCAATTCCTGCTAGAACAAATTGTTGCTGGCATTGTGGGTTATTTAAATCCACATATTATCTCTTCCTCTGTATTACATTAGCTTCCTCCCAAACCTTCGCCATCTGTTCCACCCTCGGTTATGAATGTGAGAAAACTGAACATGCTGCTCCACAGCTCCAGCACTTCCAAAGTAGGATGTGCATCCTAATGGCTTCTCCATGCACTTCTCCATGCAGGCTGGGCCCTTCCTTGGTGCCCAGGACTCTCTGGGAATGACCAGGAATGTGTTGGTGGCAGTTTGCCTCCAGCCATGTGGAGGGAGGTTTATGCTGACAGCTCCGAAGTGGGAGCACATCTGATGGGCTGGGTGGGGAGACAGCCCCGGGCTGCTTGTGCCAGTGATCTCCCCAAAATCACGAGGAGAAACAGTGGTTTCATCCCTCCTGTGGGCCCTGTGTCTCCCAGGTTGTGTTATCAAAGGCGCTGGAACATCTGCGCGTCCCATGGCCTTGCCAGGCTTGTGTCTGTGCAATTACTGCTGCTGCTCTTCCCCTCTGGGAGCCTGTCAGGCTCCTAATGCTGCCTGTCATGTCTCCAGTGCTTCCCAGGCAGGCAAGGACAGCCTGCATGGCTCTGGTTTTCCAGGGCTGCAGGTTTTCCAGGGCTCCTGTGGAGCCCCTGTGCTCAGCTCCCCCTCGGTGCTGGCTGGGAGCTGCCGAGCCTGAGAGATCTAGGGCTGCTGGGGGGATTTATCAGCAAGGAAGGTGGGGCAGATCCATCCTTCCTGCATCCCAGGCTGCTGTGGAGGATTTATCCACAGCCTGAGATGCAGGGAAGGTGGGGCAGATCCATCCTTCCTGCATCCCAGGCTGCTGTGGGCAGGATTTATCCACAGCCTGAGATGCAGGGAAGGTGGGGCAGATCCATCCTTCCTGCATCCCAGGCTGCTGTGGGCAGGATTTATCCACAGCCCCAGCAGGGAAGCTGGGGCAGATCCATGCTTCCCACGTCCCAGGCTGCTCCCTCCTCTCTCCCCACCTCGTCTCTGCTGGCAGGTGCTGGAGGAGCAGGGATGCTGCAGCCATGGCAAATGTCACCACACCTCACACACCCCGATGCCTCTTGCCTGAATTTGCGCCCTGACTGACAAATTCATTTGAGTTTCATGACCAGACACCATCCTGTGCTCCCCTGACAGGGAGATTTAGCTCCTTCCTGCTGAGATGTCACCTCCTGAGGGTGACAGGTTTTCCATTTCTCCTGGGTAGGTCTGGGGCGTCCTCATGGGACACCTCCAGCCCTGCCCTGTGTTTGGCACTGACTCAACAAGGGGCAGTTTGGGGCAGTGGTGGCTTCCCCAGTGCCCCCAGCAGACCCCATCACCTCTGCTGTCAATGCCAAACCAACGGGGACAACAAGTGAGGAAGCTTCTAATGGGAAATCCAGGAATCCTCAAAAAACAAGACTGCAAAAAACCTAAACCCACCCAGCTCAGCCTTTTCCGAGGAGGTTCAGCTCTGTCCAGGTCCTGTCTGGTGATGTCCAACCTTAGACCCACTCATCCTCCAGACCCCCACAGCCTCCCCAGGCAATTCATTACAGCCCTCACCTCATTAGCAATGGTTAATGGCTCACCCTCCTTGACTTTAAGCCCATTAATTCTGTTCGTGGAGAACAGATCATTCCCTTCCACTTTGCAGCAGCTTTTAAGATCACTCTGTCTTCTCCCTTGAACACCTCCAGCCCTTCCCAGCAGGCACTTCATGCCCAAAGTGTCCTTGCCTCCCCCAAAATGAGGGTGGGGGGTCTCACAAGGAGTTGTCCTGGACCAGCAGGAAGCTCTGTGGCCATACCCATAACTCAAGGAAACACCACCAATGCCTTGCCTGCTCCTGCAGCTTTCCCACCCAATTCCCAGCAATAATGGATTTTTATTGCTGGCCCAGGGGCTGGGCTGCAAGGCTCCATTCCTCCAGGGAAAATACTGCTGCTCCCAGCACAGTCTGCAGGGAACACCCCACACCAACGTCCAGTAGGATGGGAGACGGGAGGAGAAGGGGATTCAAGGCACAAACCGATGATAATTCACATTTTCTGAATTTCCCTCCTGTCCTGCTCTGCTCAGCCCCACAACAGCCCCAGGCTCCCCGGCCAGAATTCCAACCCAATCCCCTCACTCACTCACTCACCGTACTGGATTTGAGCGCATCCCCACTGTCCTCTTCAGATTCTAGTGCAACAGGTAAAGATTTCTGTGGTGGGGAGAAGGTTAAGTCCCACCTCAGTAGCCGAGGTTCAGCTTTGTCCCCGAATCTCAGGTTTTCCAGTTTCTGCACCGTGGGCTCGGCAGAGGAAGCTGGCCTGAAATTCTCTTTGTTCTGGGACTTAGACCTCAGTCTCTGAACCCCGAAGCCCCGCTCTTCCCCGCGGTGCTCGTCAGCCGCGCTCCTGCAGCCTCCCCCTTTGCTGTAGTGTCTTTTTTGGGTG
This sequence comes from Irena cyanogastra, assembly GCA_013397155.1. NCBI lineage: Eukaryota > Metazoa > Chordata > Aves > Passeriformes > Irenidae > Irena > Irena cyanogastra. The sequence goes on from VWZV01008547.1 coordinate 83,897, forward strand.
TGAATCTCTTGCATATAAGAATCCATCCTCATGAGGGGCTTCATCTCCATCTCGTAATTGCTCATCTTCTCCTCGTCCAGCTCAAGCAGCTTGGAGCTCCCTGAGCTGTGGTTGTGGGACCTGTGGTGGGAAGTCCATGAAACCGTGGCTGGGGAATCTGTCCACCTCTCTCTCGGCTTGTGGTTGGAGGCCGAATGTTTGTGTCCCCCGCTCCGCCCTCTGTAGTCTTCGGGGACGGCGGCGGAGCCCAGCTGCCCGCTGCGCATCGTCCCGCTCCTCCCGGCGCGGCTCCCGCCCACCTTCTCTTCGCTCCAGCTGTTGGGGCGCAGGTAATCCCCGCCACGCCCCTCCAGCAACATCTGGATCTCGCCGCCCCTCTCTTCGTCCACCGAGACCTGCCTGGAGAAGTGGGCGCTCTTGTTCCTGCAGGAGGGGCCGAGGGGCGGCGTGGGGCAGGGGCTGGCGGGGAAGCTCTGCAGCGGGCTGTCGTCGGGAGTCAGGTCGGACGGCGTGGTCCCTTTGCGGTACAGCTCGGGGCTCTCTTGCTGCAGGGGCGTCCCGGTGGAGAGGACCTCGATGTCATCGCTCGAGTTCTGCCGCTTCGGCCGCTGGCATTCGAGCCCTTGGGGGCAGCCGTGGAGAGGAGAGAAGGGAGAGGGGAAAGCAACAGGATTATTTCAGGTTGGTGGATGCCCTGCGGGTTTTTGGTGGCACGGAACGGGGAGCAGAGGGTGGGGTGGTGGGGAGCAGCGGGGTGGGATGGGGACAGCAGTGTCACAGTGTGACACTGCACTGGTGTGACACCAAACCTGCCCTGAGCCCTGGCCTGCAGAACCACGGCCAGCACAGGAACAGTTTTCCAACCCCAGAGATGTGGAGAAGCCACCAGCGATGAGAGCTGCTGGGAAGAGCTTCTGATGGTTTTTTGGGATCCATCTGACCACATTTCCTATCAGTTCCCAGTCTGGAAGCATGGGAAGGGAAATCTGTGACGTAGCTGGTGGCACACCCTGTGCTCTGTGTTTGTGTGTGCCGGGTGTCACTGGGACCACCCTGGGTGTGCTGGGATCGTCCTGAGTGTGATGGGTGACACTGGGATCACCCTGGGTGTGCTGGGTGACACTGGGACCACCCTGGGTGTGCTGGTGTCACCAGGATCACCCTGGGTGCCACTGGGATCACCCCACACCAACAGCCCTCACCCTCCTCCTGGATGGGAACCACCTCAGGTTTCATCTGCCAGGTGCAGGAGGGAAACAGACACATCTAGGCAGGTGTGCAAGAAATCCCCATGAACCTCCTACCTGAGAGCTTTCCTGCCCCACACAGCCCAGCAGGACAAGGAGATTTCCCTGCCCAGGCCAGGGTGGGGTGGAAGGACAGGGCTGATTTTGGTCCCATTCAGGGCCACCTGAGGCCAGCACTCCCCATCCTCCTCATCCCACTGCAGGCTCCTCATTCCTTCAACTCAGAGACTTCCCAGGCAGGGTCACCCTGGGGATGGGCACTTCAGGAGGGGCTGAGTGTCTTCTGCTGCTGGAGGGACACGGAACAAAAACCTCCAACGTGTTCATCACTGACGAAATACCAAACGATTTCAAGCGAGCTAATAGTGGTTCATTCTCCTTTTCCCCTCTCCAGTTGTTCCCAGCTAAAGCCATGCTAAATTAGGTGAATAATTTGATAAATATATTAAGTGCCTAATGCCCCTGAAATGCATCTAATTGTGACTGCTGTGGCGAGACAAGAAATGAGTCTTGAAAAGGGAGAGCTCAATTTTTGTGCCATTGTTTAAAAATAAATGCTCGGGAGTGCCTGCTCAGGTCTCTCCCCTTCTGCTGGGTAATTTTCTCTCTTGGATCTTTTTGGGGAGCTGCTGGGATGTGCCTTCACCCCTGCCAGCGTTGGGATACACACAGGGAATGCTGGAGTCCCCACTGGAGCACTGGCAGGGAAGGAAATAGTAAAAAACACTGCTTGGAAATCTACCCAAGCAATTTATGGGAAATAGTCTCCTAATGACTCGAGTTTTTGGGACAATACTCACATTGTCCAGCCTTCATTTTTTCCCCTGTTTGTATGTGGGAGACTGAACCTCCTGGGATTTATCCAGGATCCCTGAAAAATCCTGGTGTTGGTGGGAAATTGCTGAGAAGGAGAAAGGTGGAGCTCACCCCTCTGTTTTCCTGCAGAATATCTGTCTCTGGGATAAAAGACAAGATTTTTTGAGGCTGTTTTCAAGTCATTTCTGTCCCAGCCACCGTCCAAGATCCCAAATGGGAAGCTGAGGCACAGAGGGATTAAAGGATTTCACATGAGAAAGCTGGAAAGCCACCTGTGGGAATGGGCTCACCCAGACTTTGGGGTGTCCCTGGTTTTTGGGCTTTACCTTCCCCAGTCCAGGGATTTTGCTGGAGTTCCAGGGATTTGCAAGCTTTCCACCAGCTCCGAGGCCTCCAGAGCTGATCTGCAGCCCCACAACCAGCCACAGCCTGGCTACACCCCCTGCTCCTGTTCCCAGAGCCCCAGAGAGGGGACAAGAAACCCCAGTGATGCTCCCCACAGCCACACCAGGGAGATGTCACGGAATCCCCTCACCCCAAACCCTCCCGAGCCACCAATCTGCAGGTTAATTAATCCACGGGTTAATTCCCGAGGGCTGGGGCTCCGGGAGGAGCAGCACTGGGGGTGCTGGGGCACAGCTGGGGCACAGCTGGGGCGCGGCTGCCCCCAGCCCCGGAGCCCGCAGGGATGGAGGCGTTTCCTTGTGCAGGAGCTCCGCGGATGCACCGGGGCCGTTTCGGCACCCGAGGATGTGCAACAATTATCCCGGAGCTAAAATTAGTCCCGGGGCACGTGATGTTCCTGGAAGAACGGCTGTGAGAGCGCGAAGGAGGATGCAGAGCACCGAACGTGGATTTCCAGCGGGATGGAGGCAGCCGAGCCCGGCCTGCGAGGCTTCAAAGCCAAGCTCGAGGAGCCGCATTTGGGATTTGGGAGCCTCTGGCTCTGTGTGCTGCCGTCACCGGGAGGGATTTGGTTCTGCAGCACCACCCGAGCCACGGGCCGACCCTGCTGTGTGCAGGAATTGGGATTGATGGGCACCTGCAGGTCCCCATGGCTGACGGGCATGGAAACCGTGGGTGACACAGGATACAAACCAGGGATAGTTCTGGTTTTCCCAGGTGAAAACCTTTACCTTCCAGGAGCTGCAGCTGCCCAGGGGTGTCCAGGGCTGATGCTGAGGTGGGCACAGACCCCTCTGTGGTGTCCCACAGCACCCACAAACCCTCCAAGGGGGGCACTCGCTGTGCCAGGTGGATGGTACCCACACTCAGCTCCCTGCCAGGAACACATCCAGCACCCAGGATCCCGTGGAAAGGGAGCACAGCCAGCACCCAGGGGTGGGTGGCACTCAGCACCCACCACAGCACGCCCTGGGTGGCACTGGGGACCTGCAGCACCCTGCAAGGGAGCACAGCCAGCACCCAGGGTCCTGAACGAGGAGGGGACATCCAGAACCACAATTCTGAATTTGAGGAGCACATCCAGCACCCATAATCCTGAACAAGGAAGGGCACCTCCAGCACCCACAATTCTGATTAATGGGGGCACATCCAGCACCCAGGATCCCGTGCAAGGAAGGGCATTTAGAGCACCTAAAATCCTGTGGAAGGGAGACAAATCCAGCACCCATAATCCTGCGAAAGAGGGGCACACCCAGCACCCACAATTCTGAATATGGAGGGCACATCCAGCACCCACAATTCTGAATATGGAAGGCACACCGAGCACCCACAATTCTGAATATGGAGGGCACATCCAGCACCCATAATTCTGAATATGGAGGGCACACCCAGCACCCACAATTCTGAATATGGAGGGCACACCCAGCGCCCACAATTCTGAATATGGAGGGCACACCCAGCGCCCACAATTCTGAATATGGAGGGCACATCCAGCACCCATAATTCTGAATATGGAGGGCACACCCAGCACCCACAATTCTGAATATGGAGGGCACACCCAGCACCCACGACCCTGTGCAAGGTTGGCACGCAGAGCTCTTGCCACACTGGCAGTGTGCTGGCAGCTCCCCCATCCCCGCTGAGCCCCGGCCCAGCTGTCCCCAGCCTGAGGTGGCAGGTCTGTGGATGACACAGCCACTCGCACCCGTTATCTGCCCGAGCGGCTCCGCAGGCGCTGCCAGCTCTCCCGGCACATCTGGGATGCTGTGTTTGTTTTTTAATGTGCTGTAAGTGGAGCCGCCTTCCCTCCCCTCCCCTCTCGTGGCTCACACACCCCCCCAGACAGAGCTCCAGCCACACAAACCCCAGCACGAGCCAAGCGCCACGGCCCCGTGCAGGAGGTAGTAAAAAATGTATTACCTAAAAATATCTTTCCAAGAGGTGATTTAAACCAGCAAAGTCTCCTGGCAGGAGGAAATGGAGATGAGGAACATCTCAGGGCTGGAGAAGCCCCTGGGAGCGCGCAGCCCTGCGAGAAAGCTCAGCTCTGCCATGGACAGATGGGGCCGGGGCAGGAGGAGGGATGAGCGGGTTTGGAAGGAGGCTGAGCCTCCTCCCGCAGCCGGGAGCTGCCGCGGGATGCAGGGGATGCTCGGCTGGGGATGTGCCCTGCCTCAGGCTGCAGCAGCCCCAAAGCCCGCGGTGCTGAGCCATGGGATGGCCCCGGCCGCCCCCGCAGCTCGCTGAGGCGAGCACGGGCCAGGCTGGGCCAGCAGAGCCGATGTCCCTTGTCCCCGAGCTCGGGAGCAGCCCCGGCCCTGAGTCACCAGCAGCAGCCCCTGGAGCAATTAACGCGAGTGAGTAATCCTCGCTCAGAGCTGGCAGGGGAGAATAATGACATCCTGAGGGGGGCTCGGTGCTGGAAAACTTCTCGATAAAGCCAGCCACACATTAATTATGATGTTAATTATTGCTGGGGGGATTTGGGGGAAGCTGCCACTCCCAGTCGGCTGCAGACCCCGGCCCGACCCTGGCTCGGCTTCAGCTCCGTCCTCCCCGAGCCTTTGCTGAGCAAAACGTGACAAACCAACAGGGAATGCTGAAAATGATGGAAGGAGGGAAGGAGGGAAGGAGNTCCCTGTGACTGATTTGCACAGCCGAGGGAAGGGTAAGGTCCCACTGGGTCCAAACTTTCCAAAGAAGTCAGGAACTGCACCAGCCACGGGTGTAAAGTCAGTGGGGACCTCTGGGATCATCTGTGTTTGCATCCAGAGCCCTTGTTGGGCTCTTTCTGTGCAACCACCAAGAGCTATGAGCTAAAAAATGGGGGGGGGGAAAGAGGAACTACCAGGCAAAAAGCACAGAATAAGGTGGAACTGTTGGATGTTGACAGCCCCGCCCTAAATCTCCCAAAACCTGGTGCTCCACGGAGCTTTCCCCCTCCAGGAGCTCCGGTGGGCACGGGGAGCTGCGGGCACAGGCTGAGCCTGCAGCCAGGGCAGTTCTGGGGGGTCAGGGGCGCGTGCAGGGCAGGGCCTGGCAGGGACTGACCGTTCTCCCTGTGCTGGAAGGAAGGCGAGAACTCTTTGGCAGTGATCCTGGCGATCCGCGCCTCCTCCTGCGCTTTCTGCGCCGCCGTCACGGCCGCCTCCGCCTTGGCCCTGGAGTGAGAGGTCCTGCAAGGCAACACGAGACACCAGCACCCCGTTAGGCAGCTCCTCCCCGCCACGGAAAACCCCAAATCTCCCCCGCGGGCTCCTCCAAAACCCTTCGGCTGTGAAGGAGAAATGCCAGCAGAGCTCGGGGCTGGTGGGGAATGGGGGATTCTCCAACACCTTCATGAGCTGCTCCTCAGCCTGGAAATCACCCAGGAGATTCAGATTTGCTCCCCCAGGGTCCCTCCAGCCCATTTCCCACCCCATGCCAGCAGCATCTCCGTGCGTCTCCCACGAGCCTCCAGGGTTGAATTTAAAGCTGGTTTGGTTGGGTTTTTTTAACCAAAACTATTTTTTTGAGGAATGATTAAAAAAAAAAAAAAATCCACGCCCACCCCCACGTTTTGCATAAAATGCTGGGTGTAAATAAATTCTGGGAGCCGAGGTAGGAGTGGGGGGTTCAGCCTCCACTCCCCCTTCACACATTTTGCCCAGGGCAGTTTTTCCCTCTGGATCAACAACTGTCCCCTGCACTTGCCAATGATCCCCAAAGGCGTTTTTTGGGTGGCATTTCATCCCATCACTCAGGATTTACAGCTCCTCTGAGAGCATCCTCTGGAGGTTGCTTTGCCCCTTTTTTCCCCTTATCCGAGCTATCCAGGCACTTTCAAAAATTCCTGCTCCCACCCCGGTGCAGGCAGGGTTATAAATAACTCTGCTGATTTCTTTTCCCTCCAAAACCAGGCCCTCCATCTCCTTTAATCATTTTTTTTCTGCCTCTCTCTGAATTCCCTCTAATTTCTCGACATCTGCGTGGAGAGGGAGTGCCATTTCTGACAAGCTCCTAAAAATGGAAAACAGGGCCAGGAATGTGCCTGCTTTGGTTGGGGCTGGGGAACAGGGTGTGAGTGTGGCTGTGCTGTCACCTGTGCTCCGCTCCTGACACTTCTCCATCTCTTTGCTCTGATAAATGCTTTATTCCCAGCCATTGGCTGCTTTGGAGTAGCCTTGGAAGCGAATCCGAGCTGTTTTCCAGAGTTATTGGAGGTGCTGGAGGGGCTGTGGTGATGCTGCTGCAGGCCCTGAGGGTTCTCTGGGATTGTTGCACCCAAAAATTGGGTTTAAATGGGATTTTACCCACGTGGAGCCCAGCGCTCTCCCTGCTCAGCACTCAGAGGAGGGGACAAAGGTGTCACAGCCCATCCCCTGTCAGGGATCCCTGCCCTGCTCTTTTAGGAGGAGCAGGGATGCCCCAAGGAGGAGCTGCAGCAAACTGCTGGGAGAGGAGGTGCAGACTGCTCGCGTTTTTCGTGGAATCATGGAATGGGTTGGGTTGGAAAACACCTTAAAATCCATCCCATTCCAACCCCTGCCGTGGGCAGGGACACCTTCCACTAGTCCAGGTTATTCCATCCTGGCCTTGGGCACTGCCAGGGATCCAGGGGCAGCCACAGCTTCTCTGGGCACCTGTGCCAGGGCCTGCCCACCCTCACAGATACTGGGAATTCCTTCCCAATATCCCATCTAAATCCACCCTTTTTCAGCTTTGAGCCATTCCCCCTTGTCCTGTCCCTCCATGCCCTGTCCAAGTCCCTCTCCAGGTCTCTTTCCAGCCACAATTTTGGCACCAGGGTGCTCTGTGGGAAACGCTGGGGCATCAAACCTGGGCATGAAACCATCAGAGCCACCTGGAGGTTAAAAATCAGATTCTGCCTCTCTGAGCTCGTTAAACCTCTGGCATCTTCCAGGGGAGCTGCTCAGGGATGTGGATCCCTGTGAATCCCAGGGATTTGAAGATCCTCCATGCATTTATCCCCTGGCCTGGGAGCTGCCCAGGGCTGGGCTGTCTCTGCCTCACTGCAGCACTTCCCAGCTCTCTGGAATCCAGGCAAGGATTAACAGCCCTGGCCCGGGCTCAGCAGCCAGGATTGCACTCTGCTCCCCTCTCCTCCCTGGAGAGGCACTCATCCCTCCCTGCCTGCCAGGGAGGAGGCTGGAGCAGCAGCCTGTGCCGTTCCAGGGGGCTGGGGCACACGGGGGTGGTGGCAGAGTGGGAGGTGACACTGGAGGAGCCCACACAGAGCCACCAGCCTGGCCTGGGCTTCTGGGATGGCCCGGGCTCTGCTTCTCCCTGCAGCACTCAGCACTTGCTTGATGGAATCACAGGATCACTGAGGGTGGGAAAGAGCTCCAGGATCACCAAATCCAGCCTGGGACCCGTCCCCACCTTGTCCCAGCCCAGAGCACTGAGTGCCACCTCCAGGAGTTCCTGGGACACCTCCAGGGATGGGCACTCCAACCCTCCCTGGGCAGTTCCAGTTCCTGAGCCCCCTTTCCATGGGGAAATTCCTGCTGAAATCCAACCTAAATGGATTAAAGTCAGCACCCCTGGGGGATGGATGGATGGATGGATGCATTTCCATCCCTGGAAATCTCACTCCCGACACTTCTGGATCTGCTCATCCCCACGGACTCCCAGGATCGGCCCAGCAAGTGCAGGGAATTTAAAAAATGAAAACCTGGGGCTTTGCCTCAGGAAAGGTTAAAGATAAATCCCATCAGTGAAGCCACCGGTCCAAAACACACCCGGGGAGGGCTGGAATGCACTGGGTTCCCTGGAGCAGATGGGACACGCTGGGCTCCCCGGAGCGCCCGGAACGATTCATTGTTTGTAAAGCTCCCTGAGATGCTGGGAGGAGTGAAAAGCAGAATTATGGAGATCCATACGTTGCATAATAAAATCCATAAGTATTCCCAAATAAATGCCAGTAATCCAGTTAGTGCTTGCATGACTTTGTCACATCCTAAATTTACCAGCTGTCTCCTTTCTCCACGCCTGCTGCTCGTGGCGTGCGCTAAATCTTAATTCCCACTTAATTGCCTGGAGTTTATTTCCCTGGAAAAGTGGGGTTTTTTCCTCCCTGACACACGGACAGGGCCTGATCTCATCACTCTGATCCTCCTTCCCTAAGTGCTGCCATAATTTTTTTTCCAGGATGGAGACACCGAACTGGAGACCACGGTGAAAATAAGGCTGGGGCCTTCCCCACAAAACAGAATTATGGGATGGTTTGGGTTGGAAGGGACCTTAAAGATCATCCTGTTCCTGTGGGCTCATGAGGGGATGGAGGCAAGAGTGATGCAAGAGGAGCTGTTTAATTCCTCCCACCTCTGAGCATCCCCAGCCTCCTCCTCCAGCTGGGATGAATCCAGGAACCTGGCATGGTGGAAGGTGTCCCTGCCCGTGGCAGGGGGGAATGGGATGGGCTTTAAGGTCCTTCCAACCAAACCTTTCCATGATTCCAGGATTTCAGTGCACTTCACCGTCCAAGCTGAGCTGGGGGAGGGTGTTCAGGCAAAGATTGGGATTGGGAAGAGCCAGAGCAGGGAAGGCCAAGGATGGTTTGTGGCTTTTGAGTCCCCGTTTTGGGTCTCAGGGCAGAGACTCCCTGCTGGAAGGGGCTGGCCTGGAATATTTCATTTATTAATTTTTTTGCCAAGCTGACTCACTCTTCTCGGAGGATGAGCGGGCAAGTGGTCAAACTGGCAAGGGGAGCTGGCAGGAGGCAGGGAAAAATCCCAACCAACCAGATTCCCGGAAATCTTCGCAGATCTCCTGTGATTTGGCAGGAGCTGAGAGGAGAAGGGATAATACCTGGGCCTGCTTCCTAATGCCAAGTTTATCAGCTCCAGCTAATCTATAAGAAGCTGGAATCAACTGGTTTGCAAGGAAGAACTTGGCTTTTTAGGAATTCCAACAGTGACTCCAGGCTGGCTGGGAGCGAGCAAGGAGTGGATCCAAGGGTTCTGCTGCAAAGCCAGTGCTGGGGGCTGGTTTAGCCAGAAAGGGGTGAACTCCCAGCTAAATCCTCAGGGATTCAGGAAGGAAGGAAGCAAAATTCAAACCAGGTGAGGCTTGAGAGGTGTTTTGGTTCCAGGAATGCTTTGGCAGGAGAACAAGTGGGACAAATTGTGCTTTAAAATTAGGCTGGAAATTAGAGCGAGTTTACAGAAGCCCAGAAAGGTTTCCGAGCTGCAAATGTGACACCTGGAATGGCCAGGGTGGCACCTGGAGCCACGAGAAACCTGGATCACTGGTGAGTCCTTCTCCATCCCTTGTTTGAATCCATCCAGGGGAGGGATTTGCCACCTTTATTCCTATTTTCCCAGCGTTTTTGTACAGAAAATACATTCCCATAAAAACCAGGCAGCAGACACTGAGCAAACTCATGCTTGGGGGTCAAAGGGAGCTCTGTGCTGAACACAGGGACAAACCCACATTACTGGGAATGTTAAAAAGCATCCTATGAGCAAGATTTCTGGGAAAGAAGGTCTGCTTCCCAAAATTCACATGGCAGCTCTGGCTGTTCTTTTCCAAGCAAACTTCTTGCTTCCCTGAACCCGAACCTGGCTGAGGGAAGTATGAAATTCCTGCTTTATTGCTGGGATCCTGTGCAGGGATGGAGCTGCTCAGCCCTCCTCCATCCCACACCCCGGGCTCTCCCATTATCCCAACTCCAACAGGAACATCACGAGGCTGCAACAAGTCCCAAACCCTTTCCACCCCATAAAAGGACTCCGTGGTCCCTGTTTGCATGGAAAAGCTGGAAATTGGCACATTTCCCACAGGCTTCACTGGGAGTGGTGAGGATGGAGTTAAGCTGGCAGTGAGCTCATCCCTAATGAACAGCCTCAAGTTTTCCTAAGGGGCCAGGTTGGCTCCATCTGATCCACTTTGTCTCCAGGTCAATACTTCATCAGGCAGCTCTGGGGCTGGTTTTTTTCCTCTTTAAATGCATCTTTATCTTCCTATAGGAGGGAATGTTTTCTCTCCCTCCATTACAGAGCTTCATGTATTTTTCAAATGGCAAAATTCAATTAAAGCACACACCAGCTGCAAGGAAATACTTCAGGAAAAATTCAGAGAGAGCATTTGCAGGGAGTTTAAGACTCATCCAAAGCCCGGGGTCAGGAAAGCCTCGGGATGCACCTCGTCCTGGGAAGGGATGGCTGCGTGAAGGAGAAAAAGGAGATTTTCAGTGCAGCCTGCCCATGGGGAAAACCCAGGCTGGCATGAGGCTGGGAAGGGACGGCTGGATGAGGTGAGGAAAAGGAGATTTTCAGTGCAGCCTCCCCAGCGGGAATCCCTCGGCTGTGCGGGCTCCACGGGCTTGTTTTCCAGTCCCTCTGGCACAGCAGGATCCGCCGAGGGCACAAAGCACCGGCCCCCAGGGGATCGCTCACCAATCCCCCTGGCAGAGGGGGATGCTCCCCCGAGGATTTGGGATCGCTCCGGGACGGGGCAGGACAGGCGATCCCAAATCCCAGATCCCTGCCAGCGCGGGATCGATCGCTGCAACAACCCCGGGAGGCTCTGCCTGCTCCGGGCAGCCGGGAGGGGAGCCTTGGCTGGGCTTCGTGCTCTCCTAGATGGGACAAATTGGGACTGAATTATTAATAACCACTGCAGACTGTCTGGTTTCCACCTCTGCGGGAGCCTCTCTGATTTAGGGCACAGCTGCAGTGCCCATCCTGCCTCCCTTCCCCATTCCAGCGCCTCCTCCGGGTGCCACATCCCGCGGCCAGCCCGCTCCGGAGGGTCGGGGTGAGCGCAGCCCGGAGCCAGGCTCTGTCTAGACACGGCCCCGAGGGAACGGGGAGATGGCAGCAATTAACAACCTGTTCCTTATTTTCCCTATCTGCCGCTTATTGCCCCGGTAAAACCCGCTCCCAGTTCCAGCCTGGCTCTTCCCACAGCTCTCCCCGTTATTGCACCGCGCTCGCCGTGAGTGATTTGTGCAGGCAGCAGCACCGCGCTGGTCCTCAGGGGGTGGAATATTAGACACACCAATTAGCTGTCTGTGGATAAATTCCCATTTACCTGCTCAGCGCAGGCATTTTTCCCAGCCCGCTCCCTCCGTCTGCTTTTCCCTCTGCTTCCCCCTCTCCCCCCTTCCCCCTATGGCTGGAATTCTTAATTAAGGGGGAAAAAGCTGCTTAATGTGACCTCTGACATGACGTAATGCAGCCCCGAACGTCTGCTCGGGCTCTTTGCAGCCAGACACGGAGCAGGTGCTGTGCATAGCAAAGAGAGAGGCAGGGCCGGCAGCTCCAGATGGAGATTTCGGGGTGGGAGCACGGATGGATCACCCCTGAGGAGCAGCAGGAAAGCTCCCAGCAGTGGAGGGAAGGTTGGGAAAGGCTGGGATGGCATGGGATGGATGGAATGGTGATGGCACGCTCCGAAAAAATGGCTCTGGAAGTCACATCTCAAGAGAATTAAGGAAAAGTAAATACTCAAACCCTTTAATCCTGAAAAAAAAAAAATCCCCTCAATGTGTTTGTTGCTGCCCAAGAAAACAAATTAGAGAGAAGCACAGAAAATGTTGTGGTCAAGAGGCCAAATCCAAGTTTCCCTGTAGTTTTAGTGGGAAATGTCACGATAGGAGGGGAAATAATTCCCAAGGCAGCTGGGAGAGCTCGTGGGCAGCTGGGACGTGGAATGCTCGAGGTGTCCCCAGTTCATGGGGACGGGGCTGGAGCCAGGTCCCGTTCAGCTCCTTGCTCCTTGCTCCAGGCACCTGTGCCAGAGCCTTCCCCACCTTTGTGTTTTTGGAGTTACAAATGGGGAGCGAATTCACCGAGGAATCTTTTGCCATTTCACACTGAAATTTCATTTTTTAATCTGAATAGGGGGAAAAAAAGTATCCCAGGAAAAAAAGTATCCCAGGAAAAAAAAGCATCCTGTGCCTCGCCTTGGAGTGGCCAAAAGGAGTTTTGCTGGAGAACTGAATTCACAACATGGAAAGGTGCAAAGTCTCAGTGACTCGGGGGACAGGGATGAGCCATGTCCCCAAAATTCCGGGAGAAACAGCTCAAACCACATCCCTGAGCTGGGCAATTCCCCGTGGAGAAAGATGACAGCATCAAATGCCAGGATTGTCTCCAGCTCACCTTATTCCCACCATCCCGAAAAGGATTCTTTTATTTTATCTCTGTTTTTCTAAACAAAAAATGCCAATAAAATCCAAATCCATGGACGTTAAAAGGCTGGGCTGGGTGGAGCTGGTGCCCAGAGGCACCTCTGGCACCAGGATGCTCCCAGCACCTCCCTGGCCAGGGAACACATGGAATCAGCAGGGTTCAGATTCCTGCACTCCCCTCCCAGCACTTCCCTTCCTTCTGACTTGTGCCCCCAGCAAGGGCAGAGCTGATGGGCTTTGCAGGGAGATGATGCCCTGGCTGTTCTTTACAGCTGGCCAGGAAATCAGCATCTGGAGAGGGAGCCCGCTCCCGGCCATCTGTCCTGGCAACGGAGCTCTGCGGGAGGGGCAGGGAGTGAATACCCGGGGTCTGCCTGGGAGAGGGTGGCTCTGAGGCCACTGTCCCACCGAGCTCTGGCCTCTCTCCAGACTGGTCACTTTGCCTTCCTGGGGCACGAATCACCCAATCCCCCTCGCTTGCCCAGCCCTGGTGGGCTCAGGCAGGAGGGAGAGAGGCTGGAGGTGCCCCCAGGGCTCTGTCACCCCTCTGTGGGGCAAGTGCTGGCCCCAGCCCTGGTGACTGCGGGGAGAGAAATAATAAATCCTGCCTGTTGCCACAGCAACGAGCATCTCCTGCCTGCCAGGACCAACCACTTCCCTCATACCAGCTGCCTGCAGGGGTTTTTGAGCCCCAAAGTCAGCTGCACCCCCAAAAATCCCACTTTTCCTGAGGCTCCTCAAGCCCTCCCTGAGCTGCTGGGTCCCTGCTTAGCCCCATTGCACCCTGCTCACCCCAGCATCCCATGGGATGGCCTGGAAGGGGTCCTGGGGGGTCCCTGCCTGCTCCCCAAAGCCCAGCGTGCCCCGGGCCAGCAGACGGCTCTGGGCTTGCAGGTCTGGGCTTGCAGAGCCCGTGAAAATTCCCACTGGAGCAGCCAAGAGCACAACAGGGGCAGGAACGGGGAGCCCGGCCCTGCCAAGGGAGAAGCTGGGCTTTTAATTATTATTATTTAATTATTTCTGCTCCACCTCCTGCCACGGGGATGAGAGGGAGGGACACGGCCGGGAACGGGGCGGGGCTCGGCCCCATCCCTGTTCGTCTCACTCGGCAGCTGGAGGGCTCCTGGCCCTCAGGAAAGGGCTCCTGGCCCTGTCCCTCCCCTCTCCCCTCGGGAAAGGGCTCCTGGCCCTCAGGAAAGGGCTCCTGGCCCTGTCCCTCCCCTCTCCCCTCAGGAAAGGGCTCCTGGCCCTCAGGAAAGGGCTCCTGGCCCTGTCCCTCCCCTCTCCCCTCGGGAAAGGGCTCCTGGCCCTCAGGAAAGGGCTCCTGGCCCTGTCCCTCCCCTCTCCCCTCAGGAAAGGGCTCCTGGCCCTCAGGAAAGGGCTCCTGGCCCTGTCCCTCCCCTCTCCCCTCGGGAAAGGGCTCCTGGCCCTCAGGAAAGGGCTCCTGGCCCTGTCCCTCCCCTCTCCCCTCAGGAAAGGGCTCCTGGCCCTCAGGAAAGGGCTCCTGGCCCTGTCCCTCCCCTCTCCCCTCGGGAAAGGGCTCCTGGCCCTCAGGAAAGGGCTCCTGGCCCTGTCCCTCCCCTCTCCCCTCAGGAAAGGGCTCCTGGCCCTCAGGAAAGGGCTCCTGGCCCTGTCCCTCCCCTCTCCCCTCGGGAAAGGGCTCCTGGCCCTCAGGAAAGGGCTCCTGGCCCTGTCCCTCCCCTCTCCCCTCAGGAAAGGGCTCCTGGCCCTCAGGAAAGGGCTCCTGGCCCTGTCCCTCCCCTCTCCCCTCGGGAAAGGGCTCCTGGCCCTCAGGAAAGGGCTCCTGGCCCTGTCCCTCCCCTCTCCCCTCGGGACAAGGCTCCATCCCCGGCTCTCAGCTCTGCCACCACTGCCCCGGAGGGCTCATCCCCAGCCCCGAGGGCTTGGCAAGATCTGCCACCTCCTGATGCTGGATGGGGACCAGTTGCCCCCCTGCCACCGTGTCCTCCTGGGGACAGCCACTGTGTCCAGCCTGGAGCCCACGGAGCTGTTTCTTTTCCACCAGGGAATGTGGTCCCTGCTGGTGGGGGCAGTGCCACGGAGCCACCACGGGACACTTTGTGGCAGGGTTCCACTGGGGCCACGCTGGGAAATCCAACAGCCCCAGATAACCTCCCTTGACCCCAGAGGGGGACACACAGGACAGGATGGGCTGTGCTCAGGATGTGGTGGCAGCGAGGCTCGGCTGTTGGAAGCGAGCTGCAGCAAAGAGAAGCTGACCACCGTGGGAAAAGGGGTTGGAGAGGGGCTGAAAGTGCAAAGCAGGTCCCAGCAGATGCTGGGCTGGGCACTGGCCATGGCCACCGAGGGATTTCAGGGTGCTCAGCACCCTGAGGAATTGGGACTTTCTTAGTCACAACTTTAAGGGGATAATCAGTCGGATCCATGGGTTAAATCCCCCTGGGATTTCCAGGGGGGAAATTTGCTTAGCAGGGTCTACGGTCAAATCCTTTAATTTCCTGGATTAGGAAGTCAGGACAGCTTGTCATCTGTCCTGTGGGGAGGAGGTGACAGAAACCTCATTGCTTGGGGCTTTCCAAACCAACTGCAAGAGCACAGAGAGCCTGGAACACCCCAGGCCATGCCCTGTGCTCCCCCAGCATCCCAAACTGGGGGGAAGGAAAACCAGCAAGGAAAATATTCAATAATTTGGCTCAGCTCTGTGTTTTCCTCTTGGCTGTGCTCCTGATATTAATTTTGCCTCTCCCTGGGGAGGAAAGGGTGTGGGGAGGGACAAGGATGGGGTGCTGGGGGTGTTGCTGAAGGGAAGAGGGTGGGAGCAACCAGGAAACCCAAAATGGGAGTTGGGAGAAGAAAAAAGCACGGAGAGAGACCCCAGCAGAGAGACCCCAGCCCTTCCCCTTGGTTCTGCTCCACCCTCAAACTTTGGGCTGCAGCATCCCCGGGACTCGGCAGGGGGTTTGGGGAGGGAGGGGCTGCCAGGGGAGAGGTCTCTCCTTCCCTGCCCAAAACCCCTGGGAAAAGCAGCGCTGCGGATTCGTTGAGCAGGAAGAGCAGGGGCTGCGTTTGTGTTGCTGTGTTTGTCGTATTTTGCTTTTCTCCCCGTGTGATGAAGGGCTGCTCCACCCGAAAGCAACAGGAAGAGGCTCCATCCCTTCGTGCTGGGCAGGCAGGAGGTTCCTGGGGCTGGAATGGCCCCGCTCCCTCCCGGGAAGGGCTGGATGAAAATCCAGGCGGGGGATCCGCACTGCGATGGGCTGCGGTGCGATGCCAGGGAGGAGGAGGAGGAAGAGGAGAAGGAAGAGGAGGAGGAGGAGGAGGAGGAGAGGACTCTGCAGCTTCTCCTTTCCCCGCGCTGCCCTTCCCGTGGGGAATCACCTCCCGCCCTGCCCGCCTCGCTGCCAGCCAGTGCCAGCCCTCCCTGTCCCCTCCGTCTGCTGTCCCCGCACGGGTGACCGCTGCTGGCACCGCTCCCCACCCCGGCTCTGCCCCGGGTACTCCAAAGAAAGGAGATCCCCTTTCCTGCTCCGTTCTCTGGCAGAACCGTCCCTCCCAGCTGTGCTGTGCTGCGGGACTGCCACCGCACACAGCAGAGCCCGCGGATTGGGGACACCCCTGGCGGGCACGGGGACACAGCCAGCGGGGACACCGAGGATCCGAGGGGCCGGCAATCTCTGTGCCGGCTCAGGGCAGCCCAGCAAAGCTGGGAATGGCTTTAGGAGCGCTGTCACACACCCGGGCCGTGGATACGGGATGGTTTGGATCGTATTGAGCTCGCTGGAGAGGGAAGGGGCGGGAATGGCCAAGCTGGGATCGGTGGCGGTGGGTGAGGGATGGGAGGGCAATGAAAACCAAACCCCCACTGTGTCAGAAGTACAAATGACCCTGCCGAGGTTTTCCCGGCTGGATTACCTCGCAAAGCTTCGTTCCTGCAAAAGGAATTCCCTGTCCAGCCTGTCCCTGCCCGGGAGGGCGCACCCCGCGGTGGGGGTGGCACTTGGGGACAGCCCGAGCCCGCCCTGCGCCAGCCCGGAGGCTGCTCCTGACTTTTGACACGGCCACAAAAAGGCTTAAGGCTGCAAATCCCGTCTGAGCAGGAAGTTATTAAATGGCATGGCTGGAGCACGTCAGCAGTCACGGCGCTCACATCGCACCGCATCCCGCGGGAGGGATGGACCGAGCACCCCGGCACGGCCGAGCCCGGCCATGGGAATGAGGTGGGAATGTGCCTGCCGAGAGCCAGAGGTGTCCTTGTCATCCCGCCTGACGGGACACACCCCCAGCAGGAACAGCTGATCCTAATCCTGATCCCAACCCTGATCCTAACCCTGTCAGCACGGGCAGAGCAGGGAGGGAAGTGCCAGGGAAGTGCCACGGAAATGCCAGGGAAGTGCCAGGGAAGTGCCAGGGAAGTGCCAGGGAAGTGCCAGGGAGGTGACAGGGAAGTGCCAGGGAGGTGCCAGGGAGGTGCCAGGGAAGGAGGGAATGCTCAGTTCCAGCAGCAGCAGAGCCCCTTGGAGGCTGCCAGCCCAGGCTTTGCTCCTCGTGGATGCACAGGGAAGGTTTGGGGGAGAGAGGCCTGGGGGAACAAGGACAAGGTGCTGTGCAGGGAATCACCTCCTGGCCCAGCTGCTCTCGGCCTGGAGTCACCTCAGCCACCCCTGAGTGTTTCCCTTCCTGACCCTTTGTGTCCCTCGGGGAAAGGAAGGGCTGGAGGGAGCAGACTAGGGGCCCGGTGGGTTCCAGGTGATGCCCTCAGTGACCCCATCAGGGCTGAGTGACTCCTGCAAATCCCGAGCTCCAGCTGGAGCAGGGACCAGCAGGGACCAGCCGGGACCAGCAGGGAACAGCAGCACTTCTCCAAAGGGCCACAAGCAGAGGGATCCTCCCTGGGCTCAGTTACCCAGAGAGGGGCTGGGGGCTGCTGGGAGCCCCTGCCCCACCGGGACATCAGCTCAGCCCATCCCTGCAGCCAGGTCAGCTCTGCCCCGTCCTGGCTGTGTGTGTCCCTGCTGTCCTGAAGAAAGGAAGGGGACACAAAACCCTTTTGGGGCCCTTAACCCCCACCCCTCCTCCTCCTCCTCCTCCTCCCTTGTCTCCCTCAGCAGGAGCCCCTCGGGCAGCACGGGGCAGCAGCCAGCACCCCGAAATCAAAGGCAGCCCGGACAATGGCAGAGCTGCAGGCTCAGGCCTGGCACAGCATTAAACAGCAGCATTACCGGGGCCGGGGAGCGCCGCTGGGGACATTACCGGGGCCGGGGAGCGCCGCTGGGGACATTATCCCCGCTCGGTGGGGACATTATCCCCGCTCGGTGGGGACATTACCGCCGCTCACAGAGCACGGCTGCGGCAGCTTTGCTTTTCTCTGGGTTTTGCCCGGGCTGCGTTTCCATTTTTCTCTAAGAACCGCGTGCACTTTGCTGCTCGGCTCTCGGGGCTTTCCTGCCCGCCCGGCTCCCTGCCCGACGTCAGCTGTGGCATCCTGAGGGAGCATCCAGGCTGAGTCCAAACCGTCCCTTCTCCCCTCCTCTCTGCCAGGTTGTCTTTATTTGCTCCCTTTTCCTATTTTCCTCCTTCTGGAGTTGAATGACACTGTGCTAATCTGTGGCCCAGCTCCCTCTGAGAGCGTGGAGCTTTAATTACATTTTTCTCCTGCTTGGTGCGAGGCTCGGCTGTAACTATGCCAGGGAGAGCATTACTTAGGACTGACCTGGGAGCAGCATTCCCTCGGGGAGCCAGGGCACTGGCTGCTCCCAGGAATTCCTGTTTGAGGTGCTGGGCAGCAGATGCCCCGTGCAGCTCGTGCTGGGGAGAAGTGAAGTGTTTGCCACGTGCCACCCATCCCTGGGACCCATCCAGTGGTGGTCCCTCGTCCCACAGCCAGCCCAGCCACCAATCACAGCCCCTTGGACTGTGGAAGCAGGAGAGATGTCTGCTTTGGGTCAGTCTGCTTTGCTTTAGCACTGCCATCACCCGTCCTGCAGAGCTGGAGTCAGCCCTGACCTCCCCCGCCCTTCCCTGTCCCCCCATCCTCCAAACCCCAGGGGCTGGGATGAGCTCCCTGGGCCACCTTTGCTGCCTGGAGATTTTATTTTAGTGGATGCTGACCCACCAGAGCCTACAGATAATTTGCCTGAGGTATCAATTAGCACTAATGAGCTGGGACTAGGGGTGTCCAGTGCATCCTTCATCCTTCCAGGGTGGCAGCAGGAAGAGTGCTGCTGGCTCTTGATCTGAGAGGGAAAGAAGATCTCCCAGAGCACTCAGAGAACACCCTGAACATTCCTTTTAAACAGGCTTGTCTCCCTCTGAAAACTGGTCATGGGATCATGGAAAGATTTGGGTTGGAAGGGACCTTGACCCCTGCCATGGGGACACCTTCCCTATCCCAGGCTGCTCCAGACTTTCTCCTGGCCTTGAACCCTTCCAGGGATGGGCCAGCTGCTGTCAACAGGAGTTCCCAGCCCTCATTCACATCCCTTCCTCCCCGTTCACTTCACCTGAACAATTCCAGAGCATCAGAGGGAATTATGTGTTCTCCCATTTAAATTACAGCAAAGAACATTTGGGAGAGTCTCCTCTCGACCCTAAAAGGAATCCCTTAAGCATGCAGCTATCACTGTGCTCTGCTCAGACTCCAACAACTTTAGGAAAGCAATTTACTTGTCTCCAGCACACTGTGTTTTTAGCCTACTTTCCTCAGGAAATGGGGCTCACTCCTGTGATTGTGCTGTTTATATATCTATATGCCATCACTCCCACACTAATAACTTTTGAACGTGTTGGCCAATTCCAACCAAATCTGACAGAGCAGCAGAGTTTTCAAAAATACTGAATTCTTACAAATTTAATGAAAGCCGTGGGTGGGCACATATTTTTTTTTTTCCCCCACCAAGGGAAGGGCTGCAGAGTGAACTCAGTATGATCAGACAGAAAAGAATACACACACACACACACTCACAGCCACGCCAGGTGCTGGGAAATTTGAGTTGATGTTGGCATTAGGGGGGGGATATTGCACCCCTGAGCCCCAGAAGCTCGGGAATGAGCTCCAGGATTCTCCCCCAGTTCTGCTCCGTGGCATTTGCACGATGCAGTTTGGTGTGGGCACTGCAGGGGAGGGCTCCTTCATTAGGAAGCTTTAAAATTAAATCGGACTAAGATTAATAAGAAAGCTTTTCCAGCTGGATCTCAGTATGTAAAGCCTTGCTCTGCTCTGGTTCTGCAGGCTCAGGGACTCTGCCAAAACCCTCGCGAGGGGGGAGAGCTCGAGCTGAGGGATTGGAGGGTTCAGACAAAGCGGTTTAAGGTAAAAGAGCAGAGATTTACATGGGATATTGGGAAGGAATCCTTCCCTGGGCCCACCTAATCCCATCCATCTCCACTCTCCATCTCCACTCTCCACCCTGCTGCTTTCCAGCAGAGCCCTGGACCACCCAGCCAGTGCAGGCCAGAGAGGTGTTCACAACTGGCACTCCTGACTTGATTTTTTTCCCTTCTCTCCCATAATTAGAGGTGGAATATTACATGTCAAGAGCTCATGAAGCATCTCTTCCAATCCCACTCTCATGGTGTTCCAGGATCATCACTGCTGGGGGATTGAGGATGCTCAGGTTCTCAGACCCAGCATGCCATGGCACACTGGAGCTCCACATTTCCAGGATCCATCCCTCAGCACACTGGAGCTCCACATTTCCAGGATCCATCCCTCAGCACACTGGAGCTCCACATTTCCAGGATCCATCCCTCAGCACACTGGAGCTCCACATTTCCAGGATTCCAGCCTTTCGAGGCATTCCCATCCATCCCCAGATCCCAGGAAAAGATCTGGCCTTCCCACTCCTCTGCAGTCTGCTTCCCTACCTGCCATTCTAGTGGGATTTTTAATTTTTTTTCCAACCATCAGCTTGAAAACACCATCAAGCCCAAATGTGCTCCCAAAGCAGGCCCGGGAGGCTCATTCATATTGCAGATAAGCCCTTGGCAGACATGCTGATAAAGATTTCAAGTGTGACTCTGCATACAAATATCCCAGACCCAACAATTAATCCAGCACAGGAGGCTGAGCAGGTACCTGGGTTTTTCCCCTAACCCCAGCCCTTTTTCCCAGCCTGGCTGCTAAATATAGCTCTTGCTCAGAAAACAGAAAGGAATGACATGCTCTAATAAACCATCCCAAAATGTGATACAAAGAGCCCTGAATTCTCCAGAGGAGCTTTTCCTCTCGCCTCACTGCTGGTCTGGGAGCTTCCTGCAAGGCACAGAGCTCCAGGTGCCTTTTGGGTGCTTTGAGCTGGGACCTTATTTCAGCTTAAATTAGACATGGCTTGTTTTCCCCTTCCCTCCTGCTGGTTTTCAGATCCCAGCTCTGGATCTCTGAGCAGTCCCATGAGGGCTGCACAGGGAGAAGGGGCATTATTGGGCACCCAGATCTGCTGTTTTCCAGCAGAGCCTCAGCCAGGGCAAACCCTCCCTAGGGCTGAAACCACATATTTGACTGGTTTTCCACTCAAAAACCCTTTTGGGAACGGGAATAGCTGGGAATCCTCCCAGCACAGGCCAGCCCTTGGATGGTTCCTCTTGGCTGTGAGTCAGGCAGAGGATATGGGCAAACAGCATCTCAGCAGCTCTTCTTCTTATCCAAGAGGAGAGGGAAAAATGGGATAAATACCCCAGCACCCCCTAAGTGACAGCGCTCAGCCTGTGACAGTCACCAAGGTGCCACCACCCCCTGCCCAGCCTGCCCCGCTCTGGTGACCCTGCGTGGCCTCCCTGCCTCACCTGGGGAGGCTGTGCATCCCCAGCCCTTTGGAAATTACCAGAGGGACAGCTGGGCTTGGATCCCCCTTGTTTTGAACAGCACTCAAGGCAAGCAAGCCCAAGGCTGCCATGATGTCCACGTAGCACCAACAGATGCTAACCCCGCAGATGCCCACCACGAGTTGCTCACCTCCAGCAGCACTCCTACTACCACAAGAACTCTCATCCCATTCATCCCAATCCCCAGGGCAGCATCCCAGCTCAGGCACACCAGGATGGGCAGGAACCCCTTACCTGGACGCCGCGATCTCCGCTTTCTGCTTGGCGATGGTGGCCGCCCTCTCGGCCGCCTCCACCGCCCGATCCACCTTCTCCCGGATCTTGCTGGCGCGCAGCGGGATCAGGTTCTTCCTCTTGCCGCTGACCAGGATGTTCTGCTTGTACTTGCCCTCCTCCTTGGTGCCGTCGGGGAAGGTCATGCAGCCGTAGCCGTGGCGCTTGTTGTTGGCCCACTCGCCCTCGTACTTGAGCCCGTCCGAGCGCTGGCTCACGCCTGAGCCCGAGCGCTTGTCGTTCTTCCACTCGCCCACGTAGATCTCGGTGGTGGTGGCGTCGATGTCGTCCTCGATGACCGAGAGCTCGGCCTCGCCCTCGCCCAGGCTGATGGTGGAGTTGATGTCGCTGGCGGTGGAGCTGACCGTGCTCATGCCGGCCTCGCTCCGGAACGAGCTCTGCTTGCTCCGCTGGCTGGCCAAGGAGCTCTTGGACTCGGACTTGCGGAGCTTGAGCCCGCTCAGCAGCGAGCGCCGGAAGATTCCCTTCTTCTTGCTCTTGAGGATCTCGGCGTCGCTGTGGGCCATGAGGACGAAGCCGCCGCGGGACACGGCCGGGCTGCCGGCCACGGCGGGCGAGGCGTCGGGGTGCAGCGCCGTGCCGTTGGTGTGCTCGCTGCGCAGGGAGTTGATGGATGTCCTCAGGGGTGACCTGATGACCGCAGCCATGCCGTAGGGAACGCTCTGCCGGACGCCGTAACCCTGGCGCATCCCTCCGACCCACTGGCCCTGGTATGTCCCTGTGGAGAGGGGACGAGAGCAAATGGAGAGGGGGGTCATGGCATCAAACTCCTCCGGGAGCCCCTGGCAGCTCTGG
The DNA here is from genome assembly GCA_013397155.1 of Irena cyanogastra. Taxonomy (NCBI): domain Eukaryota; kingdom Metazoa; phylum Chordata; class Aves; order Passeriformes; family Irenidae; genus Irena; species Irena cyanogastra. Next base: position 106,394 of record VWZV01008547.1, read on the forward strand.
AATCCCTGTCCCATCTCCAGGACGAGGATTGCAATGTCGGGTTGTGGATTTGCAATCCAGTTTGGTTGGAATGCAGGCTTGCACTCCAGCTGCAGCGTGGGGATGCTAGAAACCAGCCAAGGCATCAAGGAACTGCCCCTTGGATCAATCCCTAATGTGAAAGGGAAGGGAGCAGGGGTGTGGAATGGAGGATTGGGTATCCAGGAGCACCCTCTGATCCCATCCCTGCTGCTGGCAGCCATGGCATCTCACAGTGGAGGGATAATGTGTAACAATACATTTATTGATACACACAGAGCCTTCATCCGCTGTGCTGGGGAAGGAAGCAGCTCCATAGAAATAAAGGCCTCACAGGGAGAGATGCACTTGGATATTCCCCTTGGAATTGTGCCCCTGTTGGAGCTCCTACATTTGCGTGGGCACTTCCTGGAGTTTCTTAACTGGTTGTTGGTGGTACAAAACACACACAGGGCTCCACCACAGCACTGGGACTGAGGGACAAGGAGCCCACCCAGCCCGGGGGGCACAGCTGGACCCTGTGGGTGGTAATCTGCTCAGGGTTCCTAATCCCATCCCCTCCTGGAGCTCGGTGGTTGGCACAATTCCAGCCCTTATCCCAGCCTGTGGAACTGCAGGGCTTGTTTTTATTCTTAGGTCGGCTTAATCTTCTCCGGACCAGCTCGAGATGCAGTGATCCCTCCACTGTGAGCCCTCCTGGGGCAGACTGAGCAGCCCGAGGATGGCTCTGAGCCGGGCCCTGGAGCTGCTGGAATGCTGTGAGCGGTCCCAGCCCCGGGATGTGAAGAGCTGGGATGGGCACAGGCAGCATCCCACAGCAGAGAGACCTCCCTTTGTGCCAGTCCTGCTCCCACACGCCCAGGGAGCCTTAAAATAGAGCTGCTGAAATAGTGAGCCCTGCATGAATCGGGCCAGTCCTACCCCTGGAGTCCCTGAGGAATCTCCCTGCCCAGCCCCGGGGCTCAGCAGTGGCTCTGGAGAAGGGATTTGGGCTGGAACTGCTTCCTGAGAGTGTGAAACCAGCACCTGGCCGCATTTTGGGGTGTATTTTGGGGTTCTTCAGCTGTCTTTTAGCTGCCAGTGCTTTGAACAAATCCCCCAGGATTTGGACATCCTTCCCCATGCTCCAATGGCATTACATTATTGGGGTGGCAGCTTTGTGCACCCCAAAAAACCAGCAGGCCCAAGCCGGGGAGCCCACACAGGACCCCTGGAGAAGGGACGTGGAGAGGCAGGGGCAGGCAGGATTTACTGAGGGTTTATAGGATTAGCACCAGGATTAGGGCAGGCACGGGCAGGGCAGGGTGAGGAGGTGGTGACAGGGAGAACAGTGGGGGACAGCCTGCGAGATGCAGCCAGGGGACACAGCAGATGTGTCCTGGGGGGGGTTTGAGCAGCGAGCCTGCCTTGTCTGCTGTGGTGCCCCAAGAACGGGGAACAACCAGCACCCTGCACCCACAGCTCTCCCCGTGCCTGGGATGGTGGCTGTGGCAGGGCAGAGCCTGCCAAGGTGTCCCCGCATTCCCTGGGGACCTGGCAGCACCTCTCTTCCCTTTCTGCCTCCGTCCCAGACTATCTCAGCAGGACAATGGAGCAACTTGGGGAAAGATTCCCCCCAGAACCTCAAATTCCCCCACCAAGGAGCCCCCAGGGTGGCGTGGGATGGCCTCACACTGTGCTCCTGCTTCCCTAGAGATGGATTCCATGGGTTTCAGAGAAAGACGCCAGAGTGGGCAAGGGCACAGGGAGAACAGGTCCTGAAGGAGATCCACCAGATCCCGCCCTGCCCAAGTCCTGATCTCCCTTTCCCTTGGCTGAATCCCTTGACTCAAGCCCTGACCTCACACAGGTCCCTCAGCCTCCTCATCTCCTGGCAAACGTGCAGCTGCCAAACCTCCCTGGATTCAGCAGGAGCAGCGTGAAGGATCCCAGCCCTGTGCTGAAAACCCGAGGGACTGGCAGGGAGCAGGGAGCAGAACAAAGCTCTGCGGGCTGGAGCAGGACTTGGCTGGAGCACCGGTCACAGCAGGTCACAGCTGCAGCCTGTGCCCGTCCCCAGGCAGGCTGAGGTGCCCGGGATGCTGCCATCCCTGCCTGGCCTTCAGACCTGCTCCAGGAATGGCCCAGCTGCCAGGAGCAGTCTCGGCATCTCCTTGGCATCTCCTGGGCAAGGTGGCTTTTCCAGCCACTCCGCCCTGCCTGTCCTCTCCCAGCACCGTGGAGCAGCTCCCAGTCCCCAGCTCTGCTTTCATGGGTGTTGTTTCTTCCCTGCAGGAAGGAGGCAGCATGGATTATCCCTAGGGATTGCCTCAGAGGCCACGCTCATGTCCCCAATGGCCACCAAGACATCTGGGCAGCGCCGTGGCCACCAGCAGACCAAAGAGCTCCTGTCAGGGAGCTCAGTCCTTCCTCAGCCAGCAGCACTCCTTCCTTCCCTGACTCCACTATGTTCTGAACCTCTGGATATCCAGGATTTGGCCGTGGAGAGCGGGAGGCTCCGGAGCCATCTGATCTGCATCGCCTCCCGAGCCCCGCTCAGCTTAACCTCTGCCCCAACATTTGCAGATATGAGCACAAAGCTTGATCTCACAAGGAGCCCAGAGACTCCTCCTGCCTGCAGAAGGATTGCAGGATATTCCCCTTCAGGAATTCCCCATTCCCCAGGATGGAGCTCGGAGCTGGAAAGGGAATGTCCAGCAGGAATCTGGCACAGTGGGGACAGCAGGATGGGGCTGGGAGTGGTGGAATGAGCGTTGCTGATGGAACAGAATCATCTGTGAGGTGCTGAAGGGAGAATTCCAAGGTTTTGGTTCTGAGCACCTCACAGGGTCAGGATGCAGGAGGGGAACGTGCTTCCCTTGGGATGGGAGGCAGGGAGCAACCCAAGGCAATCCTGGCCACAAATGATTGTATAGCCCAAGGCAGAGAAGAGCCAAGGCCACTGTGATGGAGAAGAATCTCTGGGGAGGAAAATGTCCCAAACTCTTCCCTCAGGGCACTCCTATGGATGCCTCCAAGATGCCACAAACATCCATCCCAAATATCCCTCCACGCAAATATCCATCCCAAATATCCATCCCTGCAAATAGCCATCCCAAATATCCATCCATGCAAATATCCATCCCAAATATCCATCCCTGCAAAAAGCCATCCCAAATATCCATCCATGCAAATATCCATCCCAAATATCCATCCATGCAAATATCCATCCCAAATATCCATCCCACTTCTGTGTGGTCTTTTTGCACGGCGCAAAAAGGACAAAGAGAGAGAAGAAAGTCTTGGACATTGGGAAGTCAAGATAAAGGTGATGCCACGAAGGGTGAGGAAGTGGCCATGTCCATGCCAAGCAGAGCTAAGGGAAGGGCACAGCCTGAGGCTAGGAGAGAACAACTGGGGTCATCCCAAAAGATGGATTGGAGAGAAAAATCCCTGTTTCAGAAATAACTGTTGAAGTGTAAGAAAGGGAACGGGCTCATGGGCAAGACAGGGATCGATGGGAACACGGAGAGGAGAAAAGGGGCAGTGCTGTTGGACACGTCCACTGGTGTTCCTAATCCTGAATTTGGGGTTTTGTGGCTCGCTCCCCTTGGGGCAGGGCTGGCTGGTTCCCAGAACTCCTGCAGGAATGGCCATCGCCTCAAGGAGCGTGCAGAGCCTCAGCCCTGGCCGGAGGCAGCGGGGCTGGGAGCAGAGAGTGGCAAGGACCATTCCTGATCCTCCAGCAGTGACAGGGAGCAGCACTTCCTCAGCATTTGGCTAAAATCCACCCTGGGAAGAGAGCTGAGAGTCTGCAGGGCAGCTCCTGCTGGCCCCATAACACCAAAAACCCCCAAATCAGGGCTGGCCCGGGTTTGCACCTTGCAGCAAAGCAGGGGAGGGGGTGAGCAGGGCCCTGCAGCTCCATATTCCCTGCTGGGAACGGGGGTAAGGCAGCAGCAGTGCAGCAGCCCAGCTGCCTTCGGGAGCTCTCCTGCAGCTCCTGTTTGCAAAGCTCTCCACGAGGATCGCGGGCGCTGCGGGAAGAGCGACGTCTGTGTGCATTTCCCTTCCTTTGCCAGAGAGATTCTCGGGAATTTGCTGGGAGGGGAGGAGTGATCTCCAGCTCTGGCTCTTCCCTCTGGCATCCAGGCACTGTGGGGATCCAGGGCTGCTCCCTCTCGCTGACAAGGTCGTTCTTCTCCATGGCTGGGAAGGGACAACCAAGCCATGGCTTGCTGTCCCAAACTAAGGAATTTGCTGGACCTGGAGTCCTTTCCTGCTTATGGAGAGATGGTGAAATCCAGCTTTATAACAAACCAACATGCCAAGGAGCTCCCTCAGGAACAGCTGGAGTTGGAACAGCACAGGAGGAAGCCCAAAGGGAGGATGCTGGGCTGCTCAGGTGTGTGGGGCTTCCTCTGGCTTAAGGTGGGATCATGCCCTTGGATATAAACCTGGTCCGCAATGTTGGAAGGAGATAAAAATAAGGATTTTTTTGGGTTGGAATGACTGTGTTTTCTTCCCCTCCTCTGCCCATACCCAAGATTTGGAATGTTGCAGTCGCTGAGCCCTCTGGCCCCACTCCAGGAACACCATTGAGGAGCAGCTTTACGGCTGCTCCCAGGCTTTTCCCAACCCCACACGGCCGGTTCCGTGTCCTGCAGGATGAACCCTTTGGCAAACACATGGCTAAAGCCCACGGGAGGTTTGCACAGGCCTGCCCTCTTCCAGTTTCTCAGATAGGGACATCCAAGCAGGAATTTGGGATGTTGTGAAGCACTTTGAGGGCATCAGGCACACACGTGTCATTATCACAACCTGACCTCAGAAAAAGACAAATGTTTGGAAAAAATTCCTTCTCCATCCCTAACACTGAGTTAAAAACTCAAGCACACCCACCAGGCTGAGTCAATACTCCCAGGTTAGATAAAATAATCAGCAACAGGGCTGCAGCTTCTCAGCTTTGCCTGGGAAATGGGAGCAGCAGGCTCCAAAGGGCAGGAGGGAGCTCTGTGCCATCCTTGAGGCACAGCCAGATCCTCCTGGCCCAGTGGCTGTGCTGGGCCCCAGCAGCATTCCCAAGCTCTCAGCTCTCCTTCCCCACTCAGCAAGACCCCAGGAAGGAGGGGGACGTGGTCCGAGGTGCCCCTCCACTTTTCCAAGCCAAAGTAATTATGTTTTACAGATTGCTGATTTATCTCACAAAGGATCCTTCCTGGCGTGCTCAGCCCCTCTCTTATCTCTGGCCTCTGCAGCATATTAATTAAAGATGTCCGATGGCAATAATTAGGCCGGGCTCTTGAATTCCAAGCAGAGGAGGGAGTTTTACAGAAATCCTTTCCCAGCTGCTCGGTATCACAGATCCCAGGAGGGCTCACACACAGATCATCCCAGGAACACCCAGCCCAGAGGGAGGAAGCCTGGGAGAAAAGAGAGGGCTGGAGGGTGCTCATCCAGCCTGCCCTCCGATGGTGTGACAGTGGGGACATCCTCGCTGGCCATCCCAGGGAACTGCTGGGAAAAATGTGTCCCCAAATGTTCTGCCTGACTCTCTGGGGACTCCTGAGCACAGGAGCACAGAATGGTTCAGGTGGGAAGGGACCTTAAAATCCATGTGGTTCCCACTCCCTGCCATGGCAGGGACACCTGTCACTGTCCCAGGGTGTTCCAAACCCTGTCCAACCTGGCCTTGGGCACTCCCAGGGTTCCAGGGGCAGCCACAGCTGCTCTGGGCACCCTGTGCCAGGGCCTCAGCACCCTCACAGCCAGGGATTCCTTCCCAAATCCCACCCATCCCTGTCCCCTGGCAGTGGAAGCCATTCCCTGTGTCCTGTCCCTCCGTCCCTTGTCCCCAGTCCCTCTCCAGCTCTCCTGGAGCCCCTCCAGGCCCTGGCAGGGACTCTGAGCTCTCCCTGGATCCTTCTCCTCTCCAGGTGAGCACCCCCAGCTCTGCCAGCCTGGCTCCAGCCCTCAGAGCAGCTCCATGGCCTCCCCTGGAATTGCTCCAGCAGCTCCACATCCTTCCCACACTGGGAAGCCCCAGAGCTGGAAAAGCACTTCAGGTGGGGTTTCAGAGGGGGAGAATCCCTCCCTGAACCCCCTGGTCACTGCATGGACGTGGGGACACATTTTCTGCCAGGACACCCCTCCTGCACTGTCCCTCCTGGCAGCAGGACAGCGTGTCCTGCCCTGCCCTGCCCTGTGCCCAGCGGCTGCTGCCATCCCCCCAACCCTGCCCAAAATCCCACACGGGCTGGGGATGATGCTGGGAGATGCCCCCTGCACTGCCCACCTTGGGAGGTGGCAATCAGTGACACTGCCACCATCAGTGCCCAGCAGCACACGGACACAGAACCCACAGCAGATGATCCCCTCCAGCCCTGCCAGGGCTTCCCACCACCAAGCCATGCTACAAACACAGTCAGATGCTTCTGCTGTGGCTGTTAATTTGCCAAAAATACGCTCTGGTAACTGCTTACACAGGGGAAGGGATAAAGTATGGATTTTTGAGTATGCAAATGCAATCTGCAGGCAGGAGCACGTGATGGGTGTTAGTCACAGTGCTGATGCTGGCTGCATCCAGACATGGTGGGCACAGCCAGGCCTGGGCATCCAGGAGCCACCGAGGGCAAGGAGGGCAGCATGAGAGCTGGCAGGGCTGCTGTGCTCCTGCCTGGGTGCAGAATTAAATCTGCTTTGGGGTCAGGAAATGATAAAGAATTCAGCATGGTCAGTTTGTACTTGTAAGAGCAGGGAGCCTCCATCTAGAGGAATCAAGCAGTGGAGGTGCTGGGTTGGGATGAGGTTTGGGAGGAGATGGCTTTGGAAGGGGAAGGGATGGGAGCAGGGATGGGTTTGGAACAGCCAGAACCTCTGCTGGAGCAGGAGCTGGGGGCTACAGGCAGGAGATGGATTTCTACAGCCTCAGCCAGGGAATCTGCCTCCTCCTCCTCCTCCTCCTCCTCCTCCTCCTCCTGCTCCTCTTGCTCCTCCTGCTCCTCCTCCTCCTCCTCCTCTGGATGCAAATAACAACAAAAGTATTTCTGGCTGAAATACCACGGAACAGGGATTGCTGAGCCATTCTCCTTGGGGAAAATCACAGGGAAATCACAGGTGGCAAGAATGTTCCTCTGGAGGGTATGAGCCCCACCCCAAACGTGGGGACATGTTTATGTCCTCGTTGCCTGTCCCAAGGATACTCTGCAAGCAGCAGGATGAAGGCTGCTCCCTCACTGGAAACATTTAAAAAAATCTTGTGTGGAAATTAATGTTTTCCAAGGCATTTCAGCTATTTGCTTCAAGGGGAAAACTCTGAAGAGTTTTGAACTCCTGTTCTTCAGGAAAAACCAAGCCTGAGCATCCCCTCCCTCTTCTCACTGCTTCTGCATCTCCTGTTTCCCCAAACCTGCTGGGAAGTGCCTTTTCCAGTCAGAATTCAAGGAAAGGCTTCAAAAAAACCACAATAAAGACAATCAGATCTTGGCTTCACTGGTTCTGATGGGGCTCGTGGTGCCTCTCAGGCCGACTGTGATTCCTCTTAAAGCTCCAGGTCCTGCAGTCAGGGGAAATAGAACTTCTAAAAGGAAACAGCCAAGGAATGACATTTCTTGTTGTCTGTGCTGTGAGTGGGAAGGGCTGGGTTTGTCAGACACAGAGGAAGTCAAGGAGGCATCATCCCCTGGTGACATGGGGCCACACTTTTCCCAGGGCAGATGAATCCCTGCGGATCCAGCCGCCGGCTGGGGTCAAGGGCAGGATGAGGTTTTATCCCCAGGGATGCAAACCACTTCAGGCTATTGCTCAGCACCTTTATTAGGGCCAACGTGCTCCTCTCACAAAGCAGAGTGAAATTGGGCTAGTGCTGATTCCCCTAATCCCCCCGGGCTCTAATCCTGCCCAAACTCCGGGATTTCCCCCACGGCCCAGCGGAGATCCAGGGCTGTTCCCAGCCTCTCCCAGGCTGAGAGCACTGCTGGCTTTTGGGGCTGCATCCCCCTCGAGGTGTGGGAGCTGCTCAGATGGATGGGAGCAGGCTGAGCTCACCCTGGGAGGCTGCAAGAGCAGGGTTTGTTTGTTCCCTGTGAAATAAATCACGGAATCACCGAGCGGTTTGGGTTGGAAGGGACCTTAAAGCTCCTCTCACTCCATCCCTGCCATGGCAGGGACACCTCCCACGGCCCCAGATTGCTCCAACCCCCTCCAGCCTGGCCTTGGGCACTGCCAGACCCTTATTCACCCCAGGGAGACACCTTGCAGACCCCAGGTGACACCGTGAGCAGGAAATAATACCTCTGTGGTGATCATCTTCTTGTGGAAATCAGCAAAATGAGGGGCCTGGCTCTGGCTGTTCACTCATTCATGAAAATTCATGATGCTCTGCTGTGTGCTGAGAGCGAGTGCAACCTCTTCAGGGAATAACGCTGGGGAAGCAGTGGCTGTTCTCAGGGAATGCTCACGCATCCAATGCAATTTTTAAGGATTTTTTGATGCAAAGGCCAGAATCTGTCTTTGAAAAGCCAATATCAAGCCCCAAAATACAAATATTTGCCTTTCAAGTTTTGTTTTATGCAAGCTCACGATTTTTTTTGTTAAAAAATACTTAAATTGTGAGTTAAACAGCTGAATCCAGGGGCAAATGACCATCAAGACTCTCCTGTAACTCCTGCAAACTCCTGCAAAAAAGTCCTATCTTGCTCAGGAGTTCAATCAACGGCAAAACCAGACTCAAAGAGACAAAAAATCTCACAGGGCAGACGCTAAACCCCAGTGTTCAAGCCTAAAACACCATCCCCAAGCTCACCCTGCCCAGCTCCTCCATCTCCAAGTCATGCCTACTTTAATACAGCTCATTCATCTACGTCAGCATTACCTGACTCAAAGCATTCAAAATTCATCAGGTTCATTTTAAAATCGAGGCATTTTTAAACAGAAGGCATTTTTAGCTCTTGTCTGCTGCTTCCCAAGCCTGGAAGAATGACTTTTCTGCAATAGCCTGGGTGGAAACCTTGCTTCCAAACTGAAGCTGAAAATCTTGCAAAATCACATGATTCCACAAGCTGGAGCTTCTAAAGGGGAAAAAAAACCCAACAAAAAACCGTTCAGCTCCAGGAGCAGATGTCACCCAACCACGAGGAGCCCCATGGGATATCAAATCACATGCAAATATCCTGAGATTTGCATTCAAAGCCATGAGAAACCCACCCAGTGCAGTGACACGAGCACTGTGCTCCGGGGCTGAGGTCACCCTGTGGTGAGGGGCAGGGAGAGGGGCAGGATGGGCTCCCCAAGGCTGGGTCCTGCACAGCTCCCTGGAGAATCCCAGCCTGGATTAAAGACTCGGGAAGATGGAGCGAGGGTCTGAGGCCTGCCTGGCAATTTCTGCCTCATGTTCTTTCCTCCGAGGTCAAAATCCTTCTTCCTCTGTCCTGAGCTGTACCTGAAACTAAGCAGCATGTTCCAGTGAGAGAAGTAATTACCATGAGTTCATAGCATTTATTTTTAATGAGGCTGGTCAGAACCCTCATTTAGTATTTTGATTCATTTTTCCGTGCTCGGCAGCTCCTGGTGTCTCTGGTTTTGCTCTCCTGGAACCACTGCAAGCAGCTGCTAGACCCAGTCCAGGCAGTGAGATGCTCCATCGCCAAAATCTTGACTTTTAAAATTGATTTTCAGGTTCTGGGGGGTCGTTAGGGCCAGCTCTGGCTGAGTCTGGGTGCTGCAGGAGCGGGAGGATCAAGGATCAGGGCGCTCTTGTGTTTGCTTGTTTCCGCCCACTGTTTAAAGTGCATCAACAATTCCTTCCCGGCAGCAAAACAAGGGAAGAGCTGGTACTTTTAAGGTAATTCTGACATCCGTGCTATGAATAGATCCTGAGGGAAATTTGCCCTCGCTCCCCAGTTCCCTGTGCAGGAGCTCAGGGCAAGGCTGGGCTGGGGAGAGGCAGCAGGCTGCTGCCATTGTGGAATCTGGGAATGGTTTGGGTTGGAAAGGACCTTAAAGATGCCTCATTCCAACCCTCCTGGCTGCTGGTGGTTCATCCCAAACCACGGCTCTGCCCAGCTGAGGGGATGCAGCCCCTTCCCAGCCAGGCAGGTCCCACTCAGCTCCATCCCCCCGGAGCAGCCCTTTATGCTGGCTTTTGGGAAATATTCCGTGCTTTTCCCCTCCTCAAGCACTCCCAAGCCATTTGGTCGGTAGCTCCTGGTGCACCTGCTAAGAGAGGTGTCACCAGTGCCACTGCAGGGGTGGCAAAGTGGGGCATGGAGCAGGACAGGCTGGCAGGGCCCCACCCCGGCAGCTCCCCGCGCTGCGCTCCCCTCTCCCCACGGCAGGAATATTTCCCAGCCCGGGCCAAGAAAACCCACTTGCCTACTCAGCCAGTGCTAACAATGCAAACACTAATTATATTTCCCTCACCTATCAAAGGATGATTCACTTTAGGTGAGTGGGCACGGAGATTACACAAGATGAACAGCACCATGCGACCGCCCGGCCCTTTCGGGGTAGCCCTCCCGAGAAACAAGGATTTAGGGAGCATGGGACACTCAGGATGGGGAGAGGGCTGGCAACAGGATGAGGCTGGTTCACAGCAGACACCTCCAGCCTGTCCCATTCCCTCAGGGATGCTGGGCAGTGGGAGCCCAGGATGGGGCTGGTGCCATCCCAGAGCCCCTGCCTGGTTTAGGATCCCAGTTGTTCAGCTGGGAAGAGGTGGAAGGAGGAGGGAAACAGCACTGCTAGGGATGGAAAGGGCAGAAACAGATTGGGGGCTTCCTTCAGCCACCCCACCTCATCCACCCTGACAGCCATGGTGGTTTCAGCAGCTCAACCCAAACCCAAGGCAGAGGATTCCCATGGGAAATCTGGAGCTACAACTCCAGCTGTCCCCGGGCTGACATCACCGAGCATCCCCAAAGTACCCGAGGCAGGAAGCAGCTGTGATACCTCCTGATCTCCAGAGCTGATCAGGAGAGGGTCTCCAAGCCTCTGCCCCAGGTCCCCCAGCTCCACTGGCAGCAGCCCCAGCCTCCCACTGGTGCTGGTCCAGGTGGATGCAGCCCCTTTCACCCGGAGCACGGCAGCAATTCCTGCTCCCACTCCGGAGCTGGGCTGAATCAGACAAGTGCTTCAACTCCAGCATCCGACCGGGGCAATCTTTGGGAGCCAGGTTTATGCAATGTCAGCTGCTCTGGAGGGGGGCAGGAGGTTTTTTGGCAGCAAGATGAGGCTCCATCAGCAGCGCTGGGGATGTCTGAGTGAGCGAGGCCACGGGGACAGCAGGACGGCGCAGAGGCCGCGTGCCGGCCGTGCCAGGGACACTCGGCAACGCGTGGGCTCCTGGGGGAGCAGGGTTTGCTCTCCCCGGGGGTCAGGGAGCGCGTGGGAAGGGCGTGGGGGGCTGCTCGGCGTGGGGGGACAGGCGTGGGACGCGCGGCGTGTGCGGCGTGGGAGGCGCGAGCTCGGCAAGCTGCGCGTGGGGGAGCGCTGCCCGCGCCGGCTGCGGGGCTGGCGAGAGCCCCCGGGCCACCGTGTGCCACCCCCGACGCCCAGCACGCCCAGCAGTCACACCAACATCCCTCCCAGCACAGGGGAGGTGTGCCCTTCCCCGCTGTTGTGCAAGGGAACGGGAAAACTCTGGATTCCGGGGCTCTCCGAGCCTCGCTGCACATTTAGGGCCCCATCCCCAAGCCAGGGCTGGGGAGCTAAAAAAAATGATGTGCAAGGGATGAATATTTATCTGTGGGTGGCAAGTGACAGATGCTGGGGCGAGGATTCTTGGATACTTCAGTTTGCTGGAGGTAATAGCTGGAGTAGATTAACGAGAAACATCCTTCCCTACGGCCGCCTCCCCGGTGCCACCGCTCCTGCACACAGCGGCCTCTGGGACCCAAACACACAAAGTTCAGCAAGGCTTGGTGTCCAAAAGGCTGGAGATGCCCAGCTTTGGTGGCTTCCACCCAGGATGGAGCCAGGCAGCTGGCAAAGGGACGTGGCCTCTGGATGCTGGGAGCTGAGCTGGTGGAAGTGGCCTTGGAGGTGGTTCTGGCCCAGCTGAGGTGGGGGAAGGAGTATCCACAGCTACCAGCACTCTGCACTTCCCCAGCACGGCATTCCTTCCTCCTCGGAAGGTTTGCAGAGTCCCAGGGGGAGCATTTTGCCACAGACCCTGCCCTTTCCCAGCACCGCTCCTCTTCCCTCCTCCCGAAATCGCAAACGCGCGACATCGCTCCTGGGTCCCTGAGCACCGGGGAGCCAGGCTGGCCTGACAAGATGGAAGGAAAAGCTCTTCGCTTCTGGTAGCTTCTCAGAAAACGCTGAAACTGCTGCTAAGCCACCCCAGTGTGGGGATGCTGCCCAGGTTCCCCTAAAAAACGCCGCGCTGCAGAGGATGGGGAGCGTGCCGGGGCGGGGGCACGTGCGTGGCCGGGGACAGGGCCAGCCCTGCAACACCCAGCCCTCAGAGACCTGTAGTTAGTCCAGACTTGTGTCTGTCCTCCCTCAAACCTCCCAGGCAGGGGCTGGGTGCCAGGAGGAGACAGCACCCACGTTGGGAGCAAGCAGAAACCCCCCCAGCCCCTCCTGACCGCCTTGGATGTGGGAGACGGCGACGATTCCCTGCCCAAGCTTTATTTTTGACTGAAGGACTGCTGGGATTTATCCATGGCTTCCGAACGCACACCCAGCACATCCCAGCTCAGTCCCCAGCATCCTTCCAGGCAGCTGAAACAAAAGGTTGCAGCTCTCTTTTTCTCTGGGAGAAAACAACCGGCACCAAATTACCATTAAAAACCCATGAGGTGGTTCCGCCTCTCCCTTCGAGAGCACAAAAAAAGCAGCTGCAGGTGAGGCTTAACCTCCCCTCCCTGAGCAGCCACAAAGCTGCAAACTGGGTTTTCCAGAGCGAGGTCTTGCAGCACCTTTCGGGAAGGCTGCGATGGAGCTCCCCGACGCTGCAATTTCCTCGCCGTATGGAGCCGTATGGAAAACCATAACATCCTAAAAATAACCCGAGAGCCTGCTTTAGGAGGCCACGGCTCCCGGGAACAGCAGGGGCCAGCGGAGCCCAGTGCCCCCGGCTGCCGGCAGGTAGGCCTGCCTCGGATCATGGTGGCAATTCCGATTGTGGAAGTAGCCAGGACCCAGGAGAGAGGATGATACAGCCACTTAGAGCACGGCGCCAGCTGTTTCTCCCGGTTCAGCCCTAAAGCTTGTTAGCCCAGCAATTTTTTTGGGTTTGATCGCTGCAATTGGGTTTTCTTGTTTTTCCTCTAATCCCAGTTTCCCCTCAGCATCTCGTTAAGCCGTGTTGACGGCAGAGAAGAGCTCTGGTGATCCCTCTGAGCCCCTACGCTAAGCATTAAGCCGTAAACTAGGAATGTAAGACTCTTGTCTGAATTAAAGTCTTTTCCCTGGCACCACTGAGCGTGGGGCTGCCCTTGGAGGGGCTGGAGGAGGTGCAGAGCCCCCTGGCCCTGGCTGGGAGCTCTGGCAGCACCGGAGCTGCCCCACACCCCGGATCCCCCACACACACACTCGCCTCCATCCTGCCCCGCGTCGTTCCCAGGCAAATCCTACAGGTTCCAGTGGTGCAGTCAGAACTGCCAATCCCATGTGCAACTTGGGTTGTGTCCCCAAGGCCTGGCCCACCCTGTGTTCTGACCCCTCTGGGCCAGAGCTGGGCCATCCCCCCAGCAGCACAGCCCCTTCCACATGCCAAAATCCTGCTTGAGGAGAGGAAGGAGGGAGGACCCAGCGCCCAGAGACCCCATGGAACATACGGGGCTACCTGTGGCAGAGAGCTGGGCTGGTGCCACGCTGGGCTGGTTCCCTCTCTCCTGCAGGGTGGGAGCATCCCTTGATCCAGGCCAGCAGGCTGCAAACTCCCAGAGTCCAACCCAAACCCCGCTGGGAGGTTCTCCCCACCACCCTCCACCCCGCCTGCCCCGGCTAGGAAGGGATCAATGCATCACCTACCTCCATCCGAGTAGGTCTCTGTCCCGTAGCCATCCTGTAATCCATTGCTCCAGGTGCCTTCGTACTTGGCCCCGTTTCCAGTGCATTCCCGGACCCCGTACCGTCCCTTAAATCCGTGGGTCCACTCTCCTTTGTACACCCACTTCCCTTTGCTCTCCATGCCAATGCCATGGCGCTTGCCCTGCGCCCAGGTGCCCTGGTAAGTGTTGCCACTGGGCCAAGTGTAGACCCCCAGCACCTCAAAGCCGTGACTCCAGGAGCCCGAATATTCACCTTGACCCTTCGGGCCGGTACAGATTCCATGGCCATGAGCCTTTCCGTCCTCCCAGCCTCCACAGTACGACCCTCCATCGTCAAAATTAAACCTTCCCCCACTGGACATGCATGTAATTCGGTTTGCAAATCTCCCAAAAGGTGAAAAAAAAAAAAAAAAAAAAAAAAAAAAAAGAAAAAAGAAAAGAAAAAAAAAAAGAATAGGAAGAAATGCAGGAAATAAAATGCGAACGATGACTTGGGGAAAAAGAAATAAATAAAAATTAAAAAAATTAAATCAAATTGAACTCAATCAAAATCATGCACCAGATCCAGGGAGCTGCTTAAGCCAGTTTCTTGTGATTATTCATTCTCTGGGAGTATGTTGAGGATCAGTTCTCTCTTCCCCTGCTGTGGAAACAGGATCATTAAAAAAAAAAAAAA
>VWZV01008547.1:122192-144103 GCA_013397155.1 Irena cyanogastra
TCTCCCCGGCCCCGCCGCCGCCGCTCGCCCACGGCTCCCGCGGGCCGGAGAGGGGCCGGCATCCCCCGCCGGAGCCGGGGGTCCCGGTGGGCAGGTGGGTGGGTGCGAGTGGGGAGGACACCGGGAATGGGCCAAACGCCTCGTTCCGCGCCCAGCGTCCGGGCAGCCCCCGCTCCGCGCCTGCAGCACGGGTTATTTATTGACGGAAAGGCCGCGCTGTCGCTTCGCTCCGGGCTGGGCGGCAGCGCTCGGGATTCAAGGCAGCGCTCCGGGCTGGCTCCCGATCCAGCCGGGCTGCGGCGCGCCTCGCTCCCCTCCCTCCAGCACAGCGCATCCCATCGGGGTCCTCCCCATCCACCGGGAGGCCCTGAGCGCAGATATTGGGGTTTTTTCTCCCTGGGGTTGCTGGAGATGCTGGAATCCTCCCCAGGCGGCGGCGGCGGCTCGCGTTGTGCCCCGGAGCCCGCGGGGTCCGGCTCCGCCGGTGCATCCCCCCGGATCGGAACGTGCCGAATCTTTTTTGGCACCGGGGTGCGTGTGCGGGTCCGTGTGCCTGCGAATATCGATGTATTTGTGTTAAAACACCAGGGGATTCACGCAGCAGTATTAAAGGGGGAGCTCTGCTGGAGAATAATTTAAAAGATGCTCACAAGTGCTTATAAAGCAAAATCGGAGCGATGGAGGAAAAACTCAGCTCTTCCCCAAAACCTCCGCGCACCAGCTCGGATGTGCATCCTGCCGTCGCCACCAGCGCTACTGGAGTGGTGGTTTTGAGCCAGACCCAGCCTGGCCAGGACTCCAAGGGAAAAAACAAAATGAACTGTGTAACTGCTGGTGATGGGAAGCCGCGGGATTTAGGCTGTGCATCCCCTCTGGAAAGGCTGCTTGTGCTCGGTACCTGCCTCGCTGCCCACCCACCGGGAACTTTCAGGCTGTGCCTTCCCACTCAGTTGTTTTTTTTTTGTTTTGTTTTTTTTTCCTCTCTCGATGCATTTTCTTGTCCATCCATGGAAACACATCACCACCCTCCTCTGGAAGAAAACCTTCCTCTCTCTCTCTGTCTCTCAGAGCTGGAGGGAAGAGATGCAACTGGAGTGGGTGGAAATTTTCCCACTGAAGCATTTCTTTCCAGTAGAAAATGCCTTTTCAAACTACGCCGAGTCCTTTGTGAATGCAAGAACTGTGCTCGTTATACATTGGGGGGCTTTATTGTTTCCTTCCCTAAAAATCCTCCACTCCAGGTGCTGCATTTTTTGGCAACTGCAAACTCCCCTATTTTTTTTCACAGAGGGAGAATTTGGGTGGGAACCCCCAAAGTTTCCAAGAAAAACACCAGAAGTGGAGTTGCTTAAACGCATATAAAATTTTTGGCAGGGAGCAAAAGAAATTCCAGTCCCCTTCTGTTGCTTTCTCAGTAGTTTTAGACAGTTATAACAATTTTACATGTTAATTAGCCAATTAATTGTTGGCCAGCTATTCCTTTGGAGAGGATTTGGTGGGATGTAGGGATCTGAGGCAGGCACCAAGGTGTGACGCCCCTCTGACCAACGTGGGATGCTGCTCCTCAGAAAGCAGGTGCTTAAAATAACAGCAAGTTTAATGGTACCTGGTGAAAAAGAAATCCCCAACAATCTGCTGAAGGAAGAGAGGAGAATGGGGTCTAATATTAGGATGGTGTGTGGCTTTAAAATGAGGTTTGTTTTGGGAACAGCACCTTTGTACCTGAGGAATGGGCAGGTTCCACTCTGAAAATGCAGCCATGACAAAATCTTCTGGTTCTGAGCTGATTTAGGTTTCCTGGGGTGTCCCCTGCCTGTCTTGGTGCCCTGTGGAGAACCCTGGAGCAGAGAGTTTGGCCAGAAAGGGATGTTGTGGTCATTAAAGTGTTTAAGGTGGGCTCCACAAGGCTCCAGAAATTTCCAAAAGCCACGTTGGAAGGCAAATAAAGCAGATTGGAAGTGTGCAGGGCCAGGCTGGACGGGGCTTGGAGCAAGCTGGGATAGTGGAAGGTGTCCCTAAGGGGTGGAATGAGCCGAGCTGTAGGATCCCTTCCAACCCAACCCATTCCATGATTCCATGATCCTCTGACGGTGGGAATGCCAGGTGAAGGGCCTGGGTGAACCCTTATAGGTGCCAGGGTAATCGTGGCCAGCCCTGAGCTTATCCCCAAATAAACCTACTTTTCCCAGGCTTTCTGCAAAGGTCAGGATTTAGTTTAAAATAAAAACTCCTGCCCCAGTGAGCTCCAGCCCTTCCTGCCTCGGGAGTCCTCTCCAGAGCAGCTCATATTTCCTCAGTGCTGCTGATGTGGGAGGCTGAGGGAGAGGAAATTCCAGGTTGGATTTCACAGCAGCCCTGAATGCCAGCGGGCTTTTCCCTCTGGAAGGTGCTCCTGCCATGCCAGGTCTGGAGAGCTGGGCTGCAGGATTTCTGCAGGAGGTTTGGCTAATTGCAGGATACAGATGGTGTTAGATAGGGCTGACAGGTTCTTTCTTTAAATATCTGGTGCATGTGTGGATGAGGGGATGAGTGAGAGGAAGTTTGGGATAAAAAATAGTGATGAAAAAATACAATAAAAGGCAAATCAGCTTCTAATAAATCACTGGGCGTGGATGGGGGGAGAAGAAGTAGGATTGGGCAGTGGGAGCAGTGGGTGTTTTCCATCCTTGGTGGAAATGCAGAGCTCCAAAGGGAGCAAAGAGAAAAGCTACTGGGGGTATCCTTGCCAGCCAAGCTGGGAGCACATCAGGCTGGGATGGAAAGGAGGAATGATGCAGCCAGTCCACACTCCAAAAAAACCCCCAAACAATTGGGAAATGACAGGATGCAAAGAAAAACAACTGCAGCGAAACTGTGGAACGAGGTGGAATTACTGAATAGAATCCTGAAATCCCAGGATCCCAGACTGGTTTGGGTTGGAAAGGACCTTAAAGCTCACCCAGGGCCACCCCTGCCATGGCAGGGACACCTCCCACTGTCCCAGGCTGCTCCAAGCCCTGTCCAGCCTGGCCTTGGGCACTGCCAGGGATCCAGGGCCTCACCTTCCTAGTATCCCATCCTAATTAGGAATTCCTTCCCAATATCCCATGGAAGCCTCTCCTCTTTCAGGCTGAAGCCATTCCTCCCCTGTCCTGTCACTCCATGCTCTTGTACAAACTCCCTCTCCATCACCTCTGAGTCCAAGCACTAAATCCACACCTTAACCCTGCTCCCAGTGGCCCAGGGTGACAGGGAATGTTCCTGCCTGGAATGCTGCAGCCCTGTGCCATAATCACCCTCTCCACCTGATTTCCACTCCTGCTTGGAGGTCTGGACCTGCCAGTCCTGACTGGAATCCCACTGGGATGGGCTGGGAGCAGCTCTGAGCCATTAACAACAGGGAAATAAACGATCCAGAGCGTTTCTGGATCAATATCCTGGGAAATAAAGCACGAGGCAAGAGGGGTCTGCAGCAGGGGCTCGACACATCCTGCTTCTTTAAGCAGCCATATCCATAATATCTAATAAAAACCTTGGGATCCCCGGGGAGTCCTGGCTGAGCAATGGATGCTGGAGGTCCTGAGCTGCCAATATTAAAATATCCTCAGAACTCTGGGGGGAAGGGAAAGATAATATCCTAATGGAAAAAAAAAAAAAAAAGATTGTCTCCAGCATGAGGGAATTCCACATTTATCCTCACTCCAGCAGGTGAGGGTGGATTTCTCACTGCATCAGGCACGGGCCTTCATGGCTTGATTATATTTTTTATGTGCAAATGAAGGAAACCTTAAAGCAGTAATATATTAAAAATCTATATGTTTACTTGCCACTTTAAAAGGTCCCATTTCCCAAATCAGAAAATAATTACAAGTCAAATCATTTCAGAGAAGGACTTTAAGTGAAACATGTGTTGAAAAGGGAAAAACTTTTAAGAATGTTTTATCTAAAAAGCAGCAACATTGGCAGGGATCTTTGTTAAAATAACCAACACCACTTGGAAAGGAAGGGAAAGAGCTGCCAAGACTGACACACAAAAGGAAGAAAAGGGAAACTGGTTGTAATTAATAAACCTCAGAAGCTGGGGAAATTAAAGACAGAAGGATATTTTCCATGAGTTTTGAGCAGTGGGGTGATGCTACATGGAAATGGGAGGTTTATCAATGACACAGAAAAGGCAGGAATGCTCAGGGAGATTTATCAATAGCACAGACGAGGCAGGAATGCTCAGTGGGGGATTTATCCTGGTATTGTTTGGTGGGAAAAAAACCCCAACATGCTGAGGAAATACTTTCCAGGAGTGCCCAGGAGCATCCAGCTGATGGAGCTCACCTGTTTGAAACCAGCACACCTGAATAAATGGAGAGGGTTGTGAAGGAGGTGGCCAAGGAGCTGTGTGGGCAGTGAATGGTGGCTTCCAGCAGGTCTTGGAAGAGCCATGGGAAGTGCCAGAGGTCAGGGGAAAAGCCAGCACCACGCTCCAAGGGGACAGGACACCGTGGGATTGAAGTGTTTAAGGCTGGGAGGTTTCTTGGACAATTACTGCAGCCACAAAGGCTGAACTGGGTAATTAAAAGAGGGTGGTAGAATTGGTAATTGGAGAGGGTGGTGTAAAGAGTGGCAGAGAGGAGTCTGAGGGAAACAGGCAGTGGGGAGCTCTGGCTGTCACCTGCAGGGAGGTGGGGATAACCACACCATGGAATTCCTCAGCCTTCCACACAGCCTGGGCTCCGTCCCTGCCATGGGTGGGTTGGGAAAAACACCAAATCAACAGGGCCTGCATTAAATAAATTAAACTGCAAAAGTCAGAGGGGTGAAGGCTCAGCTGTAAACAGGGAGGGAAGCACCAAGCAGGGCAGCTCTGGGATGGAGGGAGCAAAAGGGGGAGTGATTTAAACTCCAAGAGGAGATATTTAGATCTCATATTAGGAGGAAATTCTCCCTGGGAGGGTGGGGAGGCCCTGGCACAGGGGCACAGAGAAGCTGTGGCTGCCCCTGGATCCCTGGCAGTGCCCAAGGCCAGGCTGGAACAGCCTGGGACAGTGGAAGGTGTCCCTGCCCAAGGCAGGGGTTGGACTGGATTATATTGTTATCCCTTCTAACCCAAACAATTCCATGGTTCTGTGACTGAATATCCTGCCTGTGCCACCTGCATGGAGCCAAAGGCTGGGGCTCAGAGCAGGCAGGAAGAAAAAGGAGGGGTTTATTTCTTTATTCCCTACCTGCAGCTCAGAGCCCTGCACACTGGGACTCCCCAAAAACCACTTCTCTGGCAGCACGGGAGGAGTCAGTGGTGGCTGTGGAATCCTGCAGTGCCTGCAGGGATGAGAAGGGATCTCAGGGATCCCTCTGAGATGGGATCAAACATGATACAGGTACAGATGTTTCTGAATAAACAGGGCACCTCCCTTGTAACCTTTCTGAGGATTGCTCACCTTCCCCTCCTGGGATTAAACAGGTGGTGCAGCCACCACCAAGCACAAGAGCCAAAATATTCCCAAGGTCTCCCAACACTGGATTGAAATGTGCAGCTTTGGAAAGCAGAATGATTTTCATTTTTGCTTCCCTCTCCATCCCTCCCCCAGTGACCTGAATTCCAGGAGTGCAGCACCACCTGATGTTGCCCCTAAGTTGTCTTTTCTCCACTTGGTCTCTGGCTCAATTACCCCCCAAACCAATTAAAGCCCAGAATGATACTGCAGCAAGCAGAGCTGCTGCTAATCTTCCGGAAGACTGGAACTTGTGGAAGTGATTGAAGTGGTGGGAAATTACATTGCTTGGACCAGGTCAGCCTTGGCACTGTAAGCAGCATTTTTCTCTTTTAATATGTGGCTGCTTCAATGCTAATGATCTCACAGGTCAGGAAAAGCCAGGACCTGGGTTAACCAGGAAGGAAAATCCTGCCTGTCCTTGGGCTTTTCTGCGGAGCGGAGGAGAAAGGGATGAAACCTTTGGCACCGTGTGAGGGGAAATGGGTTTGCAGGCAGAGGAAGGATGGGGCTGCATAATGGGCATGTTCCAGGCATGTGGACAATAAATTACCTGGATTGTCTTCCCCGTGCTGGGCATGGGCTGAGTGCACTCCCTGGGCAGTGCCTGGATCGCATTAACCTGCTGCACGCAGGACGTGCCTGTTTATCCTGCCAATTACTGCCAATCTAATCAGCTTGAGCCGGGTAAAAATAGAGCCAGTTTCCGTGTGGAAATCAAGAGGCACAAAAACAGCAGCAAAGGAGCTGATCCTGATCAGCCGAGCACATGGCAGGGAAAGGTTGTGCAGCAGGAAATGGGCTGGGATGGTTTTTCCTTCTGGGCAGGTGGATCTTTTCCCTCAGGGCTGGGTTTTCCCCGGCATCCATCAGGCTGAAGGAAGGAGCTGGGGAGTGTGGGAATCAGTCACAGGCAGGCTGAGAGCTCCTCAGAGCATGGATGTTCCATGTGCTTTCAGGAGAGAAGGAGCAGGGCTGGAGTCAGCTGGAAGGGACACACGAGGGGAGGCTGATGCATGGAATAGAATCCTGGAATGGATGGGGTGGGAAGGGACCTTAAAACTCATCCCATCCCACCCCTGCCATGACAAGGACACCTTCCACTATCCCAGGCTGCTCCAAGCCCTGTCCAACCTGGCCTGGGACACTTGCAGGGACACAGGGGCAGCCACAGAGAATTCTTTCCTAAAATCTGATCTACACCTGCTCTCCACCAGCTAAAAGCCATTCCATGATGATGGCTGGATGGCTGGCTGGATGGATTTCAGTTCCTGTGTGCTGTGGAACACACCCAGCAGCTGTGCTCAATAAAACCAAGCTGCTGTCCTGTGTAAGGCCTGTGAAGGAGGCATCAGCCAAGGAGAAGAGGAGCAGGACATGGCTCTGCAGGTGGTGGGATCTCACCCTCCTTCCCTCCCTCCCCCTCTCATGTTTGCTGAGGGACAGAGGTAGATATTTTTGTGATCTTGGAAGGTGAAAAATAAACCCAAGGGAAAACAATGGGATTTCCCCCCAACATGCTCCTTTTGCCCTTTTACTTTACTGGATCACTCTACAAAAAATGAGTGTCGAGCTGCTTGTCCATAATAAACCCCAGATCCATCTCAAGGAGGACACAGGGAGTTGCCCTTCTTTGCCCTTCTCAGCCCAGCTGGAAAATCCCTTTATTCCCAAGGCCATAGCTTCCCCAGCCTCCTCCATCCCCCTGGATTTTCCCCCTCCTCACCTGCCTGGAGCTCTGGGATACCCCTTGGCAGGGCACAAACCCCAAGCTGACCAACTTTCCACAGCTGAGAGATGCCTGGGAATAAAGCTGAGGTAGCCAGGCTTAACCAAACCGAGGAGAGCCTTCGTTTCAAGGCTCAGAATTTCTGTCTGAGCCCGAGAGCTGCCGATGATTAAGGGACATCTGTCACCGCCGTGCTCCTGCTGGGGCTGTCAGGAAATGCTGACATCATGTGAGGAGAAGAAACCTGCTCTGGAGCAGGGCTTGGCACGCTGGCTCCCAGCCCCAGCCCTGCCACGGGTGCTGGGAAGGGCTGGAGGAGCTGCTGTGGGGCCCATCCTGCTCTCCCGGGAAGGGACACGTCCCAAAGCTCTGGCAGATCTGGAGGAAAAGCCATTTCTGCTCCCTCTGTCCCTCCTCAGCCTCGGGACAGGGTTCAAGCTGCATGAGGTTAAAAAATAAACAGCTTCAAGGGTATTTTTTTTTTGCTTTGAGGGCATTTGGGGTATTTCCTGCCAAGAGCTTTGGTTGGTTTTTTTTTTTTTCTTTCTGGCTTAACAGATACAGGGGGTCAGGTTTTCTAAATTCTGAGAGTTTTTATAAGCCAGAGCAGTTAAGGTTGTGACTGCCTCATCCCTGAAGTGCCCAAGGCCAGGCTGGACAGGGCTTGGAGCAAGCTGGGATAGTGGAAGGTGTCCCTGGCCATGGCAGGGGCTGGAATGGGATGTTTAAAGTCCCTTCCAACCCCAACCATTCCAGGATTCTGTGATCCTTAAGAACTCCTGGACTGTGGGAGCTGGGATTTACAAGTATTGGCCAAATGGATTTTTGGGGTTTTTTAAAATTTTTTATTATTATTTTCTCAAGCTCCCAGTGGGCTGAATCCTCAAATGTGACATCACTGGTGGGAAAACTGAGGCAGGGACCAAGGACACACTCACTCCTCTGGTCTAACCCTTTGCAAAAGGTGCTGCTCTGACCCTTGGGATTGGAATCTGCTCTCAGAGGAAGAAATAAACCCCAACCAAGTGTTTTGGCACCTGATGAGAAAGCAGGGCTCCCGCTCTCAGTTTAATGGAGCTGCTGATGGATGAATTCCTGTGTGAATAATGAATGTTTGGAAATGCTCTGAGCTCTGTAAATGCAAAGGACACTGTGATTTCCCTGGGCTCTGAAAGCCAGTGGCAGAAGTTCCCAGAATTGTTTGGACTGTAGCAATAGGGATTTATAATTCATAACAAAGAAGAAATGTCTCTCAGTGAACCAAGAAGGCACAGAGACGTAAAAAAGTTGGCGTTACTCAAATTCTTTTCTTATGAAATTCTGTCACACTAGAGTGGTTAAGGATCCTTTTTTTCTGGGCAGGCAAATACCTATGGAAGGATTTATTCCATATTTGATGTAGGTATTCAAACAAGGTTTCCTCCTTGCAGCCTGTTTTGTAGGGATTTAAACAGATGCACACTTCAATCTGGAATATAATGTCCGGGCTCTCCAAACATGAGAAATCCCTTTGCTTCCCAAAAGCCAGAGCAGAAAGTTATCCTACAAATTTCATACATTGGGTTTAAAGGGAAGAGAAAAAAAAAAGAAAAAAAGCAAAGCACAAAACAAACCCTCAGAAAATTCCAAGGCAGATTCACAGGGTTTTGAGATCTGCTTAAGGAATCAGCAAGCAGGATTCAGGAGCAGTTAATAACAGACTGCATGACATGGCACTATTAACATGGGATAATCCAGGAGGGAAAGAAAGGGTGAGGGATAAAGGAACGTCACCCTACAACAGTGAGACCTTGAGAAATCAAGGCACGAGAGTTCTAAACCAGATTAACTGGGCTGTCACTGCCAGGCACCAGCACGGGCACAAAGCAGGAGCAGCAGGGATGGGAACAGGAGGATGTTTGGATTTTCCCTGGATGAGATGCACACCTTGGTCCTGCTGAAACAAAGGGGCCCAGGTGCTGATAAATCCCACTGGAAACCATTCTGAAGTGAGGGAACTTTTGGATTTGGGCTGAAACTCATCCCAGACATGGTGGGATGAACAGAGCTCCACAAAAGGAGCAGAGCTGGAGGCTGCATCACTTCATACCCAGCTGCATTTCCAGCCAGGAATAGAATCTTCCCTGGGCTTCTACCTCCTAGAGAACTTCTCACAACCACCCCAAGCTCCTCTTTTACCCTCTGCTCATATTTCCCAGTATTGCTCGAGCCTTCCCTTCAAACTTCCTTCATGATCTGACAGGATTTTCAAGACCCTGTGAATTTTGGAAGGTTAATTCTGGAGATCTCAGGGTGAAAGCTGGTGCCAGATGAAAACCTCCTGCAATTTGTCACTTACCTTGAATGCCCCATCTTCATCAGGAGGCAGGAGCACACAGGGGGCTGAAATTCTAAAGCAAAGGGCCCAAGTCAAACTTTGGAGTGAAAAGCCTCCAGCTTATTTGTTGGAAGAGCAAATTTGGAAGGAACTGGCTTTCAATCCGCATGCAGGTACCCAAATGATTGGCAGAGCTGCTGAGCACTCAGATTTGGCCTTCAGCTCTGGATTTATCGACCCTGGTGCTCACACACAGCTCTGGAGTGCTGCAGAGCAGCGTGCTGGCAGCACCCAGCCCCGGCACCATCCATCCCTGAATCTCTGTACAAGTCTCCAGAATTCCTGCGGGGCAGTGGGTGGCAGAGGGATACATCCCAAAATGGGGAAATCACAGGCTGGGGAAAAGCAGAACCATCTGAGCTGGAAGCCTGGCCTAGCTGAAGTCAATGAAAGTTTGAGCAGGGCTGAGGTCTCGCTCTGTCTGCAACAGGCGCCTGCTCCAGTGTCCCAAAAAAACCTCCTTAAACAAGAGCAGGCTGCCCATGGTTCTCATTAGTCTCAAGTGCTTCCTATGTTTATTTTCTTGGCCCAGCCCCAGCTTTGCCAGTTGCTGCTCTGTGCACTCTTCTGGCCTGTGCTCCCTCCCATGTCCTCACACGTCCTGGCTTCCCTTCCCATCCCAACTGCTCAGCTGTGCCACTGCGAGCCCTGATCCCCCCCATCCCTCTGGGATGAGCCCTGATCCCACCCCATCCTCCTCCCCAGATAGCTCTGGTTTATATTTACTCCCCAGAATGCTTGGGGATCATTTTGGGAAGGAAGGCTCCCCAGCAGTGTAAGATGAGACCAACCCTTGGTGGCTCTGGCCACGAGGATGTGGCTGCAGCCCCGGATCTGCTGGATTTCCCATCCAGGAAATCAGGCTGCTCACAGGGATCAGGGACCACAGGCTTGGGGACAGGGTTTCTTCTTGTCCCTTGGCCACAGCAGCAGAGAAACAGCCCATGGGGATGGGCAGCCTGTGCTCTGTCCAAGCTCCACGTGTGATCCACTAAATCCATCCTCGTGACACCAGGGAAGCCACCAGGACCAAAAGGGTGGCCACAGCCAACACCAGCACTCAGCCAGGCGTGGTTTTATTGGAAAACTGCTGTCCCAGATGAGTCTCTTGCTCCTTTACCATCCCTGGTTTTCTGGCTGTCAGCCAGAAATAATTGCATCATCCTGACTTTTGGGTTCAGAAGCACCAGATTCCTCCAAAAACCAGGGGAAGAGGTGGCTGTGTGCTGGACACAGCCCTCACCCACCTGCTGAGGACACTGCTGCTCCTGCTTTGTCCTGAATTCCCAGTCAGGAGAGCGAGATCAGCCCTGCTGGTGTGGCTCAGGGTCAGCCCTTCATCCCATCTGCTCTGGATCACCCACTGGGACCTGGGACAGGAGCAGACGGCTCCAACCCTGAGCCACGCTGGCTGAAATCCACAGGAAAAGCTGTCAGGATGTGCTGCAGAGTCAGGCAGTGCTGGGCTTTGGGATCTAGCCACGTTCCCTTCCCCTCCCTCACTGCTAGCACCTGTAGCTCTCCAGACACTCGTCCCAGGAAGGTTCCTGTCCCCTCATTAACCCGAAATCCACGTGCTCCAGAAGATCCCAGGCTGGACAGGAGGAAAAGATGGGAAAGGATGCTCGGGGAATAATGTGCCCAGAGGCAGGGCAGGGACAGAGATATCTTGTGATCCAAGGATTCACCTTATTTTCCCGTGTGTCAGCAGCAGCGTCCCCCTGCAGCTGCACCACAGAGGAGCTGCTCTCCACACTGCTGGGAGGGACAGCACCCAGGGAATGCCCCCAGAGGGCAGGGACAGATGGGATATCGGGAAGGAATTCCTCCCTTGAGGGTGCTGAGACCCTGGGATAGTTGTCCAGAGCAGCTGTGGCTGCCCCTGCATCCCTGGCAGTGTCCAAGGCCAGGCTGGACAGGGCTTGGAGCAGCCTGGGACAGTGGAAGGTGTCCCTGCCATGGCAGGGGGTGAATGAGATGAGCTTTGAAGTCCCTTCCACCCAAACCATTCTGAGATTCTGTGACTGACCCCAATAGTTTCACCAACCCTTCCACAAAATTAGAGAACTCTGTTTTTCCAAAGCTTCAAAACCAAGCAAGACACTTTGAAATCTGCCATGCCTGCTGCAAGCAGCCCAGACCTGAGGATATTCTGCTCCTCCACAGGGGCTTCTCTGGGATGGAGAAGAAAATCCACTCAATAACTGGGCTGTTACCTGGTGTTGAGTGATTTTTGGCAGGCTTGGAGTAGAAGAATGGGGCCCATCCTTTACTGTCTGTCCTCAGCACTACACCTCGAGCACAACCAGTGGCAGCCATACAAACTATTGTTTTCCACCAGAACTACCACTTTTTTTGTGGATAAATCTTGTTGGGTTTTTTTTTGTTTGTTTGTTTTAATAAGGATTTCCCATTCACATCCAAACAGTGCCCAGAACTCCCTGGGACTGTTGAGATCTCCTCCTCTCCACATTTACTTCTTGAAAACACACCTCTGCCTGCAAAACACCCCCAGTGCAGTTTGGACAAGGCTCCAGGCACACGCTGGGATTCTTGGAAACGCCCTGTGCAAATCCAAGGGCTGGACTTGATGATCCTTTTGTGTCCCTCGCAGCTCAGAGCATTCTGTCATTCCAAGGCTCTAACTTAGAATGGGCAGGGCAAGAGCTGAGTCCAGAAAAGAGCATGGGTTTGCCCAGCCCCGAAATCCACGGCTCCAAGCTGTGTTTTCCACGATTGCTGGGCTCTGCAGCAACAGAAGGATCCTGGCACCCTCTAATGGAAAAGCTCCGTCACTGAATCACCGTCTGGGGCTGCGAGCCCCGGCTCCTGCCTTTCTATTTTCAATCCAATATCCCAGGAATAACTCCGAGCCAGGCACGGTCCACGGCGTGCCAGGGAGGACCTGGAGAATGTGCAGGACAAATGTCAGGGCTGCTCCTGGGGGAGGAGAGGCTGCCCGGTGCTCGCCCAGGGATCGCTGCTTTACTCATGGAAATGCAAGGGAAGAGCTCATTGGCGCTGACATTTGGGCCTGGTTTGGGAATTTAAGGCACATGCTCGGGGGATAATGGTGTTACATGGCCTGTCCTTCCCTTTCCCCCTCCTCTCCCTCGGCCGCATTGATAGGGTGGAATTTTCTGGGATATTTTTCCAAGTTTGGCCTCCTGGAAGTGGCTCAAATCTCAGGTCGGACCTGGCTCTGGAGCTGTTTGTGAACAGAATTCCTGGTTGAATTCTAAGGTGTTTTTACAGCTAGAAAGTGACACCCATAGCCAGGGAAGCTCTCCAAGGATTTGTCCCCAGCTGGGGGGGACACCTGGCATTTAGAGGCACAGAAAACCCCAGGCTGGTGGCAAGCACAGGGCTCCTGTCAGCCTCGAGCATCCCACGGCCAGGCAAAGGGGACAGGACACTTTTGGCTTCCTGTCAGGAGCTGGGATCCAGACTGGGATCCCTGGGTGGATCAGG
Organism: Irena cyanogastra; assembly: GCA_013397155.1. Taxonomy (NCBI): domain Eukaryota; kingdom Metazoa; phylum Chordata; class Aves; order Passeriformes; family Irenidae; genus Irena; species Irena cyanogastra. Next base: position 135,235 of record VWZV01008547.1, read on the forward strand.
AGAAAGAACTGGCTTTTCCATAGGTGTCTCAGTGAGATCCCTGCCCAGGGAAAACATGGAATTTCTGCCGAGTGAGAGTCTGCCCCTTGCTGAGCTGCCAGAGGAGGAGCGGGGTAGGAAGCAGGACCCAGCCCTTCATGTCACCCTCGTCCTTTACACTCTACACCCAGAGACAAATAAATCATTTAAATAACTGTTTAATACAGGAAAATCCAATTTCCAGCAAACGCTGCTCCATGCCAGTCTCAGAGTTGTGGAGAGGAGCTCAGAGTCCTTGGAGAGGGGCTCTTCATCAGAACACAGGGAATGGCTTCAAAATGAGAGACAGCAGGGCTAGATGGGATATTGGGAAGGAATTCCTCCCTATGAGAGTGCTGAGGTCCTGGCACAGGTGCCCAGAGCAGCTGTGGCTGCCCCTGGATCTCTGGAAGTGCCCAAGGCCAGGCTGGAGCACCCTGGGCTAGTGGAAGGTGTCCCTGCCCATGGCATGGGGTGGAATGGGATGAATTTCAAAGTCCATTCCAACCCAAACCATTCCACGATTCAATGATTGGAGGTTCCAGCACATCAGGTGGCATTTCCCTTGGGAAAAGGCTGCCAAAACCCAACAGAAGCTAAAGAAAAAAGCAAACAGCCCCAGAGCCTGGCAAACGTGCCATTGGTGACACCGAGAGTTTGACACTGCCATGGCTACCTGTGCATCTTTTGTCTCACATCAGAGAGCAGAAACCAGGCTGTGATGTGCCATAAAAACCATATGACCAGAATTCCCCAGTGTCCCCTGAGAGTTACCTGAGCCCCTCGGGTGAATTTTATCTGTAAGGTTGAACACAGACCTCTGGAAGTGAAAGCCAGCCCCGAAATTCAGCAGGTCTCTTCTCAAATCCCTCCAAAACCCTTTTACTTTTAGAATCCCAGTTTCCACAGCAACAAGACACACAGCTCTCTGCGGAGTTTAGGGCTATAAATAACCCCAAGATCTATAGTTGTGATATTAGCTATGAGGGCTTTAAAAAAAAAAATGCATGTGGTAATGAAGGGAAAGGCTCAGCGCTGAAAGGAAACAAATTTAATGAGGAAAAGATGGTTCCCAACTCGGTTTAGAGAGCAGCTTTGAACAAAGGAAAGCTGCTCCTGGTAAGATCCTGCCTTTTCTGAGAGTCACATTGATTTCAGTCGGATTTTTGGGAGTGGTGCTTTACAATCTCCCTTTTAGCTGTGTTGAAACGCTGCACTGTCTTAAAAAAAGAAGGAAAAAAATAGCAATTAGGTGTTGTTTTCCCAGCCTTGCTCGTTGTGGGGAAGCAATGAGAAGGTGACACTGAGCCGGGTTTTAGCACAGCCAGAGCAGCCACTCACTCCATCTCTCTTTGGGAAAAGGATGTCTCCATGTGCTAACTTTAAACACATCCTTTAATCCCAATTGCTCCTCTGCTCCGGGAGGGAAGCTGCTATTCCTTGGGATGCAGTCAGAGGGCAGGAATTCGGTCTGCTGGCCCCAGAGAAGTGCTGGCCTTCCCCCCTGACATCAGCGTGTAAACAAAGGCGCAATCCCACCAGGGAAGAGAAATATCGGCCGTGTTGGAAGCAAAAGAGGAAATTAATTAACCATCCTATGGCATAAAAACCAGCTTGTCAGGGGAGGAGGGACTGGGGGCTTGGAGCTGGCAGAACAGATTTGTATAGAGTAGTGAGGAGGAGGAGATGAGGAAGGAGAAGAAAGGAAACACAAATCAAAGAGTTATTTGGAGTTTCCTCTCTTACAAACAGAAGGTCCGTGTTATTCAAACAGATGCACTGCATGTCACCAGTTTGCTGGTGTTTGTTATTTTAAGGATGGTCTTAGGAAGAAAATAAATTCCACGCCGAGGCTCCTTTATAGCCATTTTAGGCAGTCTGTGGAGAGGAGCCCAAAGAGTGGGGTTGTGGAGATTCCTCCAGGCTGAGCTGCTGGTACATCCTCTGCTCTCTCTCCAGGAGGGAATTTCAGTGGATTGCTGGGAAGGAATCCCACAGCAGCTCCAGCTCGGAGCAGGCTGGGGCAGGAACCCTCCAGCACCACCGTGGGGCTGCATTGCTGCTGCTCCTGCCCAGGGACACAAAGAACTGGGAGGAAAAAGGTGCCTGGTACAAGATGGATAGGCAAAATCCAGCAAAACGTGGAAATGGGAAGCTGTTCTCTGGCCACACATTCCCTACACAGTCCTGGGAGGGCAGAGGACTCTGCAGCAAGAGGGGAATAGTTCATTTAAATGTGATCTCTTCAAGCCCAAGCTGGGATCTGAGCATCCATCGAGGTCCTCTCTGGCCTCAGCACCAGCTGGAAAAACTCTGTGGATGATGATGTGCAGTGGTGCCTCTCCAGAGGAATTGATTTTGCAAGCCAGGATAAAGCAGGGAGCAGAAGGACCTTGGAGGCTCCCATGAGCCACGCCAAAATCAGGGTTTGTTTCTCCTGAAGGTGTTGGTTTGTCCATGGGGAGAAAAGCGAGATATAAACCATGTTATTCTGGCCCCCAGGAAGTGGTCTGGTGGAGATCTGCTGTTGATGTGACACAGGCACCAGTTTGGTGTCTTTTTCTAAAATTGCCACACTCAGAGCTGTAGGAATTTTTTTTTGGTGGGAAAGAACCAGCACAAGCATTATCCATATACAGAAAAAAAAAAATTTAAATACCCAACTGCAATTTCTGGGCTCAGAGTGCAAACGTTTAATTCAGCACCTCCTGCCCCAGTGACATTTCTGGATGGATTGTGCTTTCTAAAAGGTTTTCAAGCTTCTCTCCTCCCCTGGATAAAAGCAAAGCAAGAGGAGACATGAAAAACTGTTCCCTTCAGAGAGCACATCAGGCACAGGACACGCCGTGGGACTGAGGGAACATTTCTGTCCCTGTGATTAACTGATCACCACACAGGACATTTCAGAGGCTTTTTAAACAGAAGACACAAAAAGACTGGAATCAGTAAGAAATAGTAAAAGGAAAAGAAAACATGAGGCATTGCAGAGGGAGCAGGCACCAGGCCCATTCTCTGAGGGCTCTGTCCTGCTCCCACTGAAATCAAAAGGAGTTTCAGAGTTGGCTGCAGTGGGAACAGGAACAGTCCTTAAGGCACTAATTAGTACAGCTGGCTGAATAATGCATAATGAGCAGTTCATTCAGCTAATTTCATCTCTTTTTCTATTCATGACTTGCCTGTGAACCACTCCCAATTTTCTCATTTTGGTCGTCATTCAGAAGCTATTTGTGGGTTTCTTCAGGAAATCATCCCCAGCGTGCGATTCCAGCGTGCATCCCAACATGTAAACATTGGGAATTGCACAGAAGTGTTTAAGGGTGGGACCTGCAGGTGGGACAGGTGATATCAGCTCTCTAAAAGTGGGCTGGGAGAGCTGGGGCTGCTCAGTCTGGAGAGGAGGAGGATCCAGGGAGTGCCTAAAGAGGCTCCAGGAGGGACTTTGGACAGGGACATGGAATGGGGGAATGGCTTCCCACTGCCAGAGGGCAGGGCTAGATGGGATATTGGGAAGGAATTTTCCCTGTGAGGCTGGGCAGGCCCCAGCACAGGTGCCCAGAGAAGCTGTGGCTGCCCCTGGATCCTTGGAAGTGTCCAAGGCCAGGTTGGAGCACCCTGGGCTAGTGGAAGGTGTCCTTGCCCGTGGCAGGGGGTGGAATGGAATGAATTTCAAGCTCCTTTCCAACCCAAACCATTGTTTCAGTTTTACCCAAGCTGATTTTCTATAACCAACTGCAGCAAGAATTTCAAATGTTGCAAAGAAACAGTGAACTTCATACCCACATTCAGCACATGCTTAGGCACTTTCCTTTTCTTCCTCATCCTTTCTCCTCCAGCACTTTAAAAGGATTTTTCTGGATATTGGAATACTGACCCAAGGGATATGATGTGAAAACACCCCAAGGAATGTCACTGGAATAATTGAGTAAATACTTCCAGATTTTCCTTTCCAGCTCTGAAGTGTTTTGGCTTTAGCAAGGACTAAATTAACATTGTGTAATGGATGAGGGCTGGAATCAGCCTGTGGATCACCGAGGACAACTCCATGCTGGGCTGCTGCGCATCCCTAATTTGGTAAAGTCACCCAAAATGTGACTTTGGTGGGGTAAGATTTAAGTAAGGGGATATTCCAAACAGGAATGCAAAGGAAATCGCTGGCCTGTGATGGGGCAGGGGGGCCAGGCTGAGACATCCCCGTCCTTCCAGGCAGGAGGGGCAGGGACACACAGGGAAACCCAGGAGTGCTCCTTCTGCAGCAGTTCCCGAGACAGAGCAAGGAGCGACGGAAGGGAGCTGGGCAGAGGTTTTGGCAGCCAGGAACTGTGGATTTTCACTCTGAAGGAAGTCCCACAGGGAACCACACAAAGCCAGAAGGGCATCCTGGCTTCTGGGGCCAAGGAGGGACGTGCCAGCGCTGCTGGAAGGGACACAGGGGACACACGGGGCAAGGGACGATCAGGGCTGCTCACGCTTTGGATTTTGAAAGGTGACAGGTGAAGCAGAGCGTGGTTGAGAGGGGGTCTTCGCTGAGGGAGAGGCGAGCCTCTCTTATGCCTGCAGCTGGGAAAAAAACCCTGGAAAATCCGAATCCACAGGCACTTGTGTGCGTGCCGGAGTCGATCGGCAGAGGGCAGCGACACTCGCAGGCACCGGCGCATCCCTGGCAGCCTTCGATCCATCCCGCTGCTGCTGCTGCTGTCACAGCAAGGACACCCTCCCCACCCCGCCCAACCAAACTCGGCTTAATCCTTGAAAATCAAACTCCAAGGGATGCTGCAGACCCCACAGCTGGCCGCTTTCTGGTTCGGGTTTTGGGGTTGGTTTTTTTTTTTTTTCCCCTTCTTCCCAGAGCCCACGTGATATTTTTCTCTGCGCTTCAAAGCTGGGGTTTGTTTGTTTTTTCAAGCCCGAGAGCTCCAATTCCAGCATCTGCGTGAAAGCCGACAGGAAATAACCCGTGTGCTCAGAAGTAGTTGAGAGAACATGCAAGGGCAATATTTATCTTCCCCTTCCGTGGGCCGGAGCGGAGACACGCAAGGCTCCTGCTGCTGCCACTCACCGCATCCCGGCAGGAAAGGACAGGGTGGAGCCGCGGGATCACAGCGTTTCGGGTGGCTTGGGAGAGCTGGGCGTCAGCCAGGGCAGAACGGCAGCGAGGAGGAAGGTTTGGAACAAGGCAGGGATGAGGAGAGAGGCAGGGGATGATCAGCACCGGGAAATTTGGGAGAGCTGTGACAGAGCAAGGAGTATTTCCAAATACTGGCAGCTCTGGGGTGAAAGGCACAGAGATCCCGCTTTCAACACCCAGTTGCTCTGTCAGGTTTTAGGTTCATCCATGCACAGTGGGCTTTCAGATGGGATCGTCCTGGGAAAGCAACTCAATCCCCAAAAGAGGGGAAGCTGTTTTGGCACGGGAGGCAGCCGAGGGAAGGCTGCCCGTCACAGCTGACTCACAGCCCAGACAGCAGTGGGTTCATCTCTGGCTCCGAGAGTCATTTTGGTAGAAGCTTTGGGATTTCCAGGCTGGATTTCTGGCAGAAGTGCTAAGATTTGAGCCACATTTAAGAAGTTTAAAATGTCAAGCCTGTCATTAAATGGGCAGAAGATTTTGCAAGTGTTGAACAGCCTCCTAAAGTCTCCTAAACGTGATGGGGAAAGCTCTGAGAAGGTCCCTGTGGAGGAGTTCTGTGGGATGGGAGCACTAGGCACTTGATGGATCTGGGTAACTCAACTGGTCTTTTATCCAGCAGCCTACCAAATAAATCTCCTTCTTTTCCATGGTAGAGGTTCTCATTGCCATTGTCTCTATGGATGGACAGAGAGGTGAATAAATCTCCTTTCACCCTGGACTCAGTCACCCGCCTCACACTGAATTGTCTCAGTTAATTTTTATAGGCTTTTGGCCATTCTGTGTTGCACGGAGTCAAACTCACAGGAAGGAATTATCTGTGATAGTTAGGATATGATAAATCAATCCTGTGCTAAAGGATTTGGCTACAATGGCTCTGAGGCGCTGCTTGAAGGGAAAGAAGTACTCAAGCCAAACTCCTTGGTTTGACAGGATTGGGGAAATCCAAACAGGAGAATTCAGACCCTTACAACAGCAGGTAAAACTGAGGTGTTGAAGGACTGGACTCTGACTGCAACATCCAACAACAGCCTCTGCATGCTCTGAAAATACAAAAAGAGGAAAATTAGTTATTGCTTACTGATTACTCCAGCAAGGAATCTTCCCCAGTTGTGCCAAGCATGCACAAAGAGATTTTTCAGGGAGCACAGGCAGGAAATGGCATGATCTGGGGATGAAATGAGGACAGGACACACAGTTTGGTGGCCTGTGCTGGGAGGAGGAACAGGGCAGCACAGGCACCCCAGAATGACCTTCACTCCCAACCCATTGCCTGCACAAGTGGTAACACGAGCTCTTGCTCTGTTGATTTATCTCCCTGAAAGCAGTTCCTGGCTCTGCCCCTGGACAGGCAGGAATTCTTGGTGACAGAATTACGTCATGCCCCTTTTGGTTTCCTCAGGCTTCGCCCAAAGCCACTTCTAATCAGAGAAAAGGCTCCCAGTTCATCTATTACACTTCAGGTTAGGGTTTGTTTTGTTGTCTGGCATCAAAGACAAAAAAAACTTCTGTCTGTAAACCACAGAATCACTCTTTTGCAACAAAATTCTCATTCAAACGTTTATTTAGACTCAGTCTGAGACCTGGTTCCCAAGCAAAACGTTTCCACCTTCTTCACCTTGCTACAGAAGCCTGACTTTGAGCACAGCGTGGCGCTTTCAGGATGGATCAGTGGATAAAGGATGTGCTTCAGGATGGATAAAAACATCAATACAAGCAAAAGGCCACCAAAGAACTCATCATGCCCATGCCAACGGCCTGGCCCGGGCTAGAACTCAATGCAGAGCTTTCCTAAGGGACTGAGAGCACTTCCTCTGTTTTCCACACATCCCTTCCTCCCACGGACAATGCGGGGCACGGCAGGAAAAGGAAGCACATATGGTTTGCACTCCATGAGGGATCTCTGCGAGGGAAGGACACGGAGAGGCGGCGGGGTTGTCAAGGACCCTCTCACAGCAGGAGTCTGCAACAGAAGCAGGGCTGTGTCTCTGTACAATATGTGACATTATGCAGCCCCAGTCAGTGCTCTCTGCCTGCTGACTCCTGCGTTTCAGTGGGACTCCAATAAACGCAGTCGATGGCCCGCGGTATTCCACAGGGAAATAAAAAAGGATAAACTAGCAGCATTTGGAATGTTTGTGGTGCAGCAGTTCTTCTTAGCAAGGTGTACGAGATTTCCAATAAAGCATCACCCAGAGGAACCAGACTTTTTCTCCTCTGTGATACCAGCACACGACTCATGTGAGAGCCCACATTTGGGCACCTGCACATCCCGTAAAGATCAACTCGAGACAAAATGCAATTTTGCCTTTAAAAGCATCAACGCTGGGTCTTTTGTTTATCTGCGGCGCAGCAACGTTTGCACTTGTGAAAATAAAACACACGGTCCATCTTCCAAGATTACCATCACATAAAAACCAAGCCTGGATTCATTCGCTGCCTGCCTGGGGCTGCATTTAAAAATGTTATTCCTGGCTTGTCCCAGTTAAAAGATCTTCACCCGTGTCATTTATCCAGCTGATGGGCAGTCTGGCTACTGGGCTACCACAGCCAGACAGCCAAGTCCCATGGAAAAACACCATGAAAAACAGTAATTGTGTCTGCCCCTTGGCCGCCTGTGCAAACCTGCAGCTGACAACCCTGCTAGAAAATGTGCATTGCTACATCGCTGTCAGCCAGAATCACGGTTTAGAACGGGGAGTGGGAATGTGGGGGGCGAAAAAATGATCATTTTGAGAGGTCTTTGGTGTCTCTTTTGTTTCCACACTGTATTTAAAGACAATCTGGAGTCAGGTGCCAAACTGGCTGCGGGTTGGGATGGTGGCGGCTCAGGCAAGCGCCACTGCCAAAAGCTTTATCGGGGTTTTGGCATCACCAGCCAGCAGCAGCTCAGGCTGCATCCCTGAGGCTCTTTGTCATCCTAAAAACAACGCCTGAGGAAGGAGAGCATCGCAGCCATTCCCTGTTCTGCTCCACAGGCTCCTCGTGGCTGGAACGAGGCGTTTTGACCGAAAAGGCAGGGAAAACTGCCCACATTGTAAGCAGCAAAGAGCACGGGCAGCACTCGGAGCCGGGGGACAGATTTAAAATGCACCGGCCATGAAGGACAGAAGGAAGAAAGGAAGGTGCTCACACACGATTTGGGATGCCAGGATGCACCCCGAGGCTCCTCTCCAGCCAGCAGGCAGGACAGGAGCCCCAAGCTCAAACCCGTCAGCTCTGCGGGGTCAGCGGGAGCAGGGCGAGGCACAGCTGTGCCCCGAGCGGGGTCATCGCCCCTCAGAGCCCCCCGGGGCAGCGCCGGCCGCAGCCGCGGCCCCTCCGTACCCGCGGGCGGCCACACACAAAAGGCGACAGTGCCCGCCCCCCTCCTATTTAATGACTCCTCGACCAATCAGCGCCAGGGGCGAGGCTAAACTGGGAGGATTGACAGGCCCCCGAGACCCCGCTCCGGAGAGCGCGGAAAGGGGCGGGAAGAATCGGCCGCAGCCAATCGCCATGGGCAGGCTGGCGGCTCGGCCAATTAGCGGCGAGGGGGGCGTGTCCCGCCGCGGGGTCAGGCCGGGAGCGAAGGCGCCCGTCGCTCCCTGTTCCTCCCGCTCTGCTCGCGGCCGAGCCTCCTCACCGCGGGATCCCTCCGCCTGCGCTCAGCGGCCGGCGGGGTGTGCGCGCCGCTCCGTGCCCCTCCGCCCGGGAGGGATTATTTCCCGCGGTCGCGGCGGCGGG
>VWZV01008547.1:144137-236643 GCA_013397155.1 Irena cyanogastra
GGCGCCTGCCTGGAGGACCTGGCCCGCAAGGATTATCACTCCCTGCGCGACTCCGAGATCAAGGCCAACAACCCCGCCGACCTGGGCAGCCTCACCAACCTGACGGACGAGGTGGTGCGCAGCAAACTCCTGGTGTCCCTCGCCCTGCTCGGCTCTGCCCACCGGGAGGCCGCCGGAGTCCTGTTCCGCACCCTCACCCACATCGACTCGGTCATCAACAACTACGGGCTGCAGCTCAACGAGGGCCGCACGGGGGATGAGTTCCTGTTGCTCTTCACCATGGCATCCAACCACCCGGCGTTCAGCTTCCACCAGAAGCAGGTGCTGAGGCAGGAGCTCACCCAGATCCAGAGTCTCATGGCCAGCACCAGCAAGAATCCCAGCACCTCTACCCTCAACACCATGGCAACCTATCCTGGCTGCCATAAGGTGGGTGTCCTGCTTTTCGCACGCTGGAATGGCACTGGGCTGTGTCTTCGGCTCTCATTTTAAGCCATGCTTTAGCACAGTGGTAAATGGCAGCTGCAGAGGCAGGCGGCTGGTTGGTGATGGGGATGGTCGGCTGAGGGCACAGGGAGGGGATGGATGAAGTTTTTACGAGCTTGTGACATTTAAATGAGAAGGAGTTCACGAGCAGATGAACAGCAGCAATATAAGCCTTCCCTGATTGCTTCTCAAAGCATCTGCTGGGGGCACAGTCCTGCCAGCTGCGTGGAAAAGCAGTGATTTAGGAAGGGAAATAAAAGCATCTCTAGATAAAAGCATCTGTTTGAAAGTTCCCCCTGGAAAAAGTTGGAAAGGAGGAGTAGCTGTCCAGTGTCCAGAGCATCTCGGTGCGACTGGGTTTTGTTTAGACGGGTGTGATGGCAAACATTCTGAGTTGCTGGTGTTAAGCTAAAAGAAATATTGTCGTTTTCTGTCACTCTGCATCCCTCGGGTATTGGTCCTGGTGTCGGGGTTCACCGTCATTAAGTTGCTGTTCTTTCATTCAGCTGCCAGCAGTTAGGCCAGACAGGAACGTTTTAAGATGTGCTGTAAGTCATTAGATATGTGACTGCTTAATTGCTCTCAGCCCGCTACAAATGAGGGAGTCAAATTGTCTTCCTGCCTGATTTTAACCCGCCTGAAAGTTCAGTTTAAGCACCAGCTTAGAGGGTGCTTGTAAGAAGTTAACAGGCTGCAGCCTTTGAGGATGAGTGGATGATGTGTTACCCTGCTCTTGGGAAAGGTGGAGAATACCTAAAAGCTGTGAAAACCCGTGTATTGGAGTAATAGCCTAAATACTGGAGTAATATCCTAAATAAAGCTGTTTCTGAGGGCTCAGTAGAGATTTCACTAAGTTGAGCTTTGAATTCCAGACTGAGACAGAAATCTGTCCACAGTCTTCCCCTGAATACAAATTCCCTTCCAATTTCATGTTTCTTTTAACACCTCTGCTTTGTAAAATTGAGATGTGTTCAACTTCATATTTTTCTTATTCTTCCCTTCCTATCTTATTCCTAACCTCCTGTAGCAAGGAGGAAAGATCAAGGTATGGGAGAGCCTCTTCGTTCAGCTGAAACCTCCATGTGGATAAAATGTAGCTGGAAAGAATATTTCACACGGGATGTAGAAGGGTATAATTCAAACCAGAAAAAAAGCTTCTTTTCAGATACATAAGTACTTGCAGCTTCCTTTATTCAAATGATGCAGCCACCCTGGGTTGGAAAGGAAACACTGTAAATCATATCCAAGTTCCCCCAAAATAAGACAAGCAAAAAAAAAAAGATAAAATCAGGCAGGCAGGAAGGTTCAGGAAGGTTTTTGAGAGTCTTCTTTCTGAGCTGCAGGATTTATGGAGCTGAAAAACTCCGGCACTATTTATGTCAATCTAAGATGGACGGAGAATCCATCCTGCCATTTTTCCTGCCAGGAACAAGGCAGCCAGGATCGTTTGGTTTTTCTTTTCTTCTGAGCTCACTGAAGGGTTGTCTCTTTAAAAAGCACATTTTTACAGAAATCTGTGTTGAAGAATCTCGGTTGCTAAGTACAGAGTAGTGAGAGGGAACACAAAGGTGACTTTGCCTTCACAGTCTCTGAATGTGCATTTTGTTTGAAGTGATGCGAATTTCCTTAAGATTATTTTTTTGTTGTTGTTCTTAACTGGGTAATTCTGTTACTTTTAGAGTAAGCAGTTGGCTTAAACCAGGAGTTGGATGAAGCAAGTGGAAAAAACAATCTCTTTCTCCATTCAGCCCTGTTTAAATAGGCACAAATAAATTCCAACACCGAGTCCTTGAGGTGTTACCAAGTGATGTTGTGACAATCTTTGTGCTGTAACATCACCTAGAAAAAAATAATGTGAATGTGGAGAGAAAGTGAGTGCCCTGGGCTGCTGCTCTTCCTCTTTGGAATTGGAGGAGAATTCCCTCCCTGGTGCCAGCACTTTCTCATGGCTCCTGTTGCTTTACTCCAGGGTTAGCCACGCTGAGCTGGTGCTGGAAGCTGGGTGTTAAATGAGGGAATTCTGCCCCTCTCTGAGCTCATCCTTAAGGAACTAGAATAATGCTCACCATTTGAGGTCCTGAAAAACTTCGGGAAGCTGGGATGGTGTGGATGGGAGATGGGTTGCAAATAGGGAGCTGTTTGTGAACTGCCTGGGTTATCTTCCAGCTTCCCCCTTGGGAGAGTGGGAATAGGGTGTAACTCTTGTGTAACTGTACCTGCCCTACTGTTACAATTTCTGATTTATGGTTATCTTGTTTTGTCAGTGAGATGCAACAGAAATCTGAGCAGTGCTCTTTGTTTTCCTTGCAGAAACACATGGAAATGTGCTGCTTCTGCTAAGCCAGTCCTATTAAAATGTGTCTCAACCTGATAGTAGCTATAACTTTTTCCAGAGGATTGGACCTTGCAATCCTTTTTCCATCTCCTCTTTCACATTTAACAGTGAAATATCTCAAAATCAAATTGTGTGAAGAGACTGAGCAGTTGATACAAATTTACTGTAAATATTTCATGATTCCTCAAGTTGCTTTGGGGTAGGTGACCACAGCTGAAGATGGTCAGTGATGCAAACTGCTTTTTGCTGTTTCCTTTTACTGCCTGCGGTTGCTGCCTGTGAGGAGGCTTAAAACAGCTGCCCATATACTTTTTGTGCTTTTTCAGATGCTTCTTGTCTTATCTGAACCTTAACTTTGCAGGAAAAGGTGGCTGTGGCTGGATTTAAGTAGGTCAGTAATTATTAGATTGATTGTTTCTACCTGATGGTATAAAATGAACATTTTATGAACAGGGTGGAAAATGCTGCCCTCTCTGCATTGCCTTGGACTCTGTGAGGATGGAATCACAGAATATCCTGAGTTGGAAGGGACTCATGAAGATCAGTGAGTCCAGCTCCTGGTTCTGCCCAGGACATCCCAGCAATCCCTCCTGGCTCTGCACAACTCCTGCCAGGAGGGAACAGCTCGGGGAGTCGGGCTCTGCTCCCAGGGAACAGGGACAGGAGCAGAGGGAATGGCCTCAGGCTGGCCAGGGCAGGCTCAGCTTGGACACCAGCAGGAATTTCCCCATGGAAAGGGGGCTCAGGAACTGGAACTGCCCAGGGAGGGTTGGAGTGCCCATCCCTGGAGGTGTCCCAGGAACCTGGATGTGGCACTCAGTGCTCTGGGCTGGGGACAAGGTGGGGATTGGGCACAGGTTGGACTTGATGACCTTGGAGGTCTTTTCTGACCTTCAGTGATGCTGTGATTCTCTGCTGGAGTGAATGGCAGATGGAAACACAAATCTGAACTTGAATTCTGTGACCTGTGTGGATGCTGGACATCATAATATGAATCTCTGCAGGGACTTTCCCTCTCAAGAGCTCTAGTACCAGTAACTTTAAGGACAGAACTTCAGAGCTAGGGAAGTTATTCATGAATCTGTCACTCTGTTTCCTGGAGTTGTTTCATCTCCTCATTGAGATCATGCTGTAAAACCAGGGAAATAAGAGAATGATTTGAGTACTCAGCACCTGCTCTGCTGTGACAAGAGCTCTTCAGTGCAGTCAGGGTGATGAGCTGTAGGTTTAGATCAGATATTAGGAAGGAGTTCTTGGCTATGAGGGTGGGCAGGCCCTGGCACAGGCTGCCCCTGGATCCCTGGCAGTGCCCAAGGCCAGGCTGGACAGGGCTTGGAGCAGCCGTGGCAGGGGCTGGAATGAGATGAGCTTTAAAGTCCCTTCCCACCCAAACCATTCCATGGTTCTGTGATGGTGATTCTGATCTGGTTGTGAGTTCAGCTGCAGAGCCAGGGTCAGAAATAGTCACCCTGGGTGCAGTTTGTTTGCAGCTGAAGTGAAATAAGGGGCAGTGACCCCATGATTATGTGGCTGTTTCGGGCTGGTATCTTGTGAATGGGAAGGAGGGGTCTTGCCCAGTCAGCTTCCAAATACTGCACCAATGGCTATTTCAAGTTTATAGCATAAGGTACTATTTTCACTCATGCTAATTCCATAGGCTCCTCTAAAACTTCCAAAGAACTCAGGGCTGTATATTGGGAGCTATGGAGTTGCTCTGAGGGATCCATTTCAAACACCTTCACCTGTCTGCACTGTTTGCCTCAGGAGCATGAATGGACATAACTCCATTGAGAAATATTCTGATATTTTTATTTCACCAATGGAGTGATGAGTTATAAAAAACCATCACTTGCTGGGCTGAAACTGAGTCGTCAAGCCCTCACAGAGACAGCAGTGCAGCTAGTAAGTGATCTATGTCAGCTGCCTTTATGGCTCTTTTCTTTTTGAGCTTTGTAAGGATAGAATAGATCATGACAAACTTAATTTTTAGCCTCTTTGAGGGTATTTCATGGATTCAGCAGATGACCATGTTGAGAGCAGTTGCTGGCTGGGATTAGAGTGTTTACTCACTGGTATCAGGAGTTGCTATCTCAGAATGATCTCACTTTCCAAACCACATGAATCCAACCTCAGGAGCTGTAGGGACAGGTCTTGTAGCTTCCAGCTGGTGACACTGCCAAGCCCTGCGTGTGTTTTGCATGTCTTTTGAGAATTTTTGGGTACTCCAGGCAACGTGGATTGCACACACCTCTTGATATTCCACTTAAAAAATGTGAGGTTCCCCTTCTGGCTGTTTTCTTACTCATGGTTTCATTTGAAATGTGATAAAATGGTTCAGTCTCAAACCTGGAATATTTTCAGAAATGAGCTTTCCATGTAAAGGAATCCTTGGAAGACAGTGGTCTTGGGTAGTAACAATATGAATTAGCACCAAATTCACTTTGCCTAATCGTATGTTACATGATGAACTTGAATTTAGGAACCTAAAGGAGTTTGCTTGAGAAATGCCTCGTGCACCCAAACATCAGGAACAGAGCAGCCAAAAAAAGTGTGTTGAGCTAATAATGATGATGTTTTTTCCATGAACTGTTTTCCCATTTATTTTTGCGCTGGCTGAATGAAGTTTTTGTTTTAAGAGTGAATTCCGCTTCACTTTAATTTACTCTTTTTTCTACTAATTACCTCAGAACTGTTAGTTGTCAGTGAAACAACAGTGAAGCGAGCCTCATTCTTGTGGGATAAAGATTCCTGTTGGAAAGTGTTGGATGTTTTGGACTGTACCAGATCTGAACTGCTTTAATGGAATCGGTGCATGAGCTGGAGGAGATCCTGCGTGGAGAAGCAGAGTCAGCAGAAGTTAACCACACCTCACAGGCATTCCAGGGGCTGACTTCAAAGGTGCTGAACAGCAGCCTTGTTTGGAAGTGTTTAACCATTTGGTTTAGTGGGCTTGTAAATGTTTGAGTTGCTAAAACTGAAGTCCTGTCACCTTCAGTGACAGTAGGTACAGCCCTGCCTTTCCCTGGCAGGGCAGAGCTTGGCTTCTTCTGTCATCTTTAATATCAAATCCTCCAATCTCCATTACTTGTTCTGGAATGCTTTTTATCCCTAAGAAAAGCAAATATAGTCCCAAGAACACAGATAATATTTCTCAGAACTCACAGGATTTTATTAGAGAAATGCTGGATCTAATTTGTCTGTGGAAACAAGAACCATTGTCGTACTTCCACTCAAATTTCACTTCAGTCCTGGAGCCAGTTGAGTTGAAGCTGAGGTTTGAAATGGGTATTAATTCAAGAAAAAGGATGTTGATATGGTTCAGATCTGTGTTGCTTTGCATGGGGTTTGTAATGAACAAACTTCTAAATTCCTTGCTCTTGCCTCGTGCTGAACCAGAATTTTTCCATTGATTCCATTGGGATAATTACCCAATAATCAGCATTGGGAGGGATAAACCTTTTAACAGGTGTTCAGGCTATTACAGAGTGTCAGGGGTTTTGTGAATAGCTGAAGTGATCCAGAAATAATCAGATCAGTTACTTAAGAGCAAGATCTTAATTTTAATTACAGACCTGCCAAGTCCTGATGATAAATAGTGAAAGTGAGCTCTTTTCTTGTGTATTACGAATTCTTCTCCAATGCTGCCTTCTTTTATCACCATAAGTGGAAGAAGGAAGGACATTGAGAGGCTGGAGGGTGTCCAGGGAGGGGAAGGAAGCTGGGAAGGGTCTGGAGCCCCAGGAGAGGCTGAGGGAGCTGGAGAGGGACTCAGCCTGGAGAAGAGGAGGCTCAGGGGGGCCCTTGTGGTTCTGCACAACTCCTGACAGGAGGGGACAGCCGGGGGATCGGGCTCTGCTCCCAGGGAACAGGGACAGGAGGAGAGGAAACAGCCTCAGGCTGCTCCTGGGGAGGTTTAGGCTGGATATTAGGAAAAATTGCTTCATTGAAAGGGTGTTCAGGCATTGGAATGGGCTGCCCAGGGAAGTGGTGGAATCACCATCTGAGGAAGTGCTCAAAAAACGTGTGAATGTGGCACCTGGGGATGTGGTTTGGTGGTGATCATGGTTGGACTTGGTGTCTCAGAGGTCCTTTCCAACCTTAATGACTCTGTGCTTCCGTGATTCTGAGTAGTTTTATTACACTCAAGCCATTACTTAAGTGAATATTGAGGAGAGGAAGAAGAGAAAAATAGAATTCAGTGGATTTGTTACCTGTCAGATGATTTCTTTGTGAGTTGTTGCAGAAGAGACAGGAGTGATTGGCTTTTGGTGGCATCAGATGAAGAAAGAGGGTCACGTTTGTGCATCAGTACAAACTCTGGGGTATAGAGCAGCAGTGTCTGTTCCAAGGTTTGCTTAGAAGCAGGGATTTGTTTTGATTTTGAGGTGGTTGGAATGATTGGTGTGTAAAATTCAGATTCGATGAGTCCAGTCCCTCTATGACAGATTTATGTTCCTATTATTAACAGTGTTCACAATTCTTTAAGCAAAGGGGTTTTAGTGGAAATTAGTCCATAAAATCCAGCCCAGACTTATTTTGGTCCATCTGTTCTCCTGAATTCATCAGGAGCCTCGGAGCAGGTGCGTGATTGTCCCGTAGTGTTTAAGTACCACATGCCTCATTTCATTCCAGAGAGTCTCCCAGGACAAAACCATCTGATCTATGATCCATTATCCCATTTCCCTGTGAATTGCCTCTTCACCCTTTGTGTTCCTCCTCTAGGAGAAAAGGTGTATTTTGTAGCTGTTGAAACATGGAGGCACCTGGCTCTTGCAGCTTTTTTGGACTGTTGGAACCACTTGAATTTTAATATAAACCAAACACTTCCAGCTGCTTCCATGTCCCAGTCCAACAAAGCAACTAAATATGTGTAAATTTAAGTGGTGAGCACTTTACTGGGTATGGGAAATGGGGAGTGTTTGTGAGCGCTTCTTAAACATCCTCATGGAAGAGCCTGAATCTTCCAAAGGAGAAGGTTGGAATTTTCTTCTTCTGGTGGGAGAACAGTCAGGTGTTTGATATGTGAGTAAATGCAGGACTGGTGCCCGAGGCAGTGGTTTCACAAGACTGACTTGTTACTACCCAGAGGAAGGTGTTTGCTCAGTCCTCAGGCCCCTCCTGGCCTTGTCTCAGTGCATTTGGAATTCCAGATCCCTGCATTAGCTGCCCTTGTCTCCGACTTGGATTTAGCCTGATGAACAATCATGTGGTGTCAGCCTGACAGCTGAGTGTCAGCAATGCATTTTTGTTCAAATTATTTAAAAACATGAGTTTGTCCCTTTGGTGGGAATCAGCCTGAGCTTGCAGGGGCCGTGTCCTTGCCATCAAACTTCTCCTGCAGCACTGTTGCCAACAGGATTGCACCATGTTAAAGACCTTGGTGTTAACCTCAAATAAGCTGCTGTTAATACTCAGTAATATGAACCTGGCAGGACAGGGGGTGAGTGGTTTTTTACCCCCTGGAGTCACTATTCCGATTCCTGAACTCATTCATACATGTCACCTACTCCTGGAGGGCAGTTTATGACTAAAAAACCCTTTTTAAAAGGAGAATTCAAAAGCCACTATGGGCAGAAGCATTTCTCTGTGGGACTCTCAATTTATCATTGGCCATTGGAAAAGTTTTCCTGTGTGATCAGTGGGAGAATGTGTTTGTGTGACTTGGAGCTCCAGGACCTCACTTAACTCACTCATTGATCCTATATATTTTTTGCTTTTCCTGTGTAATACATGACCTAAATTTCTTACCAAACCAGGTGTAGAAATCCATATTTTGTTCCCTCAGCTCCTGTATCATTGTTCCATGTGTGCATGGAGCTTTGGGTAGTGGCTGTCTTGATTTTTTTTTTTTTTCAATTTTTTTTTTGTTTTTGTTTTTTTGGCTCCACTTCAAACTAAGTCAGCAAATACTTTGCTATTAAACCATGTATTTTCTGTGCTCTGTTTATTTTTCAAAGGAACAGATAATTGCTGTTTTGGTAAAACTCTGACCACATTAAGTTCAACTCCTATCAGTCCTGTTATTTTTATGAAAGGCTTTGCTGTATTCAGTTAGCAAAGCTAACAGTTACCCAGCTTCCCAGATTTCCCATTTTCCATAGTGACTCCCACTGCCTGGGACAGAGCCACTTCAGGCAGCAGGGGCTGAAAGAGCAGCACCACCTGTGGGAAGCACCTGGCTTTATTTTCCTCTGTGCTTTTTCATGCATTGAGAGCTTAGGAGAGCTTCTAGAGCTGCTTCTGCTGTCCCAAGATCTGAGCCTGTTAGGACCTCTCTGGTACTGGGAAGGAAATGACAGAATCAGCTAGGTTAGAAAAGACCCTTGAGACCATCAAGGCCAATCTGTCACTGCACTCTGGGGGGAAAAAAGGTTGGGTTTGGATGATGGCAGGTGAAAATGGGAAAGTGTGATAATGGCAAAATTCTAGCAACAAATTCTGTTCCATTGTCACGTTTGTAATCAACCCCTGGGTCAAAGCAATTGTTTCTCTTCCTGGTAACTCCTGGGGGTGGAGGACTCCAGGGCAGCATTTAGTGATCCTTGTGAATAATCTGTGTTGGGAAGGATCCACTCTTAAGTAGCCGATACCAATTTTGATCCTGTCATTGTTACAGTGGAGAATGAGGCAGAAAAGAATTCACTCTGAGCCTCAGTCACTAAGCAGTGATCAATTTTCTTTGTTGTTTCCAATTCCGGCTTTCACTTGAAATGCAGGAGACAGCAGGGTTTGCATCTGGAAAATCAGAAGTCCATCTGTGAGCCAGATGCTTTGCTGTGGAGGGAGCAGATCAAAGGATCCCAGGATCATCAAGGTTGGGAGAGACCTTAAAGCTCATCTCATTCCAAGCCCCAGCCCTGGGCAGAAACACCTTCCTCTAGACCAGTGTGCTCCAGTGAAAGATGCAACATTGGAGTGGAGTAAAAATAGTTTTAGGGATCTTTACTGCACCCACTTGCAGCTTTTAGAGGCGTTGAAGGAGCCTTGAGGCCACTGTGGTGTGGAAGGAATTCTTGAACAGTGCAGTGGAACCATGGAGAGGTGCATCAGGAAATGCTGTGCTGAGGGTAAAATCAGGCAGGATATTTAACTCTGGCCTTGCTGCTAGTTTTGATTGCTCTTTATGGACTGTGTCTGCTGATGTTCTCAAGTAATTTCTGTAGAAAAATCCAGTCTTTTATTCAGAGGTCTAATGCTGTTTTTTCTTAGACCTTGAATGATTCATGGGGATTTTTCCTGCATTTATGAAATGTCACTCCTGTGGTTTGTTATGATGTATGGCCTGAACATTCCTGGTTCCTGTGATGTCAACTTATCCATCTTCACTGTGGCCCCTGTTACTGCCTCAGAAAACAAGCCTTGAACAGTTCTGGAGCTGCAGATGCTTATTCCTTAATGGCATCTTGGCTTTCTCAGAGATGTTACAGCTCCTACAAGGTCCAAAGCAATTTGCTCCCTGCTTCTCCAAACCCTTATCTCCCTGGAATGCCTCGTTCTTTATTCCAAATCCAGTTTCTCCTGAGTAGCCGTTTGTGCTGAGCCCAAACCAGAGATTTCAGGAGTGTTCAGATATGGAGAACTCTCTTTCCTGAATTTACTTGATGTTGAATTTCTACAGCTGAATTTGGACAGGTCCTTCCTGTAAAGCTTTTCCCAGTGTTTCTCCCAACCCTCCCAGGACAATACCTCCTGCAGTTCTGGGCTGATGGGTTATTGTTCCTCTGTTTGGCTTGGCCTCAAGTTGAAAAAAAAAAAAAAGAAAGAAGGATAAAAAAAATGCTGTTACTATTTTGGAACTAAAACTTTGATTTGCAAACCACTTTTCATTATTTCACTTTCCCTAAACAAATCCAAACCATTGCAGTATCGTGATGTTTAAGTCAGTGGAAAAAATGATTTCAGAATTTGGAATGGAAGCTTTAAGCAGTGGGATTCAGTGGTTCTAACACCATTCAGCTCCCTAACAAAGTGCTCCATTTGGAACTAATCAGAGCTTTGTGATTTTTCTAGGCCAATTTGGAACCGCTTTGATGTGTGACGGGATCAGATAGTGTGAGCTCAGGCAGACAAGACATATGGGCTAAATTAATCCTTAGCAAGTCTAGGAAAATTAAATCTTTATGGAAAAAAAATGGAGGTTATGTATAAACAAAATGCAAATTATAAGCTGCACGCGATGCTTGTTGTAAGGAGAGTGGAGAGGAGGGAATACAAGATAAGAGGCAATAAATTGTAACAAACTGCTTGTTCAGAGATTTTCTGGAGCTATGTGGCTGCTCTTACTCAGCTTCAGTCATCTGAGAGTTTATATTTCTGATTATTCCGAATATTTGGAACCTGGTTGTCCAGGATAACGCAGCCCTGCCGGAGCTCCTTTCCCAGCCTGCTCCTCTGCGCTGTCCCTCTGCCAGGAGGATGGTGCTCAGCCCTCTGGAACTTCCTCCCAGCAGCCCTGGGCTGGAGGGAGAGTTTAATGAGCTCCAGGAGAGAGGCTGTGTGAGATAAGCTCAGCTAAAGACTGACTTTGGCAAAGAAAATTTAAACTCTTATCCACCCTCCCGCCAGGCTGGGAGTTTAATGGTTGGTCTAAGGGAAAGCTTGGTGTTAAGTTTTGTTATTGGTGGGAAGCTGTGCTGAAGAAATAGTGTATAATTAGATAAATATAATGCTTTTGCATTTTTATATATAAAATAAACTTTATTTTTTTGTCAAGAAGTAGTGCTGAAAAGGAAAGCAGCTACCTGTAACCCTGTTTTTTCCTGACACTCGTCTGCCGTTCTGGATTGATTTCTTTACACATAGAAGCTTTTTTATGGATGTCAAGTGCACAGAGCCTTTCACTTGTTCTGCTGCCTTAAAGTGTGTATAAATCTATAAATGTCAGTCTTAAAATGGAGCTTACAATAGGTAATTGTATGGAGTGGGGCTGTGCTATTTCTGACTTGCATTGTGTGTGCTGACTGATAGCAACACGAAATGGGAGGGTGTGCAAAGTATTGTTTTTAGCAGAAATTGTCCCAGCTCAGGGCACTGTGTCAAGTTAGCAGGGTCTGAGGGAGCCTTTTCCCTCACAGGCACCTGGAGGTTTTGAGTTACCCTGAGTGAAGGAGAACTAATTTTGTTATGGCAAGATGCACATTTTTTCCTGTCATTTGTGCCAGGCTAAAAATCCATGTGGAATTCTAATTACAGCTCTCCCTACCAGCAGTTCAGGTTGATTCCAGATGTAACAACTGAATTTCAAGTCACACAGTTACTCTGAGTAGTTACTGGGAGTATTTTTGTTGGTCTGAGCTCCCTCTTTAAAGCATCTTTTCCTCTTCAAGGTTCTTAAACCCTTTTTTTCTTTGATGCTTCAGCCTTCTGCTTTTGTTAGGATAGAAGCTTCCAT
The DNA here is from genome assembly GCA_013397155.1 of Irena cyanogastra. Classification (NCBI taxonomy): domain Eukaryota; kingdom Metazoa; phylum Chordata; class Aves; order Passeriformes; family Irenidae; genus Irena; species Irena cyanogastra. The sequence goes on from VWZV01008547.1 coordinate 156,350, forward strand.
TGAAATATGATCATGACAGGTTGTTAAATGGCAAAGACAAGAAAATCAGGGTTTTGCTAAGCATTTTTCATTGCAATCTGTCGTGGAAATGCTTGGGAATGCCTTGAGTCTCATCTTTGGAGAGGTAATGGAGCCCCATGGAGCCACTTCTCCTCCCCTGGCATGGGGATGGGGAGAGAGTGGGAAGAGTGAAACAGAGAGAACTCCTGGCTTAGGATAAAGACAATTTAATAGTGAAAACAAAAGCCACACATGCAAGCAAAGCAAAGGAATCGATTCCCCATTTCCCATGGATGGGCAGGGTTTGGCCATCCCAGGGAACCTCACGGGTCATGGTGACTGGGGAGGAGAATCGGGGTCACTGAACATCCCCTGCTTCCTTCTTCCCCCAGCTTTCCATACTGAGCATGATGCCACAGGCCTGGAATATCCCTTGGATCAGCTGTGCTCAGCTGGCTGCCCGTGCCCTGTCCCAGACCCCGGTGTCCCCCCAGCCTCTGTGCTGGTGGGGTGGGGTGAGGACCCAAAAAGGCCTTGGCTGTGTCAGCCCTGCTCAGCAGAGACCAAAACATCCCTGAGTTATCCACAGCTTCCAGCACAAATCCAAACCAGCCTCACACCAGCTACTGTGAAGAAAATTAACTCTACCCCACCCAAAACCAGCACAGTGTCATAACACAAAAACGATGTTTTCCAAGAGCCCTCTTCCCCAGTTTTCTTGTGGAAAAGTTAAAGTCTCTGGTGTGCAGAGGTTAAAGGTCTTGCAATCTCTCTCCAATTGACTGCTGGGTGACTATTGTTTAAAAAAGAATTATGCTGTAAGTAGCTTTTTAGATTAGCCAAGATAATCTCAGTTGGTGAATAGCTGCTGACTGAAAGCACTTCCCTGAACTGTTACTTGGGGAATATCAGGAGTAACACCCTCAGTTTTAAGAGAAGCCAGCTTCTCCTGAGTGCCTGCCCAGGGGATCCCTCACTCCAGAGAAGATGTGATGTTTATGTGTTTCCTCTGCTTATTTTAATGGATTTTTGTGCTTTTCCTTCCAGGTCACTCCAAGGTCGGAGACCCCCATCAACAGTGTCAGTAGCAGTTTGGAAAATGTGCTCCACACATCCACACATTCCATGGAGGAGTCACTACCCAAGAGGCCTTCGGGGAAACACTCCAAAGGTTTGTCCTTTTCCTCATGCCTGCTTCCAGTAGAGGACCAGCTCAGCTCCTTGGTGGTGCTCAGCTTTATTTTCATTGGGATTGGAGGCTGGAATTTTGCTGTTTTACTTCTGGGTTGGCTTGGGCAAAGGAAGTCACAGAAGGGTTTGTAGGAAGTGTGAGTGCATCAGGCAGAAATGGCTGGTGGGAGAGGAACATCCTGATTTTTGCATTGGGAAATAAGCAAGAAGGTTTTTTGAGATACCTTCTTTTGAAATACCAGCTTTGCTCTCAAGAAATATTCTCCATGAGTGGGTATCTTGGACATCCCACCTCAGCAGGTTATTTCTTGGATAAAGCATATGGTGTTGAGTGTTTCTCAAAGAGAAAAGGCATTTAAACAGTTTGACTGCCACTTCCACCTTTGTCTTGCTTTTCCAAGTGGGAAACTGAGTGAAGAGAAGTGGAAGATAGGAGAGAGATCTTGCACCTTTCTCTATTACAGAATAAATCTGGTTTTTGTAATGCTATATTGCATGCTGACGTGGCTAAAAACTGGGCTTAGCAAATCAGGGTTAATTATTCCATTTCCACTTCCACTGGCTTCCTACAGAACTTTGCAAATACAGTTTAATACCACAGAAATTCAAGAATTTCAAAGCATATCTTCACTCAGAAGATCTGATACAGCTCAGACAGGGTTAAATGTCCCAGGAAATGTTGACTTGCCTCCACTAGCCCTCCTTTTCAGTGACACACTCCACTGTAATCCCAGAAGTGTAAGGAGCAGTCATTTTTTACAGCCCAGTAATGCTGGAAGTAGCCATTTCTCCAGCTGTAAAAACCATCAGGGTAGAGGAAAACGCAACACTAAGCAGAAGCATGGCTGGGTTTGTGGCTTTCATCTGATTAAAAATAGGACAGGGTTCAACACTGTTTTCATTTGTACTCAGTGATTGCTATTCCAGTACCATATATGCTAAGATTAGTCATGGTACGCTGTGAAAATTAATTAGGTTTTGCTCTGATCTGTTTTTCTCTTATAGAATACCTGCCTCGTGTTCAGTTTAATTTACAGACTGCCTCAGAGATGGTTGGGAAAAGGGGGTGTGGAACAAATACTGATATTCCGTTTTCTGCTTCACCAGCAGTCTTGAATTCTCCTTGATGTTCTTGGGGTTCTGTTTCTTTAGCTTGGAGTGCAATTTAGGATTCTTTGCCACCTGAATCCACTGTTCCTGACTTATATTCCTCATTTCCATAGCAAACACAGCTCTTAATTTAGCAAGACTCACCAACTTTTTAACCTGGAGCACATAAAATTGTCATGAAAGCATGGGATGCTTGATTTTCATGTTGTTATTTTTTTAGTGAGCCTGGTTTCAGACAGCTTGACAGGACAGGATTTCTCCCCAGAAGTAACGAGCTGCCCAAGGTCATCATTCCTCTCCTGGCAAAGCCCTGGAGCTGGAAGTGTCTCAGTTAAAAAGGCTGGAGCTGAAACATGAGAAAGAAAAGAAAAATGAGAAAGGTGCAGTATTTGTTGTGCTTAGCTGGATTAGAGACAGTTTGTATTAACCCAGGGAATGCTTTAATCCTGATTTGGAGACATGTCAGTAATTTAATTTACTCTCCACAGCTGAACAGTGACTGGGGCTGTAGTAGCTTGGACCTGAAAGCTCTCAGTGGCTGTGTTTTCCTTAATCCACCACTTTTGGCATCAAATGTTGGAGTTGCTGCGTGGATGGGAGGGAGGTGGAAGAGAGGAGCATTCTGCTGGAGCCTCTCAGTGGCACTGTGTGTGCTCTTGGAACTGGGAGCTGGGAATGTTCCTACAGCTTCCTGCAGAGACTTGTCAGATACCTGGGAGTCATTTCACCAGACTTGTGCTGCCTCAGGAAATGAATTTATAACAGGAGTGGCAGCCTGAGGAGTGCACCAACCTTTGCTTTTACCTCAGAGGCTGTGAGAGCACTGTCAGGCATGAAATCATAAATTATGGGATGATTTGGATTGGAAAGGACTTTAAAGATTGTCTAATTCCATGGGCAGGGACACCTTCCACTAGCCCAGGTGCTGGATCTGTGCTGCAATACCCAAGTTGTTGAGAGTGGTGACCAGCAAACTCTTGGTTTTTTATCAGAATTCCTCAGTTTTTTCCTGCTGTTTCTCCAGGCTAAACCCCTTTGTCCCTGTGTACAGATCCGTGGTAAAATGGGATAAACCAGGTGGACATTGCTTCAAAGTGAAAGTTGTGGCACTGGGAAGTTCTGTGCCTGCTGACATAAATATTTTGGGGATCTGTGCTCTATCTGGACTTTTCTTTTATAAAATAAAATTTTTAAAATTGCCCTGTGCAAGTCGAGAAAAAAATACAGATGGGTTCTGACAGAAGGATATGGAGCACTTGTTAAATCCAGCAACTGCAACATGCTCTGTGAGTTGTACTTTTTATTCCTGTTTTCACTAGTGATTTAGGGCTGTTCAAAGCTGTTTCCACAGATGTGGAGTTGTTTTAACTGGAGGTAACTTTGGGAAGTGGAGGCTTTCCCTGTTCTCAGGATCTGGCTGTTGTTGTGCTGGAGGCTGCAGTCAGGCTTGTTCGCAGGTACTGAGGCACTGACAGATCTGATCTCACTGGTCAAGCAGAGCAGAGATAAACACTGAGATTCTTGGGTTACATATAATTAAAATTCCAAGAGGGATGTGTTGCTTTCTGTCCCTCTTCCCACTGTTCCTAGAATGTAGTCAGGTTTTAATAATGGTTTTAACACCATTTGAACAAAACAAATTCAAATAAAGGTCGGGCATTTTTTGTCTCCTGAGCCTTTCCCAGTAGCAGAGTGGTTAAAAAAAGTCACGAGTTAAAATTGCTTTTCACTGTTTTGTTTTGCAGACAATCCTCTGCTGGCAGCAAAGGGAAATTCAGGAAATTCCATTTTTATTCCAAAGTTCAGGAGGAGCTGTGTGACCCATGGGAAGCCTCGTGCACAGAGCTAATTTTTAACAAGCCTGTGGATGTGGAGTTGGGGTAATTCCCAAAAGAGAGTAGTTATTGGTTATCACAGCTGACTGAAAAAATCAGCTTATTTTTATTTGTTCCAAAAAGCAATAGGAATTTTCCATGCTCCAGAGATGTTGTTAATTACTCTTTTACTGTAAGGTTCCAAGGATTTGGCCATTAGGTGGAGAGCAGTGGAGGCAAGTCCTGCTCTCTGCATGTGACATATTTTAGCAATGTATTAAACATGCTCAGTGACCACAGCATACTTTCCAAAAGCACAGAGGAATGAAGTGCATTACACCAGATGTTGAAGTGCAGAACAAAAGCATCTTTATTATAAAGACAGCATAAGTTACAAACATCCAGGGAGAGAGACTGTGCAGGCTTCATCCTGTCACTGCTCTCAGTAAAATCAGTAAAAATCTCAGTAAATCAGTAAAATCCTGGTTTGTCACAGCCTCTGGGTGAAGTCTCCTGCACTGGAGGTTTGGAAGCTGCTCATCCCTGCTCATTTTGCAGGTGGCACTTGCCATGTCCCTCCCCAGAGCAGCCTGGACAGTGATTTCCTCAAGTGAACAAGTCTCATTTTCTGCAAAGTGACAGAAACTCTGCTATTCTTGTGTTTCCTGTATATTTATCTTGCCTTTCCGCTGTTGCCACACAAAACCCTCCAAACTGTCTCCACGCCAGCCTGATTTCAAATGAGGCAACTGTTGAAATCTGATCCTTCTAGAGTGAAGCTGAATCATAATTCTTGCAACACAGGATCTAAGGATAGGCACAAACTGCTTCAGGAGAGCAAGGAGTAAAGCTTTGAGATGTAACATGGGGGCAGGAGGCTTTATTCTACAATCTCTTCTCCATTTAGCTCTGCTGAGCACAGGAAAACCAATTGCTTGATTGAAGGGATGCTCTGAGTCCACACACAAGGTCCTGCAAAGCCTTGATGTGTCCCAGACTTGGATAAATGCATGGAACAGCACATGGCTGACTGGATAAAAGTCTGTGGACATGAAGGAAAACAAGCTCTAAATGCATCTCAGTTTTCAATCAATATTAGGATGTAAATCCATCCCTGTTTGCAGTATTCCTGTTGAGCCCAGGTGGGATCACTTGGAGGTTGTGGTTGTGTCACGTGCAGCAAACATTGGTATCTGAATTATTTCATGACAATAGTCAGCAGAAATGTGTGATGTCAGCTCCCAGAACGTCTCACCACTATTTTTGCCTCTCTGTTTTCCTTGGTAAAATGTGTTTGTACGGTCTTGCACTTTTTTTTTTCTCTCCCACTTCCTTGACTCATTCTTTTTCCATAAGAAACCAGGCTGCAGGAGCTCTCCCAGTTTAATGGTGATCTACAGCCTTTTCCTCTTGAAATGCTTGACACCAGTCTGCTGAAGGCAGGCAGAAAATACAGGGGGAGGGAAAAAAAAAGCTCTGAAATCTATTTTGTTCAGGTCCAGACTTTAGACTGCCTTGTTCTGCATCAGTTGTGGAGCTGGATTATTCTATTTTTAAGTAACTGCATCATCTCCAACAATATTGGGTCAACTACTGGTAGGGTAGGGCTTAAAGAAATATTTAGCCTATGATAATCCTTCAGAAAAAATCTCCCTCTCCCAACTGTATATAATTTTTCAGCTGTTTGTGTATGTCCGTGTTCATTTTCCCTCTGAAGAGAGAGCTCTGCTTCTAAACTTGAGCAATGTAGGTTGAGATCACACACCAGGCACTGCGTTCCTGACCTTCTGTCTGTGCCACACGAGTTGTTTGAGGAATATCAAATATTTACAGTGAATTCTGGAAGTCAAACCCAAGGATTAGCATGCTCCAGAAAAACATGTTTTGATGTTGCATATTTCCCCCCGTGCTAGGAGATTATTGTGTGATAAGGAATTTTTTGATGATGCATAAATCACGTTGCTCAATGTGGAGTTGAGAGTTCAGTTCAGGTTGGAGGTTTGATTTTGCAATAAAGACAATACTCAAGTTTAGGGTTTAAAAAACCATCAGAAATGTTGTATTTCACCTCATGTTTTTACTGTTAGTTCAGTCATCCTCTGCTTAAAGAAGGCCATTTTATGTCCCCAAAGCCAGGGTGAGTGGCTTGTTGTAGAGCTGGGAGTGGAGCTCCTCACTGCTGGGGCTGCACTTGGACTCTGGCAAATTGATGTTGTCAGCTGTTAATAAGTTATCTTTTATCTTCTCTTGAGGTTGGAATCAGTATTTGTCACCCTCATTGCCTCCTTTTGCCTGTAATGAGCCTTGTCAGGAGAGATCTGGGGTTGCTCTGGCAGGATGGAAAGGGAGAGGAGGGAGCAGGGACACTGCTCTGGCTGGATGGAAAGGGAGAGGAGGGAGCAGGGACACTGCTCTGGCTGAATGGAAAAGGAGAGGAGGGAGCAGGGACACTGCTCTGGATGGAAAGGGAGAGGAGGGAGCAGGGACACTGCTCTGGTGGGATGGAGAGGCAGAGGAGGGAGCAGGGACAGTGCTCTGGATGGAAGGGGAGAGGAGGGAGCAGGGACAGTGCTCTGGCTGGATGGAAAGGGAGAGGAGGGAGCAGGGACACTGCTCTGGCTGGGTGGAAAGGCAGAGGAGGGAGCAGGGACACTGCTCTGGCTGGGTGGAAAGGGAGAGGAGGGAGCAGGGACACTGCTCTGGCTGGCTGGAAGGTGGCTCCTGGCTGCCTGCTCCTGCAGCAGCTGTCACAGCCTTCTGTGCAAACCTGGAAATGCTCCTGGCTGAGCTTTGGAATCCATGGCCCCCATTCCTTCCCTGTGCTCTGCAGTGAGGGCTCCCAGCTCACCCAGAGCTGCAGTGGAGGGTGATGCTCTGTGTGTTCCCAGTGGCTCATCTCACAGAGCATTCTTTAATTTCCTCTGAGCACCTTTAGTTGTGTCTGCACCATCTGCCTGGATCCCATATTCCCCTAAAATACTGGATATCTAGCATTTAACCTGAGGGCCTTATCCTGAGGCTGCTGACTGATCCTCTGACTTTGGTCCTGTTTGGACTTGCTGCCTGTTTTTCCTCGATTCAGGAGGTGGAATTGCTCTGCTTGGGCAGCTGTTGGTCCCTACCTAATTAACTGCTGAGCATGTTGATTAAATTCATTCAAATTTGACAAAGCTATTTAGAGATTTTATTTACAGTGGTGTCTGCATAGAAAAGACTCATTCATGCTTCCTCCAGGAGAAGTGAGAACAGCTGAGGTACAGCCTGGATCTGTGGGAAATAAGGCTTTGTTTTGCCCCTTGGTAATCCATAAAATCCCAGAATTTGTGTTGGAGGAGACCTTAAAGCTCATCTCATTCTACCCCTGCTACCTTCCACTAGCCCAGGTCGCTCAGAGCCCCATCATTGATCTTGCTTTTATTTATCCTTGTGTTAAAAATAAAGATTTGTGTGCTGAGCAGTACAATTTCCTTATAAAACATTAGGAAACGAGCAGTTTTCTGCTACAATAGGATTTGACATAGAACACTTAATTTGGAGTAGTCCATTCAGTTTGGCTTCAGTGGGAGTTGATGATACTTTTGTTTATAATTAATTTAATCAAGCTGCTCGGAAATATTTAAATTCTAAGAATAGGATGCTGGTAAATCCTGCTGTGCCAGGGGTTTTACCTGTCTGTAATGTAATCCTCAGGCACATTCCTGATCTTGGCTAAGGACAGTGTAGTCATCAATATCTACTGGGAGATTATAAACTCCTATTTAATATTATTTGCCTTTTTCCATGGCTCTCTCAGGAGGCCACACGTGGGATGTGCATTCCTAGAAGGATTCTCCCATTTCCATGTCTTTGGAGTCCTGGAAGTGCCTGCAGTGGCACAGGAGTTGTTAGTGAAGGTGAAATTAATGGTCATTACCTCAACAGCTCTGGAAGCAGCAGCATGACCTTCTTCCCATAATGGAAACAACAAAGCAACTTCAGCTTTTCATTAAAATCGCATTAAATGGTGAAAACAGTTTTTCTCAGATCTTAATGGTAATGGCTTCATACAGCCCATCTTCTGAGGCAGAAAAAAGGTGTTGGGAGAGCTTTTCCTGTGGTGGAACTAATGCTTAAACCTGCATTTTTACTGAAAAACCTTAATTAAAAGCAGGAGATGAAATTTAAAATTTAAGAAATTACTGAGGGATAACAAATATGTAATTCAAGACTGAAAAAAAACCCCAAGAGGTGCATTTTAACTGCTGATTTTTGCCTCCTGGCAAATTCCTGCTGCAACCTGAAGGGAAGTGGCTCAGTGGGGCTGGACATTGATGTGTCTGCTGCCTGCAGATGGAGAGAGGGATGTGAGAAATGTTCAGAAATGCTCAGCTGTTCCTCGTGCCTTCAGAATGCAGCACCCTGCAACATCTGGGCATTTCTGAAATAGCCCATTTTGCTGCCATCTTCAACAGGGGCATGCAAGAATCTAGGAAAGAATTTAAGATAAATGGCTTGCTTATCCTATCTAGGCCCACATAACCCCTAAACAAAATTGGATAAAAATTGGCACTTTAGAGAAGAAAATAGGAGTGATTCACACGTGTTCCTAGAAATCCAGCACATCCCTGCCCATTTTACATACTGTCACCACTGTACTAATGACTAAATGGCAATTTTCTGGTGCATGTCATGCTCAGGAAGCTTTTACAGCTGGTTAGTTGTTAGCTGATAAACGTTCCTTCCCTTAAGAGTTTATTCCTAAATCCCCCATTTTCCAAAGCACATTTTTCATTTCCATCTACCTTTCCATTTAGATGAATTCTTGCCTCCAAAAGCTGAGGGTAATAGGCTTAAAGTACAATAATTTTCTCAATAGGTAGCTGGAGTTTTTAGAGGCATCTGAATATACAAGTTAAAAATGGTGTCATCTCTCACAGAGTTTTGGGTCCAGTCCTGCAAATTTCTGGGTATTTAAAATAAATCTGAGGTTTCTTGCTTGCCTTTGATGTCAGCATTAGAATTCTCACTGGGGGCTTTTCTCTGCAGACATGGGAGGCTGTGATTTTGGAAAGAATCAGACTGCACCAGGGAAAAGATACCAAATACTGTAGGACTGGAGAAATGGGTGATCTTGAGACTTGGAAATAATAAATAAATGAAATTGAGGCTGTTCAGCCTGCCTTGAAGCTGGGGAGAGACTCTTCATCAGGAGCTGGAGTGACAGGACAAGGGGAATGGCTTCAAACTGAAGGAGAGTTGGCTGGAACGGATTTTAGGAAGGAATTTTTGTCTCTGAGGGTGGGCAGGCCCTGGCACAGGTTGTCCAGAGAAGCTGGGGCTGCCCCTGGATCCCTGGAAATGCCCGAGGCCAGGTTGGACATTGGGACTTGGAGCAGTGGAAGATGTCCCTGCCCATAGCAGGGGTGGAATGAGATGAGCTTTAAGGTCTTTTCCCATCCAAACCATTCCATGATATGAAAGAATAAATCTGAGAAGAGTCAAAGCAGTGGAATTCTGTCCATTAATTCAGTTATTTTCGGGTTGTTTAAAGGAAGTTGTGCTCTCATGTTTAAGGAGAGCTGAACGTAGTTTTGATAAACGGCGTCTGTTAGAAAATGCCAGAGCAGAGCCTGATCCTGGGAGCTGGATGAAGAGATTGGAAAGCTGTTGGGGAAGGGAAGCATCTGGAGCTGTTCTTGGATTGATTTTAGGGACTAAATTGAGAGTGAAATCTCATTTGTGGATTGCAGACAGTGGGGACTGGGAGAAGTTTGAGGGGTGGTGCTGCCACAATCTGTATGAACGTGGTCCCTTGTACTCCCCTGGAGCATTCCATGGAATTGTGCAGCTGATCCATATGGTTGATCTGTTCCTTTGTGCCACACAAGCAGAGGAGACAGATAGTCAACTTTGGCATTGTTTAGTGCTTTGAATTTTCATTTCTAATTTCATTTTCTCTTGTTCTTTTAAGCTGGGGAGTCACAGGCTGTAATTATGCAAGACAATGCTTTTGATTAAAGTAAATTTTTCTTTCTCGGGTGCACATAAATGCTAAGCTAAAAGGTTAATGTTTCATTTGCTTTCTGGCTTGTTCTTTTATCTCCCCCTGGAAAAAAAAAGGAGAGGGCTTGCTGTGCTGCATGACTTCCCTGCCTGGAGTGGATGCATTTCATCAGTGGAGGGTGTGGGTGCTATTTTTAACCATCACTCAGAGGGGCAGCCCTGCTAAAATTACATCATTAATATCCCCAGCTGAAAGAAAATGGCAGAAAACACAACAGGGCCTTTGGAGTTTGTCCCTATTGTGTTTTCCACTACTGGGGGTGAATTATTCCGTGTATCATTCCAGCAGAGTTGTTTACAGTCAGCCCCTTGTGAGCAGGCCTGAGGAAAAGTGTAATAAGTGAATTTGTCTGCAAAACCAGCAGGTATGAAATAGATCTTAGTGGCTTGGAGAGCTCCTAGTTTGTATTCTTTTCTGTCTCTGTTATTAAGGAGTTCAGGGAGTGGATATCAAACTATTGCAAAAGGAGGTGGAGCTTTAAACATTAAATTTTGCTAGAAGTGGGGTTTGTTTCCTTCTGCAGACCCTGCTAAAGGATCTGCTGGTGAGTCTGGAGATTCAGAGCTTTCAGGGCTTGGAGATTTTTAGTGGATGGGGTCTGGTGTTTTTTCAATTATTTTAAGCTTAGTTTCTGGGCATTCTCATTGCCCTGGCAAATATCCATAAAATCTGCTTTGGGCTTTTCCCTCCTGTATTTACTTCATAGATGTGTTACAGTTATCCAGTAGCTGTGTAGTGTCTCCAGATCAGTTTAACTGCTGAATTAGAACTTCCTTCTGCCTCTTTGAATCACTGGTCAGATCTTGTCTGGGATCCAGAAGGAAGGAACAATGAGTTGTACAAAAGTAGAAAAGGGAACAAGAATATTAAAGCCTGAGAGCAGAGACACGAAAATTGCCACAAAAGGGGAACCTCACAGAAGTGGCTGTGCAGGGATATTTGTTCCTCACTGAACTGAGCTCTTGAATGCATTTGTGGCTCTTGGCAAGACTGTCTGTACTCAAGGATTTTTCTATTCCACATGAGTCCCTTAGTCTGGTGTTTTTACATAGCGTGCTAAGAGAATTTTTTTGTTGTTGTTAACACGGCTGTAATTCCTTAGAAAATAAAAATTGAAGCTGTTATAGAATGACTTTGTCCTTGCTGCTCCTGCCTGTTATTGCAGCCTTAGTCATGAGTTTCCAGTGCTGAGCCTGGTCTCAAAAATGCAGCAAACAGCACGTGCTTATTTACAGGAGCATTAAACCCTGCTGGCCTGGAGCAGCCCTTCCAAACCAGGCAAGCTGCTCGCTTCCTCTGCCTTGGAGACTGAAATGCTGCATTTCTCTGCAGTTGGAATCCCTTAACTCCTTTGGGTAGGGGCAGGAATCCTTGGAGCCATCTGATCCCAGGCTGTGGTGTTTTAGCACCAGATGCCCTTCGAGCCAGGGCACGTTGGCTGAGCAGCTGCAGCCTCGTCCCCTCCCTCTGGGCTCCAGCCATGCCGATATATGGTTACAAACTGCACCCTCAGGCTGCAAAACAAACACCCCCTGTGCTGGAGAAATGTATATTTATATATGGAGCACTCAGCTCCTGCTTGAGGGCTCAGAGTTTAAATTGTGCCGGGCAAATCCTCACGAGGTGCAGCGGGGATTGGGTCCATGAGGGCTGGGGTGTTTTAACAGAGCAACAAAGATGATGATCAGCTAAGTGCTCTTAAAATCTTTATTCACTCATGAAGTGAATAAAATCTTGGGTGATGGAGGAAAACTATTGGGTATTGACAGCTTTAGCTCAATTTCCATTTTGCTCACCTCCAGCAAAGGTGGATTGTGATTAGTTCAAGCTGCACCCAAAGGTGCTTTGTATTTCACTGGGTGTTGCTGTGAGACTCCATTTGTCCATTGGTATTTAGGGCGCTGCTCCAAACCTCCCAGCAAAGCTCAGCTCAGGTCCCCAGCTGTGGTGACCACCTGGATGTGTCACTTTTTGCCTGTTCTGGTTTCCTTTCTGAGGTTTGAATCCTCTCTCTGAGCTCAGGGTAAGCGGCTGCTCCCTGCAGACCTCAGACTTCAAAGCCTCCAGCTGAACTGGAGTGGTTCCTCAGTGATATTTGGGATTTAGGGAAGTCTGGATTTCTGGCCTTTGCTGCACTTTAGCAAAAAAACTCTAAAGTTTTCCATGGAAAACTGACTTTGCATGTGTGATTTTGTAGGTGAATACAGCTTTCGGATCAGAATTAATCATGAGGCTCACCTTGGGTTTCAGGAGGCTCAGGGAATTTTTGCCAGAGAAAATCCTTTCTGGGGAAAAGCAGGAGATTTCTCTATGATGAGCAAAGCTCCTCTTAAGAATGAGAAACAAAGCCAACATTTTGTTTAAAAGTGCTCTAAGAATAGTAAATAAAATAAGCACTCTGTCAGATAAAACCAGACTAAATATACAACTGCATCTTGCTTACCCAGAAAGTAAGATTATTTATATCTAAAGTTGAACATTTCTCTTGATTTCAGAGATGTTTTTGTTAGATAAATTCAACACAGGCAGCCTGCTTATTTAAATTGCCTGTACAAGGCTGGATGTTAATGGTTCCTGGAGCTGCCCTTCACCCCCGAGTTTGGGGGTTTGGTCACTTCTGCAGGAATTCTTTTCCATATTTCTGAGCTAACTGGGAGAGAAGGAAAATGAGTCACTGAGCAAATGAGGTCCAGAGCTGTATTCAAAACTTATATTTCTCCTTGTGTGCAAATAGTTGATTAGCTGCAGTTCCAAGTGGAATTAGGCAGTAAATACAGTGTGCAAATGAAACTCCTGGAGTCCTTTAAAAATGCAGCCCACAAGGCACAAAACCCGAGCACTGTGATTGATATCTCTGAATTTGTTACAGAATACCTTTATACCTTCAGTTTTGTACATATTTACCTAAAACCATGCTTGAAAATGCCACGGTATCAAACCCCATCCTCCAGGATTCCTTTTTCCCTGCCTTCTGCCTGATATCCCAAAGAGCTGCATCTCTGCCTGGTTAGAGCTGTTGAAATTAAGGAATATATTACTGGGTTGTCCCTGATGTCAAACTCCTGCAGCTTTTCTGGCTCTGTACACAACTTTTTGCACCCAGAGCCCCATTCCACATTTCAGCAGCAAATCCTGGTGGATGTTCCCAGGCCCAGCACCTGCCCAGTGCCGTGTGTTGGTGCTCAAATTTAGGAGCTGTTTCACAAATCTGGCCAATCCAGCAGCCCTTTCTGGGTACTTTATTCTGCAAAAGCTTTTTCTGGCCTCAGAAAAGAAAAAAAGGCAACTCATCAGGCAGTTTTGTGCTCAGTGGCCATGGCAGGAGGGAGCAGGGATGCAAAGTGCTCCTGCCCTCAAGGATTTGGGAAGAAAACCCTTCAAAACAGTGTTTGAAGCCATGTCTCAATTTTTTTTCAGAGCAGCTGAGTGCTTCTTCAGGGTTTTACATTTTCCTGTCCAGATGGGAGTTTTCTCCAGCCTCCAGCACAGGCACTTTGGGGTTTTGGGAAGCTTTTGGATCCAGAGAAGTTGCACAACCCATCTTTAGGTTGATTGACTTTTGTGGTTGGCTGAAGTGCTGACAGGATCATTCAGGATTACTCCAAAAATGCATGAATTCAGTTAAAAGCTGAGGCATATAGCCTTTTTTTTAAATTTTAAATATCTGTTTTGGAGAAACATAAGAAGGTCACTTAGTTGGCAGCTTGAATCAGCCCAAGTGAGGAAATAGCAGGGACATGAGAACTCCTGGTTTGATTGGGGTGAGTGATACAATCCCAGCCTGTTATTGCTTCCTCTGGGCTGCCAAAACTCAGCTCATGGCCTTGGTTTTTAAAAAAGCTGTGTAATTATTTCCTGTGGAATATTGCACTTCATTGGCTCCAGCCTTGCTCTTCAATTACAGCAGCATTGATTTGTCACCTGAGCTCATGGTGCAGGGATGTGTTGGTTTGGATCTTAAATATTCTGTACGTTGGAAGAACCCTTATTTTTCACACAGGAAAATGCCAGATCTGAGAGCTTTTCCTCTGCTGACAGAAATTTTTAATGATGTCCATGAAACTTTAATTTCCAGGGTTTTCCTGCTGAGGAGCAGCCAGCCAGGAGACTTTCTTGCTAACTAATAAAACTGTTCTGTTTGCTTACAAGTTTTTTCCCAGCTGCACTTTGCTTTTCCATGGACAAACTGTTGTCTGCTCATCCACTTTTAGTTTTAAGGGATAGCAGCAGGAAACTGGGTGTTTGATGCTGTTATGAGGCTGAGCAGGGTCCAAATGAGTCCAACTCGAGTTGTATCTTCCCTTTTCTGTAGAACTTCAGTAATTTTAAATTTAAATATTTATTTTTTTTTCAATCTAAACATTCAATTTAAGTATTTCTTAACAAGCAGCAGCCTTGTATTTGCAGAAAGTATTTGGGATCATTTCATTGTACCAATTAAGGCTCTTCACACACTGTTTTCCCCATCCATAACCACTGCAAGATGTGAAAACAGGTTAATATCTTTTTAAATTATCCTTGTGGAGAGGTCTGAGATGTCACTAATATAATAACAACAGGTCATTTTCATGTGACAACTCGATGCAATGAACTGCAGAGAGAATTGCTCCATCTAGTCCTACATTTGACTTTTTTAAAAGTAGCATATTAGATGATTTTCAAAAAGAAACATTTGTTTCTTTGCCTGTTTTCCCTCCCTTTAAAGTGAATATTTGAAACTCTTCTCCATGCTGTTGAGTGAGAGCATTTCCTGCTCTGGTATCTCCATAGACAAGCTCATAGCTTGTCAATTAAGTTAATTACACTTTTTAATTGTTTGCTTCAGTTGCTTGTGAGGGTGTGTTTGATGTTTTTTGCCTCCCCAGCAGAGAGCACCTCCTGCTCTCCTGCCCTGGACTCTGGCCCAGCAGCTGGTGCAGATCCCAGCTCTGGGGAGGAGTGCTCTGTGCAGGAGTTAATGTGTCAGGGAGCACGCCAAGGTGGGTTGTGCTGCTTGTGGAACAGAGCAGAGTTCAAGCTGAATGCTTCCAGTGCCATCCTCTCCAGGTATTGAGCTTCAGAGCCTGCTGGCTGCAAAAATGGAAGATTGAAGGGAGGCTTTGGGATGCTCTGCCAGGGAAATCTTCCTCTGAAATCACCTCAAGGACTGTCAGCAGGGCCAGCTCTTTCTTGGCTTTAGTGACAGATAAGGTAATTAGAAGATAATATTAGATCTGTCAGAATCTTCTACTATCTATTAGAATATCTATTAGAAGATAATATTGTCATTTTGAGGTTTGTTAAAGGAGTTTTAGTAAATAACCGTGTATCTGACCTGGTCTGAGCTCCTGGGACAGTCCCCATCCCTGGAGGTGTCCAGGGAATAACTGGATGTGACATTCTGGGCTGGTGACAAGGTAGGAATCTGTCACAGGTTGGGTTTGATGACCTTGGAGCTCTTCTCCAACCAAAATGATCCTGGGATAGCACCAGCACCAAGTTCTTGACACCCTAAAGATGCTGATCATATTTAGATCTCAGTTCTTATCCTACAGACTCAAACCCTAATATTTGATTCTGTAGGTTTTCCTCAGGCCTCCATTATTCTAGTAAAAGAACAATTTAAGTTTTGAGAAGTAGGAGACAGGGAATTCAAATTTAGTGATGAGAAAACTTAGTCCTTGTGTGTTTGTGCAGAAGAGAATCAGTGTGTGTGCTGGGAACAAGAAGGTATCCTGAATTTTTTTGTTCCCTATCATAGCCTGGATAAAAAGCTTTAGAAAGATTTAAAAAGTGAAAGTAGGAAGTTTTCTGGAAAACAGCCGAAAAAACCCCCTCTCTTAAGCTGATATTTATAAGCACTCAAAAAACCCAAACAAAAACCCCACAAACCCCTTTAATTTCTGGTCTTTTGTTGCCATGAATGTGCTTTGCATGTAGCAAATAATTCTTTTTCTCTGTTTTCCTTCCTGCATGTATGGGAATATAAATCCTGGTGGGTTTGTGGGGAGCCTCTGTGGGATTTTGTTCCCAGATTTTGGCATCTGATGGGCAGCAGAAATTGGGTGATGCAGCTTTGGAAGCATTTCTTCAGCACAAAGAGGAGATGCCATGTGAAAGTGGTGGTGCTGCATTTCTTCCCACTTCTGTGTAAACAGGGATGTGGGAAGGATTTTATGAGTCCCTTTTGTTCCACTTTTTCAGCACAAACTCAGTTGCTTGTCATGGTGTTTGATGCCTCTCTCCATGAATGAAAAATTAAAAAATCTTTTAGTCCAGAGGCATAATTTATGATTATGGCCTCCTATAGAAAGGATTTTACTTAGGGGTTTTTTTCCAGCTTAAAAATCACTAGCAGCCTTTCTGCTGTTTCTGATCAAGTACCACAAACCAAGATGATCAGGCCAGTTTCAGAAGACTCAGATTTTACCACCTGGAGAGTGGCATTTCCATGCTACATCCCACACAAACTGATCCTGCATCCAGGGATTTAATCAAGGAAATCCTCTAGGTATGGAGTGGTGAAATATTGGTCAGCACTCCTGATTTATCTTGAATTACTTTACTTTTTCAGGAGGAGCACAAAATTCTCAGTTTGGATTGAGGCACTGATCTGTCTAATCCTTTTATTAGGACAGATCCAGAAGATGTAAAGAGGGCATTATAAAAAGATCAATATTTAATGGGATGTTGAGGTGGCTTCCCAAAATGTCTCTTCTGCCCTTGCCCACATCCAGTGCAGGTTTTACCCTGACCTTTACCAGCCAGGAATGGCAAATCCTGAAGGGTTGGAATTGGCCTTTTGCTTTGTGTAGCTGCTGACATTTTGGGAAGAGGAGGAGATCCAAGCTCCTGCTTTTTTGGAGGGAGAGGCCAGAAATCCAGAGGGTTTAACCCCTGGCCGTGAGCAGAGCGAGGGAAGTGTGTGACCCTTCACAGAAGCACTGAGCTGAGCAGATGGGAAATGCTCCAATATCAGCCAAAAGGGTGAAAATCCCTGGCTGGAGTGGGAAAACAGAGGTGAGTGAAATGTCTCCAAGCTCCCTGGCTGTGTTTTCCTTGGGTGCTGGGCAGGGTGGGAGGCAGTGCTGGAAAAGCAGAAGAGCATCACTCCTGTCCTGGCTGTGCCTCAGTGCTGGAGGGTTCCACACTCAGGCTTCCATGCTGGATACAGCAAATTGTACTTCAAAACCACATGGAAAATGCTTTTCTTGTGTTTAAAGAAAGCAGCAGATTTTAAATAATAATTTTAAATAATTTTAAAAAAACCTTAAGGGATGATGCCAGAAGATACTGGGAGCACTGAGGGTGCCACAGCCTTGCTGGAGCTTCTCCAAACCCCTTTGCTTTCCTCTCCCCCTTTCCTGGGGATCTCATCCACCTGTTCCACTTACCTGCTGGAATTTCCCAGATATTTCTGGATAAGTCTCCATGGTAAAAAGCCTTGTGTGCCCCTTTGCCAGTGCAAATATACTCTGGGAATCTCCTGAATTAGAAACTTTTAACTTTTTGTATCTCCTGGGTTGGGAAGTTGGAGTTGTGCTGAATTCAGCATCCTGAAAAGCCATCAGTATCATATGTCCTTAATTCCGTGCAAAGGTTTTTCTGCTCCTGGACTTATTTATTGGGATTCTGAGTAGAGACAGCTCTTTGAGCTTTTGAGAGTAAAAGCAGTAAACAAAAATCCCTTTTTTTTTTTCTTTGTACTTTGTGGATGGCACTTTTTCTTCTGGAGTTCTGTAGCACTGATAGAATAAAGTTAAGCTTCAGGGTAGGTTTAGGAAGGTTATTTCAATAAAAACAACCAGAAGTTAAACAACACAGAGAGTAGGTGAGAGGCCACAGAACACAAACATGCAACTTGATAAATTAAACAAGATTTCTTTAGGCAGGTGATATTTTTCTTGGTATTTTAGCTAGCTGGGAGAAAATTCCTGGAACTCTTTGTGTAGTATTAAGAATTATCCAGTTGGTTGTCCCTAAAGCCTGTCCTGCAGGACACTGAACTGCAATTCCTGCTCTGGAACAGACCTCATCTTCCAAGATCAGTGCAAAAATCTTTACCTAAAAGTCCCTTCTTCTAATTGCAATCCTTTTCTATGCATAAATTCACTGCAGTGGATTTTATTCACTGAGCTAGTTCAGCCTAGGCACTGAGCAGGAAAAGGTTGTGGCACTGTCAGCACCACAAAATCCAGGGCTGATTTAGAGTTTGTTATTAACCCACAGAGTAAAACAGGAATAGCTTGATTTTATGTCTCTGGCTAATCCAATTCTGCTGGAATTGCTGGAGATGAAAAATGAATGACTGGAGGAGATGGGCTTTGAATCCTTTAGAAATGCCAAAGGATAAGATCAGTTGCAGGAAAGTGATGCTGGGTTTGCTATAAACAACAAATCTTGCGTAATGCGGGCTGTGTTTTTCAAAACCAGATGTTGCAGCAGTTGACACCAGGATTTCTGCAAGTTATTTGCTCATCCTTCAGCTGCTTCACCACGTTCCCCCTCTCAGTACCCATTTTAGACATTCCTTCTCATTATAATCCTGTAGTACTCACCATTCCAATCAATATTCAGTGTATTTTAGCTGTGATCACAACTCAGGGGGCCTGAATTCTCTTCAATAAATGTACTGAGGTAGATTTTTTTAAATTAACCTTCTGCATGTTCAAATCTTCGTGTTCAAACCTTCATGGCACTGAATATTGTCTGGATGGCTCAGCAATGTCTGGTGAGCAGATTTATCCCTGTGGTGCTCAGCATGTGGCACAAAATCATTTCAGAAGTGTGAGAGGAACCCAGAGGAATCTTTAGAAAGGAACAAACCTCTCTAAAAGGCAGAATGTGCAGGAGAAAGCCGTAAGTAATGAATTGACATTATTCCTAAGCCCAGGGATTGATGTAATTTGTAATTGGGAATTAAATGGAGGAGGAACAGTTGTGAGGAGCAGAACAGGAATGTTCATTTTCTCCATGTAAAGACAGCCACAAACAGCTGTAGAGCTGAATTTGGGGGCTTTCAAAATTTTCACTGCAAATAAGACTCAAAGAAGAGATTTTTTAAGCAGCCAAGACCCAGGTGGCAGCATTTGTAAATGAACAGGAGCTGCTGTGCTCCCCTGAGCCCCCACCTGCAGAGCTGCATCCAGCTCTGGGTTCCCAGTGCCAGGAGCTGCTGGGGAGAGTCCAGGGGAGCCAGGGAAAAGCTCCAAGGGCTGGAGCCAGGCTGGGAGAGCTGGGGGTGCTCACCTGGACAGGAGAAGGCTCCAGAGAGAGCTCAGAGCCCTTGCGGGGCCTGGAGGGGCTCCAGGAGAGCTGGAGAGGGACTGGGGACAAGGGGTGGAGGGACAGGACACAGGGAATGGCTCCCACTGCCAGAGGGCAGGGATGGGTGGGATTTGGGAAGGAATTGTTCCCTGTGAGGGTGGGCAGGCCCTGGCACAGGTGCCCAGAGCAGCTGTGGCTGCCCCTGGATCCCTGGCAGTGCCCAAGGCCAGGCTGGATGGGGCTTGGAGCAGCCTGGGACAGTGAAAGGTGTCAGGATTGGACTGGATGGGCTTTAAGGTCCTTCCCCACCCAAACCATTCTGGGATTCTCTGAGGACACAATGAAAAGTGTAAAAGGCCACAAGGAAACCTTCAGCCACAACTGTTGGGAAAGAGAGGGAACTCAAGCTCCAGATGGGCCTTGGGTGGAGCCTCCCTGGGAACAGGGACAAGGGAGGTGACAAAGGCCAGGTGCCTGTTGCAGTGGTGCTGCTGTAACTTCACTGCAGTGTTTTTTTGGGCACTCAGGAGGAAGTTCCATGGGATAAATATTGGTTTGGGTCTTACTGATAACAAAAGGTTAATAATAAATAGTCCTGAGAACAGGTTCACAGCTTGTAAATGGTGATTCTCTGGAAATAAAGTGACAGAATTCTGGGACTGCTGTTAGGACTGCTCAGTAAAAACCCACCATGCATAGCACATGTCCCTTCAGGCACCTGTCACTCACAGGTCAAATCTTAGTGACTCTGGATTGGGGTAATTCTGCTTTTGTAGTTTTAACCCAATGTAAATTGGCTTTTTGTAAGAAAAAATCCATGTGTGTATCCCCCTGAGTGCAGTCAAAAGGCAGGAGGAGTTCATAAGAGAATAGAAAGTTGATGAAATAAAGGTTTTTTATGGTGAATTCCTGATCTGGACCTCTTGGGAAGTGGGAGTCTCCAAGAACTCAGCACGCCAAATCTCTGGTGTGTAAGGTGACCTGTCCTGGCATTCCATCCTTTCCACACTCAAATCCTGTTTTCACTTACACCTTATTCCAATGGAGGCTGAAATTCTCTGTGAAACTGCAGGAAGGGAGGAGTCAGGATGTGAGCAGAGCCATGAAACCACACTGAACTTGTAAAACCAGGCCCTGGAAACACGGAGAGTTTTTCCTCATCCCAGTTTCCCTGGGAGGGATGTGTTTATCCTTGATGTTACTAGGATAATTCCATGTGTGTGGTGTTATATTACAGTGATGAGTGGGGTGATAGGAGCTTTCTTAGAGTGGATTATTTGAGTTGAAACTGCTTGGAATGAAGCTTTCCCAAGGCTGGCAGTGAAAATAGCATGAAGTGGTGGTACCAACATTCCTGAGGAAGGGAATTGGGACTGGGCACCTGGAACACCTGCACAGGTCATGGGATGCTCTCAGAGCAAAGCCTGGCACTTCCCAAAAGTCATCACTACTGCCTTTATTTAGGAATATAAACAATATATATAGTCCTCATTCTTCTTCTCTCTTTGTTTGTCCATAGTGAGTGTTGAAAAAGTGGAATTAAAGGGGCTGGCACACAAGAAGAATGAAAGAAATGTTGAGTATTCCTTTGAGGTAAGTTTGGGTTTCCTTTGCTGTGAAAGAAGGGAGGATCATACTTAAGGAGGAATTAAGGAAATTTTCAAACTTTGTTGGATCCAAAAAATCCTTTCTGAAAGCAGAGCTCCTTTAGATAGTTTTTAATCAATGATTTGAAACTTACAAATGGTCGTGGATGATGGGGATTGGCAAAAAAAAAAAAAGTCATTTTAATGCAGGAAATTTTGGCAGTGTTATTTAGGGGGAAATATGATGCCACACTTACAGAATGGTTATCCATATCTGTATCCAATGTCCATTCTTCTGCTGGAATGCAGAAGCCAGAGAGAATTTAAGTCTTAATCTGGACAAAGAACAATGTGGGCTCTGAGGGCACAGCTGCTGGAAAGAGGCAGGGAGGGAGCCTGTGGTGGGATATGGTTCCAAAAGATTAGAGAGTACAGAAAAGCTTTGGAAATTCTTCAGGGGTTGAGGAAAACTCTGTGGAGCAAGAGTTGGGGGAGTTGACTGGAAGGGGACTTTCACAATGGTCTAAAAGTGTTTGCAAAGGGAATAAAAACCCTTGCCAGCAAAGTCCCACAGTATGGCAACATGTCCCACAGTAGGGCAAGAAGATGTAGGCATGGTTTACTCACACAAAAAACCCCTGACATTATTCAAACCCATTGATTTTTTATTTGTGTTACAGAAAATTTCAAAAGTACCTTGTTTCCTAGGTATGAAACCTTGTTGAAGTGCATGGACAGCTCATGTTCACCCCTCTGATTCCTGGTGTTCACCCCTAAAGATCACGAGAGAGACAGAGTGCAGAGCTGCACCCTGCTGGGTCTCACAGGGGCTGGATTCGTGAGGAGAGGGAAATAGAGGCAGATTAAATAATTACAATCACATCAAGCAATTAAAAGGGGAGGTTTATCAGCATCCAAACCCAGCAGGAATCCAGCAGGAAGGGCAGAGCAGGAGCTGGGGACAGCCTGACCAGGTGGGAGTGAGAGCAGTGCTATGGAACAAGTGTGGCTCACCACACCGCCAGGGCAGAGCCTTCCCCGCCCTGACACAGCCCCGGGAGCCTGGCTCCTGCTCCAGCCCCAGTGCAGGGGTGGGTTCATCCCCTAAAACCTTGGGGCAACAGCAGGGATGGATCTGGGAGCTGCTGAGCAGCTGACAATCTGCTTTTCTCCCAGCTGGAGTGAAGTATTCCAGAGTTTGGGATGCACAGCTTGCTCCTGCTCTGGTCCCATTGCAGGGATGAGTACATGCCCTGAAACCTTGGGGCAATGGCAGGGATGGATCCTGGAGCTGCTGAGCAGCTGACAATCTGCTTTTCTCCCAGCTGGAGTGAAGTATCCCAAAGTTTGGGATGCACAGCCTGGGTTCTGCTCCAGTCCCAGTGCAGGGATGAGTTCATGCCCTAAAACCTTGGGGCAGTGGCGGGGATGGATCTGGGTGCTGCTGAACAAACTGCTTTTCTCCCAGCTGGAGTGAAGTATTCCAGAGTTTGGGATGCACAGCTTGCTCCTGCTCCAGCCCCAGTGCAGGGGTGGGTTCATCCCCTAAAACCCTGGGGCAACAGCAGGGATGGATCTGGGTGCTGCTGAACAAACTGCTTTTCTCCCAGCTGGAGTGAAGTATCCCAAAACTTGGGATGCACAGCCCAGAAAGCAGCTTTGGTTTGTTTAATGAGACAAAGTGAGGGGTGAGAAAAGGAGAACCCAGAAGGAGCCAGGTAGGACAATCCCAATTATCCACAACTTTCACCAAGTTGTTCCTTAAAACTCCCAGCCAGGGCAGAGCATCAGCTCATTGTCTGTTGGGATGTTGGCAGCATTAACCTCTGCAGGATTGGATTAGTGGAGAATGTCCCAAATTTCCTGAATCCCCAATTGTTCCAAATGTCATCGATCACAGACAGGGTTTTTCCAAGGGCTTTTCAAGCTCTGTATGAAGCCTGCAGTTGTCTCCACTCCAATTAAGATCTCGTGAAACTTCTTTTCCTATTACAAATTTTTCTAAAAATAACAGAAATTACTGTACCCAGTGTTTGCCTCAACAGCTTGAACTGAAGGAAGAGCAGAGACTTCAGCTGAGTTGATAAATTGCTGTTTGCTGGGTTAAAAACCCAATTTTGGAATGGTTTTTTTCTGTTCAGGAGCTTGGGAATAGCAGGTCAATGGATGGAGCAGTTTAGTATTTGCAGTGCTATTGTTCCTCCTATTTACAGTCCACGTTATTGTTTTATAAGTATTGAAAATTCAAGTTAAAACAGAAGTCATGACAATTGTTGCGTTATTACAGAACTAGGAAAAAGAGAATATTTCCTGTACTTTCTGAAATTCCTTGTGAATTTAAAAAAAGTATTTATTTACCACAAACTTGGTGAAAACACTCAAGTTTTTCTGTCTTCTTTTCTTTTTCTCCCCCTCTTTTTTTTTTTGTGTAGCAGCTCTGCTGAGAGGAAATTCCTCCCTTATGTAATATATTTTGAAATCCTCTCCCCACTCTTTTTGGCAGCTTTTGGATGGCTGGAAAAACTTTGTGTATGTTTGGAGTTGTCATTGAAACTAATGTCATGTGAGAGGCTGCTCTGGGATCCCAAAACATCCACCCAGCTCCTTCCCTATGGATCCAGATGCCTCCAATGGATATTTTGGATCAATGGGGATTCACCCCTAGCCTGTCTCATGGTGATTTTCCTCAAGCCAAGAAATCCTGATTTTTGGCTTGGTTGAACTTCATCTCCCGAGCAATAAATGCTTTAACATCCAAGGATGTCGTGACTTGTTTGTGTGGGAAGAGATACTGAATATTCCCTTTTTTTAGAGCAGGACGAGCTGGAGTCTGGAGCAGGGGCTGCAGGTTTCAGTGGGAAGGTTTATTCTGGGTTTTGCTGCCATTCCCAGTTTCTCGTGGCATATGGAGTTGATTAATTAGCAATAGGCAGCGGTGTGTGGGGGGAGCTGTTCCTGTTGGAAAGCAGATCCTACAAACCAGCTGTTTTCTTTAACAATAATGAGGGGGAAAATTCCATTACTCCCTGCTTGCTTGCTTAACTCTGGATGTCTGCAGTGTGTAAGGGCTGTGTAAACTCTGAGAGGCTTTTCCAAGCATCCAAAGGAGTTGTTAAATGTAAAACCAGCAAGAATTGGGCAGCAGTTTTGTCCTTGTGCATAAAAAGAAAAGTGTTTCATTCTTGATGTCACCCATCACAACATCTGTGAGGGACAGTTGGTACCAATTATTGAATTTTGAGGAACCAAATTAAATTAATTACTAAAGCAAATCCTTCTTGCTCCTCCCAAGGTCCTGTGGTCTGATTCTTCGGTGACGTTGGTAACCAAATCTTCTGCTGAAGTGACTGAATTTATTTCAAAGGTAAAGATGACAAGAAAACCACTTTGAAAAGGAAAAAGTGTTTTGTCCCTCTCTCTAATTTTGTTCAATGATACTTTTCAAAATGTGCCATGATAATTCAGATTGAATTTCATAAAGTATTTGATTTATAACTGGCATTGGCCTGAATTTCATAGGAATAACATGATTTCTTTTCACTTTTAATTTGTCATATCCTCCCCCTTTAGCTGTCTCAGCTGTATCCAGAAGAAAACTTGGAGAAATTCATTCCCTGCTTAGCTGGTCCAGATTCATTTTACCTGGAACGGAACCACATGGACCTGGAATCAGACCTGAGGTATGCTGGGATTTTGTGGGGTTTTTATCTTAACACTTGGCTTCTTTCACCAAAAAAAAAAGAAAAAAACAGGAAATAAAAATATTATCTCCATGTTCTAAATTACTTCAAAGAAATTAGAGCCTGATCCTAAGCTTTTTTCCTTGATGTTCCATTAATTCCAGTGCATAACAATTTTTCAGGAATTCTTTCTTCAGAAATACAGATGGTAATAATATTCTGTATTAAGCTTCCTGGAGAATTGATATTTCCTCATTCCTTGTGAAGAACAAATAGAGGATCACTGGCTTTGCAAAAGTTTGTTTTGGACTCAGAAATAACCAGAATTGTTTAAAACAACAGCTCAAAACTCAGGAACAAATAGAAGCCTGAATATTCACCCATCTGTATTGAGGAATGGGTTGTGGGGATCTTTTTCCCCCTTTCACAGAGTTTTTATTTTCTCAGTTGTTTTAGGATGTCATGGTGTTTATTTTACTTTAATTTTAAAATGTTAGGTATGTATTTAGATATTATTAAATCATTACATTTTTAGAAGCCTTTAACAGCTAAGAAATTTTTGTACCTCCTCAAATTATCACAAATCATCTGGCCATTATTTAATATAAACCAGTACTTGAAGTATCATAATCTGTGGCAGATCACATCAGGTTTCTCTTTCTAAATATGATTTTCCTAGGAAAGTTGAAATGACTTAAATCCCTTTCAGCTGCTACTGTCTTTATCTACACAAAACGAGATTATTGTAATATTAATATTATTCTGATCCTAATATGATATTATTATAAAATTAAATGACACTTTAAAATATTAATTAACTTTATTAGCGCTTCTCCTTTCCACTTTTTTCCCCTAAGCCATGGTGGATATTGGTTTTCCATAGGCAGCAGCCAGCAGGTGCATGCCTGGATTATTTTTCATGGCAAGCAGCATTGCCATTGCCTCGCTGTGCTCCAAGGAGAATCTGGGAGGCTGCAGGGAATGTGTGTGGCTGCTGTTAGGGAGCAACAGCCTCTCCAAATCTGGGTTAATGGAGCAGCAACTGCACTGCCAGAGCTCAGCTGCAGCTCTGGAGCAGGGGAGAAGCTGCTCCAAGGTGCTGCTCAGCTGTGAAATTCAGCAGTGAACTCTGGGGTTTCCAGCTGGGAAACACCTCTGGGTGTGTGGAGGTGCAAAGCTTTGGGAAATTGGCTTTTTTTTGTGGAATCCCAGAGTGGTTTGGGTTGAAGGGACCTCAAAGCTCATCCCATTCCACCTCTGCCATGGGCAGAGACACCTTCCACTGTCCCAGGCTGCTCCAAGCCCCAGTGTCCAACCCGGCCTTGGGCACTGCCAGGGATCCAGGGGCAGCCTCAGCTGCTCTGGGCACCTGTGCCAGGGCCTGCCCACCCTCCCAGGGAAGGATTTCTCTCCAATATTGTATCTAAATCCATCCTCTTCCAGCTCGAAGCTGTCCCTCCCTGTCCCAAGTCCCTGTCCAGCCTCCCACAGCCCTCTGGAGGAACTGGAATGCTGCAGTGAGGGCTCTTTTCCCTTAAAAGAGGCACAGGGAAAATGTGACAGAAGTTTTCCCTAAACTGCCAGACTCTGCATCTGCTGTTTATCTCCAAGAGGAGGAAATTCAATAACAGATCCATCTCTATTTTATATTCCTCAGGTTCCTGCATTTGAAAGGCAATTTTCAAGTTTACATTTGAACATTTTCTGCCTTAGAAGTGTTCAGGGTTCCTGAATGAGGCATCTTTGCTGAAACACTCACCAGAGTGAAAATAACCCAGGGGTAACAGGGTTTGGTATTAGGCATAAGAATATTCATAAATTTCCAGAATTCAGAATTACATGGTGTGTTTCAGCTTTTATATTTCCAATCTAATTTCCAAGTGTGTTGTCCAGAGTGCAGTCCTGGTGGATTTGGGAGGCTCTAACAGGGCAGGGGCTTTGTTTGCTGCAGGTACCTGGCCCCGTTCCCTTCCCATGTGGTGAAAAACGACCACGTCAGGAAGTTCTTCAGCACTTCGTCTCCCTCACAGCAACTTCAGAGCTCAAGTGAGTTGAAATAAAGTTTAAAAAATATTTTTTGTACTGCATTTCATATGACCTGATGCCATTTGTGACTCTGTTCCTTTTTTTTCCAGATCCTGGCAACCCATCCCTGTATAAAGTAGGAACTACGCTCGGAACATCTGGAAGGTGAAATACTTATCTTGTTTACAACTCATTCTCTTAAGAGGCAATTGTCATGTCCTCCAACAAAATCCAGACCCCCTTCAAGGAGCCAATATCGTGGCTTCTTTTGCCACTTCCATATGGAAATATTGAAAATTTCCATGGGATTATGTTTGGGCATCTCTACTTCTTTTTAATAATGCAAAGGCTGTTCTGTCGAAAGCTTTTTTAAATCGCAGAGAGGCAGCAGAATATTTAATATCTGTGATTATTGAAGGAAATTATTGAATGCAAATTCTGTTGAAGGTGAAGATCAGCTTCACCCTTTGCCAGAACTGCCCTGTTTCACTGAGCTGTGGAACAGGACAGGTACGAATCCATCCCTTGGCTCCAACCGGCGCTTTTCCCCAGAATCCCAATTTCTGTGGCCTCAGCAGCTGAGCTCTGGGTGACACAGCTCATCCAACGTGCTAAACCCAACCCTGCTCCTATTTTCCAGACCTATATGTGGAGTGGCTGGAATTCAGTCTTCCCAGAACCACGTCCAGCACTCGGCTGCTGCCCCCGTGTCTCTGCCGCACTGCTCGCACTCCGGGGGCGCCGGCTCCTCGCTGGGCTATCGCTCCCAGATGGAAAGCTCCTCCCCAGCCATGCTGATGTCTTCCAGCCCTCAGACCCCTCAGACACAGGAGCAAAACGGGATCCTGGACTGGCTCAGGAAGCTGCGCTTGCACAAGTATTACCCTGTCTTCAAACAGCTCACCATGGAAAAGGTAGGGCAGGAAATGGAGGGAAGCAGGCAGCTGTTAAATGATCCCGGTGTTCTCCAGGCTGGGAACATCTGCACTGAGGATCACACAAGTTTCTGGCACGTGCTGGGGAGGTTTTCACTTTCTGAAAGCAATAATGAATTGATGAAAACCTTCTTGCTGTTCTCACTCTTTGTTGTGTCCGGGGCTGTCCAACAGCTGCTGCCTCTCCCAGGCTTCCTTATGGAATGCTTGGGGATCCAGCTTGGATGCTGCCTTAGGAGCTCTGCTTGGCTCCCTGGCCATCCCTTTGTGTGCAGGAAATACCTAAATATGTTGATTTCTCTTGATTTCTGCTTCTTGGTAGATTTTTTCTCCCAAAGTATTTGGTTATCCTCGTTTTAAGAAACAGATTTTCAGAGACTCGTGGCATGAATATGAGCATGAGTGAGTGAGGTTTGTTTCCTGCAGAAATTCCTGTGGAAAAATTATCTCTTTTGTCTTTGCATTGTAAGAGTCTCACATAACACCAGTGTGTGCTGGATTTTATCTAAACAAGGTTTTGGAGCATTTTCCCAGCTCCAGTGGGAGATTCCTTCTCCTCTGTCTTTTGGCCTGGAACGCCCTCCAGTGGAGGGAGGCGTGGGCTGAGCTTTGTGCTGGTTGTGGAATATTTTATGGATTTAATTTCAATCTCTTACCAGAGTCTTCTGATTTAATTTTCTTCATTATAAGAAGGGAAATGTACTGGAGTTTTTTTTTCTTTAATAAAGTAGTAAAACTGTATATTCCAGTGTATTTTAAAAAAGCAAATATTATTATGCATACTTCACTGGCTTTCATTTTAATTACATTATAATATAAATGTCTGTATCTATCTCTATATTTTATTATTAAATTTACTATTGGTGTATATTTTCACTGCACTTCTGTGGTAAATGACACACTGGGAAAACTGGAGTGATTTTCTAAGATCCTTAAATTCACTGATAGCACCAAGTTCTATTTTAATTTAATTCTATTTTAATATGTACACGAGTTATTTCATCTTTATTGTGACTGGTTAATACAAGCACACACTTCATTAAATTAAATCTGCAGGTGTTCTTTCTTTCATGCCTGTCCCCCACACTTTCCTTTTACACTATAATTCAAAACTGGAGTAGAGTTTCTTTGAATTTAAAAATGGTTTTAAAGTTGGCTTTTGGAATTGCTCTTCACTAGAAATGGGAATAAGAATAGTCTAGTTTATAAAACTAAACATATTTTTTCTTTCCAAGTTTCTGAGTCTTACTGAGGAAGATCTGAATAAGTTTGAGTCCCTCACCATGGGAGCAAAGAAGAAGCTCAAGACCCAACTAGAGCTGGAGAAGTAAGTGAGGGCTGGGTGAACTTTTTTTAGGGTCAAAAAATGCAAATTTTGCTTCCCAGACCACAAACCTATCATGATTCCCACCTATTGATATGGATGATTATTATTCCCCATTGCTAAACAATATTTAGTAGTTTCTGGTTTACTGCTGCCTGTTCAGGATTGTGATAAGGATACTAAATTTTTAAATATACATATTGTGTTTAGGTTTTTTTAAACTTGTGTCACATTTATTGGAAAGATTTTGGGCTTCCCATCCACTTGACAGTGATGGGAGCTGTTGGGCTTGCAAGCCCAGGGGATGCACTCCTGAAGTCAGGCCTTTTTTTCCTAGGAAGTGACAATTTTTTGGCTCCAATCCATGTGGATGGAGCACTGCTGCTTCAGGAGCTGCCTCAGTGTCCCACAGTGACCCCAGGCAGCTGTGACAGCCCTTTGGGGACACTGATGCAACAGATTGTCCTGGTTTTTGCTTCTCGACTTACAGGAAAATGTTTATTCTGCAGCTACTGCTGTTCCTTAAAAAGCAATTAG
This sequence comes from Irena cyanogastra, assembly GCA_013397155.1. Taxonomy (NCBI): domain Eukaryota; kingdom Metazoa; phylum Chordata; class Aves; order Passeriformes; family Irenidae; genus Irena; species Irena cyanogastra. Next base: position 185,841 of record VWZV01008547.1, read on the forward strand.
AAATCCAAATCTGTGCCCATTTATCAGAGCTCCTTGGCAGTGTTTATCAGCAATCTTAGTTTTTCCAGAGTTTGTTTGGAAAACTTGGGACTGTGTTTGTTTTCTCTTTGGGTTTGGGATGTGCTGACATAATATGTGATAGAATTCTAGAGTTTAGTCAGGGTTTGGTGATGTTTTACCCTGGGCACATAAGGGCATAGTGTTTTAATCAGATTGCAAATAGTCCAACCCTAACTGCTGGCAGTTCTGGTCAGCACTGATGTGATTTCCAAGTGTTTCCATTTGAAATGGGCACAGCAGCAGTGGATTGTTCAATGGGCTTTGTCTGCTTTGGGTTCATTCAGAAATGGATTAATTTGTGGTTGTGTTTTAGCCCATTTCTGTCTCTTCATGCTCCTCTCCATCACTCTGTAGGGAGAAGTCAGAGAAACGGTGCCTAAACCCCTCCACACCTTCCTCAGTGACCAGCAGTGGGGTGGCCAGGGTTCCCCCCACCTCCCACGTGGGGCCTATCCAGAGTATCCGGGGCAACCACGCCGCAGGTAAGGGGAGCAGGGGACACTGCTGTGCTCAGCTGTGCCTGCACAAGGATCAGCTCATTCCTGTGCTGCTGCTTCCCCAAGCTTTATCTTCCAAAAGCCATTGGCTTAAAGGGAGCAAGCAAAAAATCTCATTTCGGTGATTATTGGGGGCAATAAAAAGTGACTTTTCCATGGCTCTGGTGGGAATCGGCAGCTGCTCTGGTTGTGCTGTTCACCTGTGATGTATCCCTGTAAATGCTGAGCATGGCTGTGTTCTGCTGAGGTGCTATCAGTGTCACCTCCGTGTCCCCTGTCCCTGCAGAGCTGCGAGTGGACGTGGATCAGCCAGCCCACCCCCTGCCCCGGGAGGGCAGCTCCTCCGAGTACTCCAGCTCCAGCTCCAGCCCCATGGGGATCCAGGCGCGGGAGGAGAGCTCGGACAGCGCCGAGGAGAACGAGAGACGTAAGCAGAGCCCCCCAGCTGTGCCCCGTGCCGTGCCCAGGGCTGTGCTCACAGCTCCTCTCTCCCCAGGCCTGGAGCTCCACCTGGACGCCTCGGACAAGGAGAAGCCGGTGATGCTGCTGAACCATTTCTCCTCGAGCTCTGCCAGGCCCACAGCCCAGGTGCTGCCCGTGCAGAACGACGCCGGCTCGGGCCCCGCCGGCCACCACGCGCTGCCCATGCAGATGCTGTCCCCAAGCCCGTCACACATCACCCCCATCCGCATGCTCGGCTCCGTGCACAAGCCGGAGCGTGGCTCCGCAGACATGAAGCTGCTCTCGTCCTCTGTGCACTCCCTCTTGTCTTTGGAAGAAAGGAATAAAGTGTCTCCCGGCTCGAGGGGCAGCATAAAGATGGAAAAGGGCTTTGGGAACGCCGTGGTGGATGTCATGTCCGCATCCTCTCCGCACCAGCCCTTGCAGGTGCTGTCGGGGGGTGCCGAGAGCAGCTCCCCCACGTCCACCATGAACTTTGGGCCTCGGACCAAAGTCGTCCACGCTTCCGCTCTGGACAGAGTGATCAAACCAGCCCAGCAGCCAGGACTCATAGTGGAGACGAGCACTGCTGCCACGGTGACGTCCAGCACAGTCTTCCACGTGGCTCGTCCGCCCATCAAACTCCTGGTGTCGTCGTCTCTTCCCACCGACTCCGCCATGGCCGGACAGACTTCCTGCTCCAGTAATATGCAAATAACGGTGTCTCCTGCAATAATCAACCCCCGGACTGCTCTGTACACAGCCAACACCAAAGTTGCCTTTTCTGCCATGAGCAGCGTGCCCGTGGCGCCCATGCAGGGCAGCTTCTGCGCCAACAGCAACGCGGCCTCCTCCAGCAGCCACCCGTCCCCATCCTTCACCACCATGGCCAACCTGCCCAGCTGCCCCGCGCCCAGTTCCAGCCCCACGCTCTCTTCTGGCGCCGACAACAACTTCTACAGCAGCAGCAGCAGCAGCAGTAGCAGCAGCAGCAGCAGCGGCTCTGCCGGGAGCGTCCCCGTCCCCAACCAGAACCACCACCACCATCACCACCAGCAGCCGCCGCCGCAGCCACCCGGCTGCATGGTGTGCAGCTCCTGCGGCTGCAGCGGCAACTGCGGCTCCAGCGGCATGACCGTCAGCTACGCCAACTACTTCCAGCACCCCTTTTCAGGACCTTCCATGTTTACTTTCCCTTTCCTGCCCTTCAACCCCCTGTGTAGCAACGGCTACATCAACACGCAGCAGTACAACAGCAGCACCACGTTCCCCATGGTGCACACGGCCTACAACAGCGGCCTGGCCCCCGACTCCGTCATGGCCGGACAGTCCACCTTCGCCGTGCCCCCCATGCAGAACTTTATGGCGGGCACGGCCGGGGTGTACCAGGCACAGGGAATGATGGGCAACGGCAACGGGTCAAGCCACAAAAAAAATGGGAACCTCTCCTGTTACAACTGCGGGGCCAGCGGGCACAGAGCTCAGGACTGCAAACAGCCGCCCATGGATTTCAATCGGCAAGGTAAAGGCTGGGGGGGACACACACAGTTCTTTCCTGTGTGTGGAGTTCAGGTTGATGTTTCCAGCAAACTGTTTGGTTCCTTTCTTTGGGATTGTTTCCTTTGTGTCAAGTTATGGCTGATGTTTCTTCAAGTGGCTCATGGCTGCATTTGGATGTTGCTTTGGAATAGTTGGGTCTGGGTTTGGACTAAGATCCAATCCACACAGAGTGTGGCCTTGAGCCCTGCCCCCAGGGACTGATGGCATCATGGAATCTCTGGCTTGTAAAAATATTTTGTTATTAAAAGTTGATGGTCTGAGCTATTGGCAAATTTTAGGCAGCCCCATGAGGAGGACCCAGATGAGGCCCTCAGGTGTGCTCTATAGGGTTGGCACTGTTTTTTAGGGAGGGAAGAAACATCAAGGAAGGGAGGGAGCTGCTGTGGACAGCTTGCAGCAGAATCGCTGTTGCTGCTTCTGCATTGTCAGCCAGGTCAGCTTTGGTCATTATTGCAAGTTCCCCTGAAATTCCACCCCAGCTCCAGTGGCGCGTTCCGTGTGTAAGAAGCAGCAGGTTGGTTTGGGAAGCTGTGGGAGGTGACTGATGTGTAACCCCTGTGTCCCTGTCCCTGTCCCAGGTACGTTCAGGCTGAAGTACGCCCCTCCCTCCGAAAGTCTGGACTCCACAGACTGAGGTTTCCCCACCTGGCACCACGATGCTGTAAAGCCATGGAGAACGACGGAGATCGAACTGCAAAACTGAGACGTCCAGTTGCTGTTAAGCTTAATGTATTTTTTAATCCAAAGGTGCTTTACTTTATTAGACTAGGTAGAAAATCTAGCTTGGGGGTGCAGCCAACCCAGTTTTGATTGCCAAATTCAAGCTTTGTTGTTGGAACTCCTGACTCAGTGTCGTCGGACCGATGGATGGATGGATGGACAGATGGATGGATGGTGGAGCTGGCCAGCTGCAGTTCCTGCTGGAAATACAACATCCCCTGTACTTTTTTGGCTGGAGAACGTTGCCACAATTGGACTTTTCCAAGGTGAAAGGCCTGACTCCAGGGCAGCTCTGTTCGGAGGTGGAAGGTTAGGAGTGGCTGGAAGGACTTTGGCACCCCTGGGCTAGGTAAAATGTCTACTTTTTTTCAAAAGTGATCAGGCACTAATCTCTGGGATTTTTAAGGATTGCACTACAGAAGAATGTAAAACTCTTCAAGCTTTCTGCACTTTTAGCAGACAGTGTCACTCTGAGACCAGTGCAAGAGGCAAAGAAGTTCCAACCTTTACAAATTGGCACCAGCAGGCTTACAGGACTTAATTCCACAATAAAAATCCTAAAAAGTCTCTCTTTTCCCTTCCAAAAGAACACACACGGCAGTTTCGGTTCCTTCTGGAAACAAACTCGTGCTTCATTGTCTCACCTATTACTAGCTAGTGCTGGCTTCCCAGCTCTGGAATAAACTTAGTTTCCAAGGGTCCAAGTCCCAGAGACTCCAGAGTCATAAAGGCTTCAAGGATATTTTCCTGTAATACACAAAACCTTTACGTCCTGTTACTGTATATAGGTCTCTTTCACAGAAACCTTATTATTCTGCTTTTGTAAATGAATTTTAAACCATCCTAAAAAAAAAAAAAAATCAAACTAAGAACTCTGGCAGCAGAGTTGATAAGCTTTTGCTTTACTTTATATTAAATACCCTTTGGCTCCTACCCCAGGATTCAGGAGTGGTGGGAGTCAAACATGTAAAAGGTAGTAAAAACTTCATTATTATCAAGACTTGGAAGGATTTCTTGTCGGCCTCCTTCGTTGCAGTAGGTTGTAGATGAGTAGCTTTGGTGTTAACTACTTAGTCCATCATTTGTGGGTGACAAATCTAAATTAGGACTCGAGAGGAAGCCAAACCCATCTCGAACTGCTAATTTGAAACACTTTGGTCCTGTCTGGTTGAAAGAAGATCCTAACCCTCATGGCTCTCCCCCCCAGGAATTTGACAGCATTAAATGGGTGAGGCCTCCTCTGTAAAAGTGTCTGACAGAGAGATATTTGCATCCTGTAATTTGGGAGACACCTTTAAAGTCTGAAGCCTTGTTTACACTTGGAGGTATTCCTTACAGCAGGATGAATCCATAGGATTTGTAGTGGAGCAGTGGCTTGGGAAGTCCTCTGGGAGCAGGAGGGTTTGGAGCTGTGCAGAGCTGCCCCCAGGAGATGGGGCTGTGTGAGGGGGGAGCTCAGCCCATCCTGGGCCGTGCTCACAGGGAAGGAACATTTTGGGCCATCCCTGTCTCTCCAGGGGCAGTCTCAGCCTGGCGGGATCACGAGCATCGGGAGAGCCTCGGGAACGTGGGTGGGCAGAACCAAACTCAGCCCAGGGAGGGATCCAAAACCTGAATTTGCAGAACAGCTGGTTTAAGCAAACAAACAAACAAAAATAAACTTTTTATTGCTATGCAATAAGAACCCCCCAATTTGTGTATCCCCAGCCCAGCTCCCACTCCCTGTTGGCTCTGCCTGAGTTTGAGGACGTTCCTTGTGTTCCCATGAACAACCTTCAGACCTACAACACTAAAGGGATGAAAACTGACAATGCAATTTACTTTGCCTTAATGAGCTTGAGACAATGGTAGGAACAGTCTGTCCCACTGCATCATGCCCAAGGAAAACGTGCAGTTCCATGTTTACTGTTTGCAGCTTTGAGGGTCTCTCCAGTGGCCTGGAACATGTGCTGAAAGCCAAACTTAGTGTTATTATTATTATTGTTGTTGTTATTATTTTTTTCACTTTTTTTAAACAATATTTTTAAATTGTATTTAAAGAAACTGTATTTCAACACACTTGAGTGTTCAAAACCTTCTCGAAACAGCAAAAAACAGCAGCAGCAAAAAAAAAAAAAAAAAGTCATTTCTGTACCAGTTGTGTTTTGTTTTACTGCCCAAGGCCAGGCACAGTTGTGTCTGATCTTCATCACAGAAAAAAATCATATCAAAAGGACTGTGAAACTGAATGTCTGTCCAGCAAATTGTTTCATTCCTTTCTCCAGAGCTTTCTTTAGGATCCTTTCCTGTGTGTAGAGTTCAGGCTGATGTTTCCAGCAAACTGTTTGGTTCCTTTCTTTGGGATTGTTTCCTTTGTGTCAAGTTATGGCTGATGTTTCTTCAAGTGGCTCATGGCTGCGTTTGGGTGACGCTTTGGAACAGTTGGATCTGGGTTTGGAGTCAGATCCAATCCAGAAGGACCTGGAGGCAACACGAGTGTCCGAGAGGAAAATCTGGTGAGCCAGCGGCAACCTCAGAGCCTTCCCCAAATCCCAGTGAGCTGGGGCTTCAGACCTGCCAGTGAACACCCTCCACTCTGTATCCAGAACAACCAAAGTTGGTAAGTCCGAACAGAGCACCTTAATTCCATAAAATTATCCTTAATCTGTTCTTAAAAGGCACAAATCCATCTTTTTACCCCTGAAAAAGCAAGGCAGCTTGGTTTGGAATAGTAGAGTTCCAGCTGCCCTGCCGGAAGAAAACAGTCCTTAAACCCTATTTTTGTACATTTAAAGATTGAGATTTCAAAGAATGTTATTTAGCCCTATCTTTGTCCTGCAAGTATAAAAAGAATTAGTTCTCCAGATGGATTTCACTGTGGAATAGGAATGATTTTTCAGTGTAGGAGGGAAGGGAATCCCCAGTCATCTCCCCGCAGGGGCAGGGAGAATGGGTGAGGAGCCTTTCCCAGGGGAGGGAGCAGTGGGTGGGGCAGTTCCAGCTGCATTTTCCATTTGATGATGGAAAGACTCTAAATAGGATGGAATTTCCAGCAGACTCCTCCTCACCCTGCAAATTAAGCATTAATTAATATTCTGGGCTCAACCCGAAGGGGGAGTGCAGAGAGGGAGGAGAGGAAACTGTGGTACTGATCGGAAGGTTCCACCCTACTTTTATTGAAAACTACATTTGAACCATTATTAGTTTTATCAAAACTGGTTTTTATTCAAACCAGCTCTGTCACATTCAGCTTTTTGTGAAACCTTTTCATACCATGGTCATTAAATCTTGGCAAATTAAGCACCAGGCTTCCCAAAGTAAGAGTCCAGCTCCAGGCCTTGGCCATCCCCCCAAATCCCATTTCCTCGCCGGGCAGAGATATCCTGGGATGAGCCAGGCTGAGGCACCAGGCAGAGCAAAGCTCCTCCAAAACCTGCGGGGCAGCAGAGCTGTGCCACAGGGACCCTCGGAGCGCTGGATTCAGGCTAGTCTGGAACACCTGTAAATGGGATGAATATGGGCAAATCTGGACAAAAATCCACGCAGTGGAGCATTTGTGAGAGTAGGAATCACATTTGCTGGTTGAGGCCCCACAGCTCTTGTAATAAACCCTTGGAATTACCCATTTTTTCCCTGAAATATTCCTGATGTACACAAGAACTGTGTTGGTACTGAAGCAGAAAGGAAATCCTGTGTGTTTTCAAGTGCAGATTAACAGCTTCTCTTGGACATAACTTTCCATTAGGAATGAAGGAAATTCCTGCTCCATTTGAGCCATTTCTTTTACTTCGATCACTTCTAGTATTATAAATTCTGCATGTAACTTTATAAATATTTTAAATAGTTTTGTAAATATTTAATATTCAGCTAATTTGATTTTGAATTGTAAATGTCAAGTATTCTGGTATTGGGATTTTTATGTTTTATTATACTTTGTTAAAAGTTAAATTGTACATTTTTAGAATGTTTTTATCTGAGTAAATTTAATGTATGGAAAATAAAGAGTTAAACAGAATCCCTTGGTATTGGCTTTCATTTTAAAGGGATTCAGCTGTGTGGGGGCTTCTCCAGCTTGGCAGTAGCAGGGAATTATTTTTAATTCCTTTAATTATTTTGCTGTGAAAATGCCTAGGAATAACCACACGAGCCGGAATTAAGTTGGGATGTAATCCATCCATATCAGCACTGTATTAATTTTAAAAAAGCAACATTTGTACAGGAGTATCAGTCGATCACGTCATAATTACAAGTACAGTTGTCAGTTATGAGTTAAACGAGTTCTTACACGAACAGAACTAAACAGAGAACAAGCTGCATTGAAAAGTTCACGTCGGAGTAAAAACACAAAGGACAATAAAAAACGGGCAAGGGGCCCCGGGAAGGAGATGCATGCAAAGAGTGGAGGAGGTACAAGGTGGAGGAGGTACAACGCGTGCACCCCGCGCAGTGCCAGGCGCTGTAGTATTGCTTCTGTCCCCGTCAGAGCCGGGCTGCCGTGACACCGGTGACACGCGGACACCGCGGGGATCCCGCCACGCCTCGCTCGACAGCACTAGAGAAACACAGGTTTGTCCCACGGGAGAGCTCCCCTCTGCACAGCCTGCTGCCTGCCCGGGACACAGGAGCCTCCAGCCGTGCCACAAATCATTTGTTCGTCAACTCTCGGCAGCCGCTCCCGGCCCTGAGCTGCTTCTCCCGATTGCCAGGCACGGGAATGGCCGACCTCCGGGCTAGGGGCATGATCCTATGGATCGCTGGAAGCCAGCTCAGATGAACACACAGGGATTGGGAATTCGTAACAGACTGGAGTTTATTTCAGTGTTACCTGTTCGGGTGTGCATTTTACAGTTAGACACTTCTAAAACTACGATAAAGCTGTGGTGTTTGGTATGAGTATTCCAGAAACCGGCACCGCCCCTGAGCGTGCGGTGCCCAAAAACCGGAGACACGAAGAGTTGTCCTTCCCTAGCTCACCCCAAGCACTTGCCTTAACTCCCTGCAGCGCTGACACGAGTCTGATGGAGCTGCAGAAGAAAAAGCTCCCCTTTGGGACATTAAAATGCATTTGCTCTCATGAGAAACCTTCCCATTTAAAACCAAAAAAATTTAAGGAATCGTAGGGAGATTTTCCAGCAAACTCACGGGAAACACTTTAGTTCCTCTCTGGTGCCTGTTTGCTTGTTAAAAGTAAATCGAGTGTCCCTTTCTCTGCAAGTGTCACATGCACAATTGGGCTCCTTTCTTCAGGTCCAGACCTGTAAATGTGCCTGTGTGGAATATTATTAGGGCAGGTTTCAAAGCTGGAGGTGCTCGTCTGTACTGTTTAATAGTCACAAACAAGGCAAGGTGAGATGAGACACCTGCTAAAGCAAGACTATGCTAAGGACTGAGAGCGTAGGTGACATCCGGTTCTTTCCCTGGGGGGTGTGTGGGGAAGAGTGGGGGTGATGGCCAAGGGTCAACCCAAATCCTAGGCTAGGGCTGCTGGCGTGTCCTAGGCGGAGGCTGGCGCTCCGAAGGTCTCCTGGGAGGCGTAGACCATGTACAGGAATCCATCCTCATCCTTCTCGCTCTCGTACACCTCGGAGATGGGCGTGGACACGCTCACCATGCTGTGCCCGTTCACCAGCAGGAAGAAGGCCTGGTTGGAGTTGAGCTGCAGGCGTCGCCTGGAGAGGAGTGAGGGCAAAGGGGGACAAAGGACAGATGGCAACGGACAGTCCTCAACACTGACAGCAGCAAGGTCAGAGCAGAGAATCAGGGAATGCTTTGGGGTGGAAGGATTTAAATAAAGCTCATCTCATTCCAACCTCTGTCATGGGCACCTTTCCCTGCGTGACCCCACCCAGCCTTGTCCCTCAAAACTGGACTGAATTCCTCTGCTAAATCCAGGCAGGTGCATCCACTGGCAGAGCCCTCACTCAGGGGAAAAGCTGCACTCCAGAAAGGCATTAAACTGGAGAGACTGGGAAGAAGTACCCCTGGCATAACCAGGGACCTTTGGCTTGCAGCTCACTGGAATGAAAACCCAGAGATCCTTGGGAAGATTGGGAAAGATGGGCAGAGCTTCCTTGCAAAACTTGGGCAACTTTTAAACTCACTTTGTCACCAGCTCTGTAACAGCCTGGGTTTCACCTTGGACCATCTTGTTCCTCTCCTCCCTCCCTCCCAGGAGAAGCATGGTGGCAAGGGCAGGGAGCCACAAACTGCCTGGCACAGGAAACAGCTGATTTCTGCATTTCCCTTGGATCATTCCAGCTCGGGGGAAATGGGTGTTTCTGCTGAAGTGCCTCCTGCAGAGCAGGTCTGCAGAGAGCAGCTCTTCCCACTTGATAAACCAAGTGAGCAATAGCAACTCAGGAGAGTGGAGCTGCCACCAAAGTAAGTAAAGAATAGACCAGAAGAGCTTCCTGCTGCTTCCACTCGCTGCTGAGGGGCAGCAGCAGCTGGAAACAAGGATTTATTTAGCTCCCAACTACAGCCCTGGACAGGGACCCTTGCAAGGCCAGACTAATCACTCTGGAGACAGCAGGCTGAGGGAAGGCAGCAGCTCTCCAAGGTTTGGGAAGGATGGGCTTTGCTGTGCATCACTGGAGCTGGCTCAGGCCCAAGTCTGGCCGCTACCAAGTTATTTATTAACAGTAAAGCCAGAGAAAAAAGGTGAGAAAATCCTTAAGCCTGCAGTTAACCTCTCTGCCCAGGGCCTTTCACTTTCCTGAGAAAGTCTGGAAGAGTTGAGCAACCTGGTTCCTGTCTCCAAAGCCCTGTCTGCCTTTCTCCCTCCTGCAGGAACTGGCATTTGCCTGTGACAGTTCTTGTTTGGACACCCTGGACAACTCCCACAGCCTGTGGCCTCCCCGAACCAGCTCCTGCTGCAGCGTGACCATCACCAAACAAGCTCTGGTTTGCTGCTCACTTCCCAGCTACCACTGGAGAGCCTTTCCTCATCAGACACTGCTGCTGAGCCAGCAGAGATGCACTTCTAGCAGAATTTCTGACCACAGTTTTCGACCGCACAACTTCACTCGAGGCTGTTTCCCCCTGCCTTTCCTGTAAGCTGAGCTAGCAGCTGGGGCAAAACACTGGCCTGAGTTGGTGTTTCCCAGGCCTCAGTGCTGTCACTGAGGGAAACTTCAGTTCCCCAAGGATGCCAAGAGCATCCCCAAGCAGCAGCACAGAGCTCTGGCTCCGAGCCCAAACTCCCCTTCCCCGTGGGTGGGAAGAGGCAGCCACTCCCAAGGGGGACTCTGTGGCAGAAGACAGGAGACATCCCAAAATAGCCAAGCAGGAAGCACTGGGCAGAAGGACCCATGTCAGCCAGGATTCACAGCCCCACACTCCCTCCTACACCTCTGGGAATGTTATTTCTCTTGGAAGCAGACTACCAGCCCAGCTCTCTTCAGAGTGGGGTTTTTCCAGCAAAGCAGAAGGAGAAGCACCTTCTCCTGGATTTGTCCTAGTGCTCATTAGATGAATTTTCCACTTAGACCTCCCAAGTGCACCAAGAGGGGAATTAACAGAGCATCACAGTCCGAGGTTGGTCAGTTCACACTGGAATCCCAGCAATACTACCTGATAATTTTGATGAGCTCGCTCATGTTGACATGATCTGGCACCAGGAACTTGGTCTTATCCAAAACTGGAAGCTGCTTCTCCCCCTTGTACCTTTCAATGATCACCTGAGAAGAAACACAGAAAGCAGAAGATGTGAAAGGCAGGAACAGTGTCTGGTGCCCTCATGTCCCCCCTCCCAGCTCCATTTCCCTTCATCTGTGAGTGCAGCATCTCCAGTCTGAAAAGCAGCAATTCATGGTTGGGCTCAATTATCTTAAAGGTCTTTTCCAACCCAAACAATTCAGTGTCTCCATGAGAATTAATTACCTTCTCGTGCTCCTCTGTTCTGTTTGCAAGAGCCACTGCACAGAGGGGTAACACACAGGGATTTTACAGCACACATCCACAGCTTCAGTGCAATTTTAAAAGACTTCTTTTGCTGCAACCATTTAACCCAGCACTGAATTAGCCAGCAGCAAGGAAATCCAAGGAAAGGTCAAACCCACTTCCCTCTAACACACTGCAGTGGTGACCAGGGGTTTGTGCTGCTATAGAAGTCTGCCAGACCAAGAAGTTTTCACTGGAATTTGTCCAGTTTCAGGCCATCTCTTTAAGAACTACCACTCCAGATGACTCTGCTGTTCCATTCACCTCCCATGGTTCCTTCTAATACATGAGAAAAAGCTACTTTGGAAGGATATAAACCCTCCAGTTTCCAAATTAAGGAGAAAATTTCCTCAAGCACGCTCAGGAACCAGTAACTCTGCCAGGACTGCTGTGCAACAACCACTTAATTCACAGAGAAACTGCAGATTTCCCAATTTAAGGAACACCCTGCCCAGCAACCAAGGGTAGTTCCTGCTTTTAAGAAGTGATCTCAGAACTCGTGTGCTCCCGTTTCCAGGGCCATGTGGGGTTTGTTGATTTTCAGTCAACAGGAGCTATGTGACACCAGTCCCTTGGATCCTTTCCATGCTCACGGGGTCTGGCTGTGTTGATCTTTAAAAGCTGCACAGGTGAAGAGACGCTGATTGAATTCTACCAGAGAAAGAGCCTTACATCAGTTGAAATAAATGCTGGCTCGTTCTGGGTAGCAAAGCCCCACTATTTTTAAGCAGTTAAGCCATAAGCAGTAGGTATTTCTAACAGCAGAATGGAGGATGTTGACAGCACAGGAGGGATTTATTATCTAGTGTGACACTGCCACCTTATCTCATCCAGAATTGCTAATGACAATAACGAGGCAGGGACTGGCCCAGCAAGGCTCCAGGGATCCCAGCAGGGAGAGCTGGGAGTTTGCATCACCACATCTCCAGAAAGTTCCTTAGGTACCTCTGAATTTTTGGTTGGAGCCCGTCCATGGCTGACTTAAAGTGAGAGTTTTGCCATAAATCCCTGGCTTTCAATCTGTGGTCACAGAGCTTGGGGACTATGGCTAAGTGGTCTCTGAAAGGTGAGGGGAAAAGCAATATTTGTCAGGAAACAGATTTGCAAGGGAAGTACCTTTTGGGAAAATGAAACATTCCAAGAAAGTCAGAAAATCCCTGCTGTGAAATACTCCTTGTTCCTCTGCCCAGCTGCACAGGGAAGCAGCAGTGGCAGCTCCAAAGTGAAGGAAGGAGTTTAAGGCTCAAGGAAAGCTGAAAACCTTTCGGTTTCTGTTTCTACAGCAGCTTCTGTCAGTGAGCTTGCTCGGGGAGTGGGGACAGTTTGCAGCAGTTGGTTCACAGCAGAATTTCCACACACTGGGGTCACCAAATCTCATCACAGAGCCAAAGGCTGAGGGTCCCATTCAGTCCCCTCTGCTGAAGAACTCATCAGTGACAGAACACAATCCAGGCCTTTTGCTTGTAGGACATTCTCTGCATTTTTAACTTTGAGGATGTAAGTAAAATGAAATACAAACTTAGGCAGCATTTGGAGCTGAGCAGTGACAGGGTGAGGGGTGATATCCAGTGTGAGCTGGACAGCCCAGCAGCATTCCTGGAGACCTAAGCACAGGGCTGTCCCAGGAGAAAAGCATTTCTGTCCTCCTCAGCACAGGCTGATGAGCAAATCTGTATCTGCCTCTACACTCCTGCCTACTCTTCTTGGTGAGCCTCTGAAGGCTCTTAATTCGGAGAAGAAAACCACAGAGAGAAGAGCTGAGCACTCAGGCGGATCTCAGAGCTCAGCTGGGGTGTGGTTTTCTCCAAGTTACAACACCCAGCTGCAAAACTCCGGAAATGCCACTTCCTCCAGCCCCTGTGAGCACCTTGCTGCACCACAGCAACCGTGAGAAATACTGCTTGAGAATACTCCTGAAACCCAGGCTTAGCCACCCTGAACAGCCACCTTTTCATTTGGTCTCCTTGGGACAGCTCTGCCACAGGTTTCTAACTGCTAAAAAAGACCATGAGACTGGAAGCTGAAGTAAAAAATTAAAAGAACTGGACTTACTGGTATTTTAGTGGGATGCTGATCCCGAATCAGTCGTACATCTTCCACTCTTTGTTCTGCAAGGGATTAAAAAAAAAGCTGTTTAAACATTCACCGTTAATGCTGTTAGTTCCTTATTCCTCCACCAGCGAAGAGAGGGACCATGTGTCAGGAAAAGCCAGAAGAGGAAACTCAGGCAAAGCAATTTCCAAATGGGCCAGCACTATCAGGAGCACAACCTCTCCTGTGACAGCTGATCCCCTGCTCCTTAACCCAAGGTGACAAGCGCTGTGTGCACCTGCCTGGCACTCCTAGAAAGTGTTAAAGGAGATCCTTTCCTCCCCACACCCCCTCACTTTCTGCCCACTGAAGCACACACATTTAACCTCACACAGTTAAGGCCTCAAATTGCACCACCCCAAATTAACAACTAAATACCCTGTGCTATTTCTGTCAGGTCCCAGAAGAGGAAATGGTCAACAATTATTTGAGCCCCGGGCCTGGCCCAAGCCTGGCAGCATCAGCTTTCCTTGTGCGCTCTCCTGTTACCGAATTCCAGGTTTTATTTTGACTCAGCCTCACCCATTGTTGCAGGAGCTGCTGGAGGCTCTGCTGGACCTACGTATTTTGCCAGTCTCCGTGCCAGTTTTCAGGATAAAGTTCACCTCTCCTCAGACAGAAATATTAATAGAACAGATATCGTGAACCTGGCTAAAGTACACGAGGCAGAGTAAACAGCCCGGCTGCTTTCAGGGGCCGCCTCATCGTGTGTCCCCTGCCTACTTTCAGATTCAGTGAACTCTATTTTAACCCCTCTGTTTTTCAGCAGCTCGGGGCTTTCCAGGCTGTTTTCAGGTTCCAAACAGCTCCCAGAGAGAGATGATTTAGTGTTGCATCACGGCTAGAACACACACCTGCCCAGGGAGAGAAGCACTTAGGCCAGCTCCCCGTTGGAATGCTAATGGCAGGACACTCAGCAATAACATCCCTCAGCCTCCCCAGTGCGTGTTCGTGCCCATGGAACACATCCTCCTCACGAGCCCGGCAGGGAATGCAGCTCCCCTGAATCACCGTTTGCAGCTGCAGGTGAATCAAGCAGAACTCAGGCAAGGAGCACGCGAAGCCTTCACCTGAAAGCCACCCCATATCCCGAGCCACAGCCCAACGGGAGCACTTCAAGGGCAGAGAGTTCCACCTCGTTAAAATACTTTTTAAGGTTAGCCAAAAACACAAAAGATAGGTGGGGAGAGTGAGACCAGCTATCCGCCTGGCAAGAACTAACTTTTCAGCTGGAACAGGTTTGTTCACAGCAATGTTATTCAGCAGAACTCCCTGGAGTAAAAGGAACATAAACCGGGCAAATCATGGAGATTATTGTGTATGGTGTGTTCAAAACCAGGCCCCAGTCAGCCACAGATAAACACTGTTCTCTGACGACAGTAGTTGCAGTGGCAACTGCTTGGCTGCCATCCTAGCTGAACTTAATACCTGCAACAGAGGCTGCTGACAGGCGATGGGGTCAACAACAGTTTTGGAAGGCTCTGAGAAAAGGGGTGGCATAAACACAGACTCTTGTCAGATCAACATCCTCCCTGCTTCACTGCAGGGAACAGCTTACATTTACCACAACAGCAAAGGCAAGGGTGGGCACATCACAAAGCTCTCTTAAGCAGCTTGACTTTAACCCAAAGGCAGGAAGAAAGGAAAATCTGGATCAATTACTTCCACCAATTCCATCTCACGTACGGGATTTTATAGTTCATGCAGAAATAGGTTACGCTGCCAGTTCGTGTTACCCTCGCAGCGCTTCAGCCTCCCCCACTGACACACACGGGCAGATCCCGAGCCCTTCGACTGCTCCGGTCCCATCGTGAGCACACACACAAGCGTGGCGCGGCTCTATCGAGGCTGTTCCTTCTCGAAAGGCACTAATCTCATTTTCCCAGCCATCATTACACAGCTCTTTTCGATGCCCTGCTAGTTTTCAGCAGCCAAACACAGACAGGAGCCATACGCCCCGCTCCAGCCGCGGCTGCCCGGGTGCAGAATTCCTCTCCCCGCGCCAGGCTCCGGCTGCCAGGGGAGCTTTAATTCCGTGCCACTGGCGCACAGGCCGCCGGACACTGAGCAGACACCGGAGGGAAGGGCAGGCCCAGCTCCTCGCACACACGCCGAGGATGTTTCCAGGCTCCTGGGAGTTCTGCGGTCGATAATGGATGATGCCATGAAGAGATCTCCCCAGGCCAAGCCCCTCTCCCGGCGCAGAGCTCAGCCGGGCACGGCACAGCTGCCGCCCCACACCTCGCGACACCACAAAACCCCCACGTCCCGAACCGCCCGGGTAAACAACCCCGGAGGACGGGCCGGGCTTTGACTCCGTCGCAGCCCCGAGCAGGCCGGGACGCCGGGGCAGCCCCGGGCCCGCTCCGCCCGCGGGGCCCCGCTGTCAGCAGGAGCCGCCCGCGGATCTCCGCCGCTCCCAGCGCCATCGGCCCCCTCCCCTCCCCGGCGATCCCCCCCGCGGCCGCCAGGCCGGGAGCACCGGCGGGCCGCACCGCGCCGCGTCCCTCCCCGGGGCGCTCNTCTGCGCGGCGGCAGCGGACACCTCCGAGTGCCGGCGCCCGCCCCCCGCGCCGCCGCGGCCGCTCGGCCGTCAGCTGACCGCGCGTCACGGGCGGCCCCGCCTCGGCCCGCCGGCATCTTGAGTGTGGCACCGGGCGCCGCCGGCAGGGCTCGGTGACACACCGGCAGCGTGCTCTGGGAATGTCACAGTGCCCTGGCAGTGTTCCCGCTCTGCGACTCACAGCCATGGCCGACTCGGTGCCAGGCAGTGTTCTTCCTTAGTGACACCCGGCCATAGCAGTGTTTTCCTCTAGGGACACACCGTGGCCACCTCGGTGCCAGGCCGTGTTCTCTTCAGTGACGCAGCCATGGCCACCTCGGTGCCAGGGAGTGTTCTTCCTTAGTGACACACAGCCATGGCAATGTTCTTCCTTAGCGACACACAGCCATGGCCACCTCGGTGCCAGGGAGTGTTCTTCCTTAGTGACACACAGCCATGGCCACCTCGGTGCCAGGGAGTGTTCTTCCTTAGTGACACACAGCCATGGCCACCTTGGTGCCAGGCCGTGTTCTTTTCAGTGACGCAGCCATGGCCACCTTGGTGCCAGGGAGTGTTCTTCCTTAGTGACACACAGCCATGGCAATGTTCTTCCTTAGTGACACACAGCCATGGCCACCTCGGTGCCAGGCCATGTTCCTCATTCAGTGACACACAACCATGGCCACCTTGGTGCCAGGCCACGTTCTCTTCAGTGACACACAGCCATGGCCACCTTGGTGCCAGGCTGTGTTCTCTTCAGTGATGCAGCCATGGCCACCTCGGTGCCAGGCAGTGTTCTCCTTAGTGACACACAACCATGGCCACCTCGGTGACAGGCCGTGTTCCCCTTCAGCAACAAAAAAGAACAATCTCCCCAGGAAAGTGGTGGATTCCCCAACGTTGGGCACTTCTAAGATTCAGCTGTCTTGCCTAGATGGTGCTTTTGCCAAGAGAAGTTGGGCCAGGTGATCCTTGAGGTCCCCTCCAGCCTGGTGTTCCATGATTCCATGAACTCACAGCCATGGCCACCTTGGAGTGGCCCACAAGGTTCCCTTCAACATGAACACTCAAGCACTTTTCTCCATGCAAAGTGCAAGTTCAATGATCGGTCACCTGTTTGCCTTCACATTGACATGGGTATGGGTAGTGTTTATATCTGAAGAACAAAATTTTAGGAGCAGGTGCTCCAGTTCTCTTGGAAGCCACCCCCTGGTTTCATGCGGTTTGTGAGGAATTGATTAAATCACAACTTCAGTCACAGATAGCACGTTGTGAGTAAAACTGCCCAACTGTTTCCTGCTTAGCAGCTTTCTGACACAAGCTGTTGGCTGGAGCCTTTCAGCTGCAGCTCTCTTTCTCTCTCTTTCTCTCACATACGTTCCTGGCACCGTGTTTTGAAATTTAAGGAGGATTTTGCAGCAATAGGGCAACAGGATCTCGCTGTACAATCCAAGGGACAGGGAGCTGTGACCAGGATTGTCCTTAGGAGTGCAGGGAGAAGGACAGTTTTCTAACCATCTTGGAGATGATCAGTGGTTTTGCCTTTTCGGGTGGAGCGATTGGAGTTGGAGTCAATCTGCACTCACATAAGGAGAGACAAGGTTCATGACCTAATTTTGTGATTCAGGGTCACGCAGTTCCAGTGGCCTGTCATTATGAGGCCATTAAAGATGTGACTAACAAGGAAATACAGCCCTGAGGTGTGTGATTGCCCTGTCCGTCACATCACACTCCAGGGATAGCAGGTGAGACATGGATGACTAGCAGAACTCTGATACATCTGCAACTTAAAACAGCAATCCCAAATTTCTGTGTCAACAGCACTCTTCTTTATTTAAATACCCGCCTTCAAAAAAAAAAAAAACAAACATTTTCCAGGCTGAGGAAACTCCACCGTGCTCTCGGAGTTGTGTCTGAGGGCTGAAGGCAGGAGGATAAAACCACATCATGTTATTTTTGGGGTGTCCAGGTGCGTCCTGGCGTCAGGGCTGGCAATTCCGTGCGGTTTGCATCCACAAGCCGACTGCTAGCAGGGCTGCAGCTCCGGCTGAAAGCATCCATATGGTGCTTGGGGAGAGCCACAATCAGAGTATCTGCTGACAGGCTGGGCTATCACATGCTCCTCTCATAAATAATCCGCAGAGGCTGTGAGAAGGAAACTTAGATCCGCACCGAGACTCGCCTGACCTTTCCCTCCTCGGCCCAGCCCTCGCCCGTGTCTGCGTGTCGACAGCACAGACAGTTGGCCAGTCTGGATTTGAGGAAGGTGTTAGGAGCAGTTGGGATGACAGCATGGACACAGCCTTTGGGATCAGCTCTGCCTCAGCACAGCTCCCCAGCCCTGGTGAGAAAATGCTGCTTTGGAAAATGCTTTGGCTCCAGGCTCGGCGACGGCGCTGGAACGGAGCCCTGCAAAAATGGAGCCACAGAGCGTTTTTATCCTGGCCTTAGAACACTTCACAAAGCATTTAGGCTGAGGAAGAGGAGACTGAACCCAAAGGGGACGTTACATCCTCTTCAAATATGCAAAAGGTTTGTGCAGAGCAGGAGGGAATTAGCTCTTCCCTGCATGCTGCGGGACCAGGATGAGAAATAATGAGCTTACAGCTTGGAAAGGCCATAAATATTAGGGACTGGGCTAAGGGTAAGAATTGTTGAGCACCAGAAGAAATTCCCTAGGGAAAAAAATGCAATAATCACCTTTGGATGTTTTTATTTAATGAGAAATTAGTGAAACATCTGCTCTGAAGAGGTCAGGGAGAATCATTCTGGTCTGAGGGGGAAGGATGGGGTAAATAATCCCCTGCAATCCCTGTCAGCCCTAGTTTTGCATGAGGCAAAGGAGATGTGATTTCCCAAATTTACAAAGCAGGTTAGAGCATAGGCTGGGTTTGGATTCCAGCTCAGATCCTCCTGTCTGCACCTAATACACCAGACTAAATGCTAAGTAAAAAAAAAAGGGCAACACAGATTTCCCCAACTGTTCTATCTTCCACAAGGCTGGGTTGGTTTTTTTGTTAAAAATCCCGTATGAACAGTGACTCCAAACCGTGGCTGATATTCACAGCATTTCCCTTGGGAAAAACTCCCACTTTTCCTATTTTTTTCCCACATGAGCTGCCTCACAATGAAACGAGTGTATTTTACATTCAGAATAATAAATCATCCCCTCATTTTTCTGGTACAACAGGACTGAAAAGGCTTTTTTTTTTTTTCCAAGGAACAGACAAAGCTGTTCCTCTGCAGTGCTGCACCCTTCCTGGAAGACAGCACTCAGTGTGTGGGGCTGGGAGCTCAGCAGCTGTCAGCAGTATTAAATTCACCAGAAACACAGAGAGAAAAGCCCCATAAAATAAAAGGAAGGACACTGTGCTGATAATAACTTGCATTTCAACCTGAATTAAAATACCTCCCCTCAGTTCTTTTCTCACAAATTGCTCTTATCGATCCAGCTCAGCTCAAGATTAATGTGGGTTTGGTTTTTTCATAAGTGTGCAGCCATTACCCAGCTGCTATTGGAGATTTTCAGGCAGAATCTGACTGTAGAGGATTGTTTGCAGTGCCTTAAAATAACTCTTCTGGGAAGTTTTCATCTTAAATTTGCCTCAAAATGGTGGCTACCCTTAAGAATAAATTCCCACACTTCAAATTTCACCTGCTGAGTTAGGAGAACTTAAGGAAGAAGTGGTAAGAATGGCAAAATATCTGTTTTGGGGGTAGAAAAGTGTAATTTGAGAGAAGTGAAGCTAGAGACAAAACACACATTTTGCCTGGGTGGGTTTTCTCTGAGGCTTTACAGCAGCTGAGCCCATCCCTCAGCGGGAGCACACCACTGTCTTTTGGAATATCACATGTTCTAGACTATTAGACACGCTTTTTTTTGGATGGTAAATCCAAGCTAACACAGGGATGCGTTCAATTTCGTCACAAAAACATCATTTTCATAGAATGTTTGGCTAAAATCTCCCTGCACTCCCCTTGCAAGAAGGATTCCCCAAGACATCAGTGCAATGTCATCACAAAAACATCATTTTCGTAGAATGTTTGGCTAAAATCTCCCTGCACTCCCCTTGCAAGAAGGATTCCCCAGGACATCAGTGCAATGTCATCACAAAAACATCATTTTCATTGAATGTTTGGCTAAAATCTCCCTGCACTCCCCCTGCAAGAAGGATTCCCCAAGACATCAGTGCTGGGTACCAGAACTGCCATCAGTTCCTGCTGTTCCAGCAAACAGCTCTTGGCTCCAGGATCCAGTTTGAAATGGGAGCTGTTGCCTGGTGGAACAGGGTGAATCAGCTGGTGTGAGCAGCAGTGAGCAGTGTTTGTGTGCTGATTCCACTCAGAAAATCCATAACATCCTGGCAAGCAGCACTGGCAGCGCGGGCGCGGAGGCAGAGCGGGGAAATTGTGGAAGAGCACAGCCTGTAACAAGCTCTTCCCCTGATTTTTGATACTCCTAGGATTGAAGCAATCCCCCACGTGTTCGAATATTAACTGAGTGCTGTGCTGCCTGTGGTTCAGAAAACGCTCTCCTCGCTGACATTGAGAGGGGTTCCCTGAGCTGCCTGGGATTGCACAACCATGGATCAGCAGGCAGGAATAGCACCCCCAACACCTGACCCCTCCAGAGCAGGAGAACTCTTCTGCCAGCTGAGCTGCTCCAGGTGTTGAACAGAACTAAATTGTTCAGGCTGGGCTGGGGCCAAAGCTGGAGGGACAAGAGCTGCTTGTGGTAGGAGTGCTGTGATGTCTTGGGTGACTCCAGGCACTCACGGCCTTTAGATCAACTGATTCCTCATGGCAAGGGCAGCACGTTGAAGAAATAAACCTCAAACTCTTCCATAAATCATAGAATCATGGAATGTTTGGGGTTGGAAGGTTGGAAGTGATCTTAAAGGTTTGGCTTGGGAGGGACCTTAAAGCCCATCCAGTGCCACCCCCTGCCATGGCAGAGACACCTTCCACTGTCCCAGGTGGCTCCAAGTCCTTTCCAAGGGCACTTCCAGGCATGAGGCAGCCACAGCTGCTCTGGGAACCTGTTCCAGGGCTTCACCACCCTCCCAGGGAAGAATTCCTTCCCAGTATCCCATCTATCCCTGCCCTCTGGCAGTGGGGAGCCAGTTAAAGAGAGGGCACTGAGCTCTGCTCTAAAGCAGGAGGATGTAACCATTCCCTGAGCCAGCAGCAGCTTTTCTGTCATGGTCTGGATTTTCTCTGAAGAGCCCAGCCTGTCCAGTGGTGTTTATTCTGCAAAATCTGGTGAGATCAATGTCCACAGAGAGAGAAAGGAAGTGGGAAATCATAGACTCAGGACAAGAAGAGCTGTTTTCCAGCTTAAAATATACACATTACATAAACCAAAGCAAAACTCTTTGGCCTTTCTATTGGGATATTCTCTCTTTGCTGTGTCCTCCCTCCAAGGATGGGAGCAGTTTTTTAGGAGGCAGGAGGAGTCTTTGTTTTTTATTACAAAGCAGAAATCTCAGTGCAGGCCCATACCAAAAAAACATGCTGCAAATACTCTCTGTGGCAAACAGAGCTTGCAGACAGGGTTTGTTCATCTGTCTCGTCCTGCCTTGCCATACTTTTCTGTCCCTCTTGCCAAATGGAAAATAAATCATCCTCTCCTGGCTGTTCTGGTTATAATTGGCTGGATATGCCATCAGCTGGCTGATCCCTGCTCAGAGCCTGGGAAGGCATAAACACTTCCAGGATTACAGAAAATGAGGACACTAACTTTGGGACCCATCCAAAGCCCTTTAGTGAGTGTGAAGACTAATTGACTGCAGCGAGAGCTGCATCAGCTCCTTAATTGCTGAGGGGAAATGGAACAATAACATTTCCCCTTTTGCTGCATCCTTTGTCAAGAGCCCTGTGGTGAGGGCTGCGAGCTGCCTGCCTCAGACAGCAGCACTGGAGAGCTCCAGGCCATTTCTCTGGGAATGTTTTCCAGGGAAGGTGCTCAGACAGTGCCACAGAGGATGGGAGGTGATGATAATGCACTTTTCCTGTTTTTCCTGCTGTCACAAACAGAGCTGGTTGATTCAGATAATGCATTTGGTAAGACAGGGGAGAAAGCAGCAATTTTAGGCTTTGGTGACTGAAGTTGAGGTGATATTCAGTGATATTCAGTTATAACCTCTCTGTTGTGCACCTTCTGGCCTCAAGGACCTTGGACATGCCCAGGCTCCAAAATTGTGTGTTGCTCCACAAGAACAGCACTGGGAATTGGAGACAGCAACTGTTTTTCTCTCTGGTGTGATGAAGGGCTGGGATTCTGTCCCGTTAGAAGGGGAAACATGGTCACACAGAGCACTGGGTGACATCAGTGTGGGACAGAGGAGGGCATTGCCTTTTCCCTTTGCCCTTCCTCACCTGCAGGAAATCAGCACAGGGGAATGGAGCTCTGTGGGAATTGGCATGAATTTGTGATGGGCTGTCCATCACAGCCCTTCCCAGTCCTGCCTTTTGCTGGCTTGGACTGGCAAGGGGGTCAGTGGGCCAAGGGAAAGCCTGATGGATGAGAAATGGGGCTCAGCACCCACAGAGCCAGGGCTGTGGGGTCAGGTTATGGGGTTATAGGTTATAGGGTTATAGGGGTCAGGTGTGTGAGAGAAAAGAGAGAAGGTTGTAGGGTGATTAGGCAGCAGGAGCATTCAGTGGGAGAGGAGAAAGAATAAAGCTCAGATAAAAATATAAAGGCAAAAGAGGGGAAAGCATGTGTGTGGTGTAGACTGCCACGGTTCTGCTCCAGGCAATGTCACCCAGGACATCTTTTGTTTCATTCACACAAAAATCCTTGCCATCAGTACTTTTCCCTGTCTCCTCCATGAATCCATCACTTCCTAAACAAACAGACATGACAAGGCCTTCGAAAGCTGTGTCAGAACCTTTAAGTACCAGCTGAGCATAATGGAACGTGGGAAAAGCCACGTGATTCCCTACAGGTGGAAAACACCTCCAGCCATGTTTCCAAGGATCTGATGTTTGCTTTACGTGACTCACTGCCCATGTGCCTTGGCTTAGATGCTTGCAGCAGCTTTTTGTCATGCAATCAGAACCCTGGGCACTACTTTGTCCATCAGTGAGTACCCAAAGGATTAGCACAGCACTGAAAATGACACCTCATCCTGCCCTGGGCAGAGTCAGAGCGTGGAAGTGGAATGCAGCGTGGGGAAGGAATTGTTCCCCTGGGAGAAGCAGAGCATTTACTCATCCCAGGGCTGGAGCAGTGTTCTTTGTACCATGAGCCAGGCAGCCTGGACTCCTCATGTCATCATCCCAAATCCATGGCCATCCAGGTCCTTGGGAATCAGGGTTTCCTGACCCTGACAATCACAGCTGCCCAGCAGACCCTTGGCAAAATCTGTGGGCAGCTCAAGGATCTCATCTGGTCTGGTGAGACTCAAAAGGACTGTGAGCAGTAGGACAAGGAGGGTGATGCTCACCCTCTGCTCTCCTTGGAGCTCTGTGTCCAGCCCTGGAGCCCTCAATGTAAGGAGGATGTGGAGCTGCTGGAGAGGGTCCAGAGGAGCCAGGGAAATGCTCCAAAAGCTGGGAAAACTCTGCTCTGGAGCCAGGCTGGGAGAGCTGGGGGTGCTCACATGGGGAGGAGAAGGCTCCAGGGAGAGCTCAGAGCCCTTGCCAGGGCCTAAAGGGGCTCCAGGAGAGCTGGAGAGGGACTGGGGACAAGGGAATGAGGGACAGGACACAGGGAATGGCTCCCACTGATGGAGAGTGGATTTAGATGGGATTTGGGAAGGAATTGTTCCCTGTGAGGGTGGGCAGGCCCTGGCACAGGTGCCCAGAGCAGCTGAGGCTGCCCCTGGATCCCTGGCAGTGCCCAAGGCCAGGCTGGACAGGGTTTGGCATAGTGGAAGGTGTCCCTGCCATGGCAGGAGGTGGAATGGGATGATTTTAAGGTCCCTTCCCACCCAAACCATTGTGGGATTCTGTGGGGTCCGAAGGTCTGCTCCTCCTCCTCGCTCTGCAGAGCAGCCTCCCTGCAGCGATTCTCGTGGGCGATGCTCTCAGCCTTTCTGCATCCATTAAATCTCTGTTTTCCTGTCTTCTGCCGGTTTGGGGATTTGTTGCTCGATTGCCATGGCGACTGCAGCCGTGGGACCCTCGCTGGGGGTGAGGCCCCTGCATTAGGATTCAGGGCAGCACTTCAGCCAGCATCACTGGGGACCCTCTTGTGCCGAGCACTCGCTGAGAGCAGGGAGCTCATTCCACTGCAGAAATCCCAGCTGAACGGCGTCTCTTCGCAGCCAACGAGGCTGGCTCTAATTTTTGTTAATTATGTGGAAGTAACTTGATTTCCTTGCAAGCCTGTTGTCAGTGCAGCCCTCACTGTCTCTTCCTGGCCAGCAGGATGAGGATGCTTAAGAACCACAAAGGACTCTGCAGGCTGTTTTGCAGAACAACATGGAATAAAAAGGAGACATTTCCAAAATTAAAAAAAAAAAAAAAATTACAAAAAAAGACAAAACCTAAGATGTTTCTTGCAGAATGCCGTGGGGAAGAGGAGCCAATTGCACAAAATGTGAAGTCTGGCTGGCAGAAAGGCAGGGAAAAGAATGAATGGGGTAAAAAACAACGAAACCATCAAAACAAGTGCAGAAAAGGAGATTTCTGTAAGGAAAGAGGTTTCTCAGGCAGCACCTGAGGGAATGGCAGTGAGGACACCAGCACCTAAGGCCCGGGGAGGTGGAGGCACAGGAGCAAGAGCCCTGTGCGAGGGCCTGGTTTTCGAGGAGCCTCGTTAGCGCAGTAGGTAGCGCGTCAGTCTCATAATCTGAAGGTCGTGAGTTCGATCCTCACACGGGGCAAAGATGGTTTCCTCCTTTTTTCTTTCTTCCCGTCTCCCTCAGCCAGACCTTTCCGAGAGAAGGGACTGTCTATATTTTTTTCTGGAATTGGAGCAGGAGGCGGGACGGGACGCGGCGAACGCGCCCCCCGCCCTGCACCGGCCCGCAGCGCGCCCCGTTACCGGGCACCGGCCCCGCCATGCGCGCGGTCCGTCCGCCCGCTAGGGGGCGCGCACGCTGGTTGTGTCGGTTAGAGAATAGCGGTCCGCTACTGTCGGGGGCGTGGCGCGACTAGACGAGGAGCCGCTCATTGGAGAAACCGCCTGGTAGGCGTGCCCTAGCGGCGGGGTGGGCGGTGCTGATTGGAGGGGCTTTGCGGTGGGCGGGGCCAGAGGTGGGCACGGTGGCGCGCCCCGGAGCCGCGGTCAGAGCGGCCGCGGCTATGGCGGTGTGCGCGCGGCTGTGCGGCGTGGGGCCGGCCCGCGGCTGCCGCCGGCGAAGCGCGGCCAGGGAGCAGCGCCGCGGCGCCGCCGACAGCGAGCCCGACACCGATACGGACCCCGAGGAAGCGGGAGGAGGCGGCGTCACGGAGGATGAAGAAGCCGCGGAACGCATTGAGGGCGGGCGACCCCTGCCGCCTTCTGTCGAGGCCGGCCCGGGCGGGCGGGCCCCGCTGTCCCTGTTGGAGCTGCCCCCGGAGCTCCTGGTGCAGATCTTCGGCTCCCTGCCCGGTACCGACCTGCCCAGCCTGGCCCGAGTCTGCACCACCTTCCGCCGCATCCTCCGCACCGACACGATCTGGCGGCGGCGCTGCCGCGAAGGTACCGCCCGCCCGAGGGGCTGCGCGGCCCGGGGGTGCAAGGGGGGCGAGGGCAGCGGCCTCGAGGGTGCAGGAGGGCACGGAGGGTGCGAGACGGGCTGGGCTGGGGGTCCTGAAGGGCTGGGGCCTGGGGGTGCAGGACAGAAATCAGATGTGGGGGTGCGGGATGTGAGGCCGTGGCTCCACCACATTTGCGGGGTGGAGAAGCGGGCGCATCCCTTGGGACACGGTGGTGGCACTTGACTTGCGGCAAAGGGCATCGAGCTGGGGTTGTCCCCGGAGGAATGGGATGGGAGCAGGCCCTGGGAGATGATGCCTCCATGTAGCATGTCCTTGGGGGAATGCTCAGCCCCTGCACCGGGGAAGAAAGGGGGGACCTTGGGATTCCTGGAGCCGTGGAGGCACGGGGGATGCACCGGGAGCAGAGAGCCTGCTGCGGCCGGGGGAGCCGGGCCTGGAGAAAGGCATTCTTTGGGGAAGTACAGAGCCAGGTTCGTGTGTGCGTTTTCCAGGGATCCTCTGGTGCAAGGATGCTGTGCTGCAGCAGTGTGAAGGCCTGGGAGGTGTTTTGTCCTCAGCTGTGCCCTGTGAGGCTGCGGTTCTCCCTCGTTACTCCTCATCCTCTTCTCCCACCCTCTGTCCTCTGTCTGTTATTTCAGTCCTGTCCCACCTCCCAAGGTCTGCCTTGCTGTGCTCATCCTC
The DNA here is from genome assembly GCA_013397155.1 of Irena cyanogastra. Taxonomy (NCBI): domain Eukaryota; kingdom Metazoa; phylum Chordata; class Aves; order Passeriformes; family Irenidae; genus Irena; species Irena cyanogastra. The sequence continues at coordinate 212,007 of VWZV01008547.1, forward strand.
TCTCCAAACGCTGCCATCCTGCCAGGGGCTCCTGATGCCAGCACATGAAGTCATGTGTATTTTCCTGTTTGCTTTCTGCTTTTAATACCAGCGAGGGCACGGGGATGAAAGATTTGGGAATGTCAGTGGCTGCCTGCAGTGGGATCTGGTGGAGTGCCTGAAACCTTGCAGGAATGAATTTGTGCCTTATCAGCACTATCCAAGAACCTTTGGACAACACAAAGGCTGCACCTGGGAGATATAAACCAAAGCATTATTTCATAATTCAGCATTGTCCCAATACTTTAACACTGGTTTTAGGAGACTGGCTAATGAAATGGTGTGAATTCTTTCCTTATACTTCTCTAGTGACATGGAGCGCTCCTAGATGTTTGTGTGTTTGATGACTGGTTTGCAAAAATTCACTGATTAATTATTTTAATAGGTTATTATAGCCTGGCAAAATGTGTATATAGAAATCTATGTCACTTTTAACTCTAGGCTAGGTTGGCTTGTAAAAAGACCCACTGAATTGAGCATGATGGGGATTTACATTTATTTATCAAATTTATATCTGCTCCTTGGATTTTCTTTCCAGTGGATAAAGCAATGTCCAAAAGCTCAGCTGAAATTTAAGGAAATGAAGGAAACAGTGGAATTTGTATGGCTAAAACTAACCTGGACAGGAAGAGTAGGTATCAAGACAACTCTTTTGTCTATGGCCCTTAGCTAACTGCCAGGTGAGAGGTGTATAAACCAAATTTTGATTCTTTTTGCGTGTAATTTCTCCAGTTACCCAACATATCCATTCCAGGCAGTGTCAGAGAGTGCTTTGGTAGCTGCTGGTGTGGCTGAGGAGGATCCTGTACCAAAGGCAGATGCCCAAGCTGTGCTGACCAGATAAGGGGCAATTCCTGGCCAAAATCTTCCTACCATGGTGAAACTGATCCTGAATCTTTCAGCCACCTCTGGTTTTCCAAGCAGTTTTCTTCAGCTGGACTTCTCAGGCTGTTTGTGGTGCTTTGCATTGCTCTGCTGAGGTAGGACTGTAGCTTTGAATAGTTGCACACATGGATATAAAATTGGGCATTATTTTGTAGGTAAACATCAGGTGTTGGTAAATAAATACGCATTTAAAACTTAAAATATTCTGTGCTGTGTTTCTGCACAGCCATACATTGGTGACTGTGTGGCAGTCAAACATAAAATGTCACCACTTTTTGTAATCTTTTCCAAAACCAAACCAATTCCCATCTGAGTCAGTGTTTGAGTGTGTGTGTTTGTGTCTGCCTGAGTCTTGTTGTGAGGCTGCATGTCCTAAAAACAGAACAAGAGCACGTGTGCCTTGCTGGTTTCTTCACTCTGATGATCATGGAATCACAGAACGTCCTGAGTTGGAAGGGATCCACAAAGATCATCCGAACCCAGCATGATGTTCCAGGAGTAACTGGCAAACTTCAGCTTGCTATCAGCTGCATGTGCAAAACCACTTCTGTTTTTAGGAGTGCACAGCAGTGCAGAGGCAGGAAAGAATCCTGAAATAATCAGAACAGAGAGAAGTTTCTCTGGGAGAAGCTGTTGTTGCAGTGCTTTGTTTTGGCCATTTTTCCCTTCCCCTTGGACAGGAGCAGTGCTGGGTGTGAGCAGCAGCCTGGCTGTGCCCCAAGTTGGATGGGGCCCTGAATCCATGCTGTGTTGATGTCTTGCTCTGCCCTGGGCCAGCCCAGCTGTAGATTAGTCTGAAAACATGCTGTGATTATTCCAAGTGTCCAGAGGACTTCTCTGCCTGAAAGTGGAGTGGCTTTTGCTGCTGGTGGGGAACTGGGAGAGCGCTGGGATGAAGCAGGGGGAGTTGTGTAACATTGGCACAACTGTCAGAGCTGGTGTCCTTTTGTCATTGCACCTGTTTGGGGTAAACAATGTCTCTGGATTGCTTCCTTGGCAAGGAGAGGGTTGCAGTCACTTCCATGTTTTCTATAAATAGGAGATTGCTGGTCTCTGCAGCAGGAGCAGAATTAAAGCTCATGTCACCCTGGCTGGCGGCCTGACCTACCTTGATTAACACCTTATAGTCCATTTTTCATCTTTAATTTCTTTCATCTTTAACCAGAACAGGGCAAGTGCAGGAGAACACCTGGGAACAGACCAGTAATGCAGAAAAACCAGTTCTAGAGCTTGGAAGAGAAGGCTTTTGTTTGTGAAAACAACCTCCAGCAGCCCTTGGGCCTGCTGGAAAATGTCAGCCAAGGTGCTGAAGTTTGAGACCTTCAGGTTGTGTGGAAAGAGGAGGGAAACAAGGGTGGGAAATGTGGTTTGTACACTCAGTGAGGAGACTTTTGGGTGGGCTTCAGCTCTTAAAAGACTCCAAGACATCCATGCAGGAGTTTGATGCACAAATGCTGCCACAACAGGAACCATTCCTTGCAGTGTTGTGCCCTAGTGAAGGTGGCTTTTGTAAGTCACAAGGCTCCAACCTCCTTTTGTGTGAGGTGAAAACATTGTGTAGTGTGTTAGTCTGTGGCTTTTCTTCGTCTCTGATGACCTTTCCTGGCTTTTAAACTCCAGCTTGGCAGTGGCTGGCTGTTCCTCACTGCTCAGGCAGGTGCTCAGCACTCTCAGCCACCCTTCAGAGTCTCAGACCTGTCTGCAAGCTGCACATCTGAAGCTGCCCATCTTCTGCTTTAAGGTTTTCCACAAATCTGTGCATTTGTTGCAGATCAAATCTCCTGTTCCTCAATGGTAGCCCCAAGCCTTCCCCTGGAAAAAGTGTTTGAGAGAGGACTGGGGGTGTTTTCATCTGATTGCTCAGCCTTTGGAAACAAGAAGCCAATTACAAATTTGTCCACCTGGTACTTCAGAGCTGCCAACCTGAGAATCTCCCATTTTTGTGGTATCTGGAATAATCTAGAGAGTTTTTATCCTCTCTGTTCTATGTCCAGCCTTGTGAACATGCATTTATCCAGGGATAATTGGAGGATTTGATTAGCCAGGACGCAGTGGAAGTTCAGTAATGGTGAAGGAGATCAAGCTCTGCCAGACATCCTCATTTCCTCAGAGTTGTGGATATGCACACACAGCTTCCAGCAGCTCCCTGGTGTTGGAATACTGGGAAAGGCAGCAGAAAAGCAGGAATTTGGGCTTTGATGTGAGCACAGGGGTTATTCCCAACCTGGGATGGAAGAGCCTTGCTTGTTTTTGAACTGCAGAACAGTCCATGCAGAGAGAAGGTGACACAGCTTCTTTTGGGGAGGAACAGGGAATGTGAGGCTTGGAAGTGCTGGGAGCAGGGCAGGGAGTAAATGCCACTTGCAGAAGTGTTAGTGCAGCTCATACCAAATGGAGACTGCATTTCCAAGTCCTGAAAATCCTGTGCATGTGACCATGGAAACAGCAGCATGTCCCTGTGTTTGGGCAATCAGCACTCCTTTTAAACCAGCAGCCTTTCCAGCTGGTCAGTGGGAACCTGAAAACCAATTTCCATCCTTGCTTTGGAAGCAGGATTAAGTAGCCGTTTTCCAAGGGTGTGAATTTCGGTGTCTATTAACTCCTTAAAATAAAAATACTTTACTCACTGAGCTATTGCACTGAGATACATTTCCTTAAAATAGATTTAATTGCACTGAAGTGGAATTTTCCAGGAAGCTCGAGCCCTTCAGATCTATCTTGGAAAGGGATTTCTGGTCTCTGCAAAGAAAACCTTACCAGTTTTATTTTCTCTCATTATCTTGAAGGTCTGCTTACTGTTAGTTTATGTCCCTCTTGCCTTCTGGGTTAAAAAGAGATGGCTTTTCTTGCTTATAATATTTGAAGGGGGGATTTTTAGGCACTGGAAGCCAAAAGATTGATTTTTCCCATAAAATGGCCATGCTGGTGTAAGCAGCTGGGTCAGAAGAGCTGCAGTAATGCACTTATGGAGCTCAGCCATCACTGTGGCATTTTCACTCACTGTAGCTGTTTGCTGACCAAAACAGGATAAGAATTAGTTACAAAATGAGTCTTAAAGCCCATTAGGATGAGATTGTTCGTTTTTCTTGGCAATATTTTCTTGGCTATCTAATGACAAATAACGTATAGCAATATAGAAATCCTCCATTTTTGTATTATTTAAAGGAATTTCTTATTTGAATCTTTCCAGGTAAGATTGGGATTACAGCCACTTTAATAATGGTTTCATAAAATTTCACTGCATGAAGCTTTGACATCAAATCCCTTCCCACTCTGTTCTTTGAAGGTAACTGCTGGTGGTGGCTCTCCCATGGCACTCACTTGAGTGGTTTATGGATTAGGGAGAAGGCTTTGGGAAAAATCAGCACCTTCTGTGGGAAGAGGGAATGTCACTCTGGGGGCTGTTAGAGATTCCCTTTGGGATGGATCCTCCACGTGTCTGCTCCCTTTGCCACAGATCCCTTCCCTGTGGTGCACAGGGCTCATCTCACATGCCTTGGGAAGGCTGGGCTAGAACAGAGGCTGGACAGAGTTAAAGCATAAAGTAGGGATTTATTAAAAGGATCTCCTCAATGGATCCACCTGGGGCAGCACAAGAGCCCAGCCAGGGCTGCACCCAAGATGAACCAAAATGGTCCCAAAATGCAGCCCGGGCACGGGCTCTGTCACTGGGATCAGTTCTGCTCCATTTGCATCTTGGGGTGAATTGTCCAATTACAATTTTAGATTATGAAGTCACATCATTGTTGTTTTTCTCTCTTTATTCTGCCATTGTTTGTGCTCTTGGACCTGAGATTAGGATCATTTGTCCTTGGTCCTCAGCAAGAGAGAGAATTGTTTTGTCTCCCTGCTCTGTGCAGAGAGCTCACCATCCCCTAATATGAAGCTCAGAAGTGCACACTAAACAGAACAGAATCTGAAAAATATAAAAGCCAAAACCTGAGGCATCGCTGGGTCCTGGTGAGTTTTGTTTAGGTGCACAAGAATTGCCTGTTCCCAAGCTACTCTGTTCCTGCCCTTATCCAAGGAAGGAAATCAGGATTCCAATCAGCTGGGGACATTCCACGCTGTTCCTGCGTGCCTTGGATGTATTTACATCCCTTGGGATGTATTTACCCATCACTGTCTCACATGCAGAGCAGCCTGGAGGGCTCTGGCAGGGTGGCTCTGCGTTGCCAGGCTCCCCTGGAGCTGTGGTTTCGTGGATCTGCAGGAGTCAGCTGGCAGAGCCCCAGCACTGGATGGTTTGTTTGTGCTGGGCTCTTCTTCCTGCGAGCTCAGCTCGTCTGGGCTCTGCTCATTGTGCTTCCCCAGCCCACCTTGGGGTTGGGAACCCTCAGAGCTTCCTCTGGCTTTGCCTACAGAAGTCAGCAGGAATTCTGCCACCGTCCTTGGCGTTTTTTGATGTAGGGCAGCTTGTTTGTTGTGCCCTGTGCCCCTCTCACCCCTCCTAGCTTAGCCAGAGTGTGCAGGATGTGTATTCCCTGGAGACAGGCTGCCAGTAAACCTCTCTCATCGTGTACTTGTATTTATAGACAGGAGGAGGCTGAATTAATTCAGGGAAACTCCTGGTTTTCTCGTATTTGAAGCCTGAATTCTCTCCTGCAGCAGGTTTCCAGCATTAGGTGGTGCAACAGCCACAGTTGTTGATTCAAGGATGCATCAAGCTGAGGATAAATCTAGTATTTAATGGCTTGATGAAACTGCAGAGATACAGTTTTGTGTCAAATATCTGGCAGGTGTTTGTGCTGCTGAGGAAAGCTGCTGTTTGATCTGTGCTGTTGATGTCAAGGAGGGCACTTCCCTGTACTGAGATCTGTCGAGGTCACTGCAGCAGGTTGGTTTTGTCATTGCTGATTTTTTGGGATCTCCCTCCTCTCATTTCCTCCCTCTGCTCTTCTGAGAATTTCTGACATCGAGACAGTAGTACTTGCTTTTTTTTTTTTTTTAAGTTTCTTAGAGGTTCAAAGTCGACTTCCTGAAAATGAAAGGAGAGAATCTAATTTTCTGCTTCAAAGCTGCTCCGAGATCTCCGACTCCCTTTGTTTTCAGGGGGCTCTGGAAGCAATCAAAGGCATCTGACTGTACAACAGCCCTGTCTCAATCTGATCTGCCTTCAGTCTAACCATATTTGTACATGCTGGGGCCTGTTTTATGTCTGTGTTTCATTCTTTTTTGAGTCTGTGACCTTTTCTTTAGGATCCCAATGAGCAGTTTTCCCCGTTGGGTACCTCAGTGAGAGCAGATAATTGCTGCGCACGGCGGGGATCTGCTGGAAACAGGCACACAGTCCCAGCTGGAATGGGGATGTCTCCCACATTTCACACTCTTCCTGGCCAAGATGTGAGCAGCTGTGCCTTTGCTGGGTGTGTTTGTGCCTTATGGTGTGTTTGTTGCAGGCATTGCTTGTGAAGCGTCTTGGAATCCGCAACGAAATCGCATCCGGTTTTGAAAACAAAAATCAGATTCTTGGTTTGCTCTGGCAGCTTCAAGAAAGCACAGATCAGATCTCAGCAAGACTCTGGGTCCAAGCCTGTTTGTGCCAGAGCTGACCCTTTTTTCCTGTGCTGTTGCAGAATATGGAGTGTGTGAAAACCTGAGGAAGTTGGAGATCACAGGAGTGTCCTGTCGAGATGTTTACGCCAAACGTAAGTGATAAAGCCAATCCAAATCTTGCTTCATACCAATTTTGAGAGCATAGAAATGTTGAATATTTATTAAACTTTGATGGCAGAAGTTGTTCAGGCTGATTTGCAAGGATTTCATTGGGAAATTGACATGTTTGGAGTTTTATTTCATATCAGGAGTTGGGATTTCTGTGCTTCCCTGTCCTTTGGTGGGAAAAGAGCATGGAATTTAATTTTTAATGAAGTGTATTAAGGGTTTTTCATCCTGTTTTGCCATTTTCAGAACTTGCTAAGGAATGAACAGGTATTTTTTCTAATTCTTGATCTCAGTGAAAGGAAGTGGCTGTAGGAGAGTGGGAAAGGGATGAGCATTTCCTGAAGGAAGGGAGCCTGGCAGGAGGTGTCTGTGAGTTTTGGGAATATCTGGGTGTGGGACCCTTTAGAACCTTGAAATAGCAATGACCTCAAGTATTGATCTTAAAGCTGGGAAGAAGAACAGGTAGAAGGAGTTTAATCTTTGATAGACTTGCTGAGCATCCACAGGAAAATTATTTCATCACCTAATATCTCTCTTTCCCTATGGTACACTACACTTTTTCCTCATTTTCCTGGCTAGGAGGGCTGAGTGATGCTGAGCCAGCACACAGATGTTCCCAAAGAAGTCTCATTAACCCTTGAGGCCTCCCTTAATTCCCATTTAATCCCATATCTTTGTGTGGTGACAGCCACACAGCACTTACCAGGTCAGATCTCAGCTCTTCATTGCCATTTTTAAGTGGGACAACATCTCTTCATGACCTTTAGTCCTTTTCACTACATGGCTTCCTTGGTTCAGAGATACTAAAGTGATATTTAGTGCTTCTCATGCACAAGTTGTGGGTAAAAATGGCCTTACTGGCTCAGGACAGTGGTGATTCTCCAGCCCAGTATCTCCCAGCCATGGCTGTGGGCAGGGAGGCTGAGGAGAGGGCAAACCTGTGGGATATTTTCCTAAACATTCCCACTGCTTCCAGCTTTCCAGAGTGTAATCACTTTATTTATTTAACAACCTGCAATAAGTCTGTCTCATGCATAAGTTTCCATGAGTAATTTTCAAATCCATGGCATCCATTAGCAAAGGGTCACACTTGATGTGTGAGAGCCACCCCTGTGATGGCCTTTCCTGCTCTTCTGTGGAAGGTCTGTGTTTGTGCCCAGCAATCCCAAGCAGTGATGGTGACTCCAAAGTGGGAATGCTTGGCAGCTGTTCCTGGCTTTCAGGATGCACCATCTCAGCTCCTCTGCTCAGATTCTGCACTTTGCCCTGTGCCAGGAGCAGTTTCCTGGTGCTGTCACCCCATTTTCTCTGCTGTCCCATAACCCTCTTTAATTGCAGAGGAGTTAATTTGAGATTGCTGCATGGACTTTTCTGCTCACTGAACATGCTTCTGTGAGAAATGATGGGGGAAAATGGGAACTGAGCTCAAGTGCCTGAAAGCAGAACTAATCCAAGGCCTGGGCTGCTGTCCATGGAGTCACTTGGTCTTCTTGAGGCAGCAGTGCAGAGTCTGAAGAAGGACTTTGATTCCACTTGGAATTCACTGTAAATCATGTCTGTGGGAATCTGGAACAAGTTCTGTGTGAGAAATCCTGCTCACGTGAGACTGAGGGTGACAGAAACAGCTGGAAGCAAAGTCAAGAGAGAGCTGGACTTCCCTGCCTGGTTGCTCCAGATCCACAGAAGTGTTTGCTGGTCCCAGAGGAGCAGAGTTTGCTGGCACTCACCCTGCTCTGTCTGTTCAGGTATAAACCCACGGGTGAAGTCGGGGCGTTTTATGAAAATCCTGCCCGACTACGAGCACATGGAGTACAGAGATGTTTACACCTGCCGTACGTACCCCGCTGCTGCTGCTGCTGCTGCCTGCCCCCAGCACGCCCGGGCTGCTGCATGGAGTGTGCCCTGCCTTGGAGCAAAGCACTGGGGCTGACCTTGGGACAGCAGGGAGGTGCCACCAGTGGTGGCAGAGTGTGTCAGAGCAGCGCTGGCACCCTGCGGGGTGGCAGCGTGAGCGGGGCAGGCACTCAGGTGTGCTGGTCTTTTTTTGAGGTGCTTTGTTGAGGATCTCTTGGCACAGAACAGGAGCACTCACTCTGCTTGTTGGGAATTGCTCCTTTCTTTGAGAAAGAATTCAGATACCCAGGTGAGGCCTCCCAAAGGCAGCTCTGGACTGACAGAGAGCTTTGTCGTGGTTCAAGTGAGCCACAGTGAAATCCACAGCCCTTTCCAGTGAAAAATGCTGAGTGTTCCCACAGTAATTCCCTCCCTGCACACTGAATCCTTTTAAGCACCATCTCTGTCTCTAGGAAACGTTCTGCTAATGTTTTAAACATTGTGATTTGCCTTCCTCACTTTGGATAACCTTTCTTCCCCCTCCTGGTGTTGTGTTGAGTGAGGAATAGTTAAACCCTTGGAGTTTAGTGTTCAGCAGGATTCGAGGGGGAAGGGCTGATTAGTTTACATCAATTAAGGAAGCCAGGACTATTTGGTGTTTATTTGGAGGGGGTGTTGAGCTGTCTCTGATGCTCCTTTGGGTCTGCAGAGTTTGGCAGACTCTGGTTACTGACTCAGTGCTGCTTGGGAATGGACTTTTCCACACGCATTAATGAGGGAGTGGATGCTGCAGAATTCCCTGTGCTGAGGGAAGAAACTGAGCAGGGGCCATGCAGGGGAGGTGATGGCTTTAGTGTGAGTCAGGACAGACCTACAGCAGGAATTGGGACAAAGTTTTGGGGTTGGCACCCTGGGATGCCAGTCAACACCCGCTGTGTTCTGGGGCTGGATGGGAAGGAGAAGCAAATCCCAGGTGCAGGATGGATTCCTTTGGAGACTGGATGTTTGCTCCAAACTTAAATGGCATTTAGTGCTGTTCCCTCAGTTATTTCTTCAGCTGCAGCTCCAAACTTCTGATGTCCTCTTTTTCTCTTGGGCTGTGTTTTCCTTGGGAAAAAGCTTGGATGATTGGACTTGATGATCTTAGAGGTCTTTTCCAGCCTAAATGATTCTGTGGTTCTGAGCCCATGTGGTTTAAGATGCCCATTTCCCCATTTTCCCCTCCTGTGTTGTCAGGATTTTCCATGGAAGTCTTTGCTAATTCCTGTTCATGCAGGGTCACCCAGGTGAGCTCACATCACTTTCCCCAGGGGTTTAAGCTCACCTGGATTACTGTGAGCCCTTCCCACAAGCAGGTCAGGCATCACCAAGCAGGGCACTGCTTACATTGCTCCAGCTCATTTTGTTTCTAGGGACCTTCCTGCACCCCAGGAATCCAGGGGAATTGCAGTGGGTTGGATCTTTCCTGGTCAGGACATGCCCCAGGCAGCCTTTTGTCAGTGAGACCTTGACATTCCCTGCTTTGCCAAGCCCATTCTCAGCTGGATTCAAGCCCCCTTCCCCTCTGAAGGGTGTGCAGAGGTGCTCATGGAACCTGAGGAATATCCAGGCTGGATGAAGGTTGTCCTGGAGCATCCAGTGGATGTGGTTTTGCTCCATTTGGCAGGATGTGGACTCAGAAGTTTGGATAGGCAAGAGGCTTCTCCAGGACTGAGCACAGGCAGTGGAAAACCCTGGAGAAGGACCCGAGTGCTGTTTTCTTTCGAGGAGCAGGAAGGGAAACGACTGCCAGATCCATCCTGTCTCCTAGCAGGAAGAGGCAGAGCTGGAATTCATCAGGTTTTCCCTGCAATTAATACTAGCTGCTGTTTTGCTGGAGCTCAGGCACAGCCCAGGCTTGAAAACTGAGCTGTGTTTTGAGACTTGTTTGGGCCTTTGGCCAAGCACCAGCATTTTCCCCAGTAAGTTCTGGAAATGAATGGCATTTTTTTTGGCCTCCTGTGTCCAGAACTCAGCTCTGTTTCCTGAAATTGCTCCTAACAGGAGCTGGGCTGGGAGGGACATCCTCACCCCCATTGGATAGCTTAGTTTTCTGTCCTAAAAAAATAATAATACATTAAAAAAGGCTGGGTTTTATCAGCAGACAGGGTAGAAGGCAGAGTGTGGTGGGTGGAGCAGCTCATCCCATTAATTAATGTGTAATTACTGAGCTGGGAATGGGGTTTGCCTGCTGGCCTTAGTGTTGTTTGTGCTGCACTTGGTTCCCTGGCTGAAGCCAGACCATCAGTCAGAAATTGTTTACTGCCCAGGGAAAAGGCTCCTCCAGGCCAGTTGGCAGCAGCTCTGGACATCCCTCCCTGCTATCCTAAACTTCTGTGGAAGTTCTTGCTTTTGGTGGAATGAAACCACTCCTGTAGTTGTTGCTGCCTGAAGTAATTAATGAAACAAAGCTGCTGGAACAGCTGCACTGAAACACAATTCTTCTTTTAAATCGATGCAAGCCCAACCCTATTCTTCAAACCAGCCCTGGAGGTTAAAATGAGTTATTGTGGCCTTCTGGGTTGGCCCTGGACTTGTGAAATATCAGTGAAATATCTTCTTGCCATCTTCGTGGAAATAATGTGCATGCTGCTGTTCCTGCCCAGAATGCCAGACTGTGTAAATCCTTCCTGTGGAGATTACTGGTGGTCATGTGAGGGAATTAGATGGACAAAAGGAAATTAGGTGGACAAGAGGAATGGCTGTGTAAGGCCTGGAGGCACGTCCCATCTCTAAACTTTCCTCACAACAGGAGGTTTAAGATCATTCTGTATTTTTTTTTCCTGCTTACTAAAAATATTCCTCTATTTAGGTGGGATTGGAGGGACAACTGGCTCTGAGACAAGAAACAGGGAAGCCTCAACTGCTAGAGTAGGTTTTGAGTGGGTTTTGGAAGCAGCTTTTGGGCACTGCTGTGGTGTAGCTGTTCCTGCAGAATTTTTAAGGCCGTGACTGATGTGGCTACACCAGATTCCCAAGCTGGAGTGATCCATGTGCTTTGCCCATGCTCCCAGTGGCTGTTTCTAAGGATGCTTAACTCTGGAGCCAAGTTTGTCTACACAAGGCAGTGAAATGCTTTCAGAATACTCCAGTTTCCCTGTTCCTTCCCACCTTCCTGCCCTTCCCTGTTTTCTGTTGCTTTGCAGTGTGAAGCATCGAGTGCGTTTTTGGTAACTGGAAGTGGCAGATGCTTTTATTTGTTTTTAGCTCTGATTATACCCTGTGATTTGCATTAATGGGACTGTGTTGCAAAAGTGTTTTGGGAATTCCTGCTGAGGTAGGTGGTTCTGCCCTCCAGAACAGGGCCAGGAATAAAGAACATAAATGTGTGTGAGCTTGGGGGAGGGCTCAGCTTGGACACAGTCACTTTTCCTGAGTAAGTGCAGTTGTGGGTGCTGTGTGCAGCCTGGCAGCAGGGTTTTCATTGCCAGAATCCCAGTTCCTTGGCTGGATGTGCTCACTGAGTGTCTCCTGTTCCCCAGTGCTGCACCGCTACCGGCACATCCTGGGGCTGTGGCAGCCGGACATCGGGCCCTACGGGGGACTGCTGAACGTGGTGGTGAGTGAGAGCCTCCTCCCGGGGCTGTGGGGCACTGACAGCTGGCTTTTCACACTTTCCACACCTGGCAGCCATTCCCACACTGCTAAAAAGTCTGAGCAGTCAGCCCTCAAGTGAGTGATTTGGGCGCAGAGGGTGCTCCGTGGTTCTTGCGTGGTTTCTCTCAGGTTATCAGGAGGAATTGCTTCACAGGAGAGGTTGGTAAACACAGGAGTGGGCTGCTCATGGTGGAATCCCCATCCTTGGAGTGGATGTGGCACTCGTTGCTGTGGGTGGGGATTGCTCACAGCTTGGACTCGATGGTCTTGGAGCTCTTTTCCAACCTGGATGGTTCTGGGATTCTTCTCATCATCACCACCTTTCTCCAGACAGTTTTTATATTTCAGCTCCACGCCAAACAGCCCTAGGAGCAGGTAGAAAACATGACCAGTGTTTGAGGGGAAGGCTTGTTTTAGAGTTTGACACTGATATTCCAGTGGCTGGCACCGGAGTCTGTTCATGTACTTCATTTTCTTTGCCTGCAGCTGAGCCTTTTGCAAGGGGTTTTGCAGTTGTGTCGTTGGCAAACCTTTACACCAGCCCTAAGGCTCGTGCATCAGGTGTAGAGTGACACTGGTGCAAGATCTGTGGAGCCTGCCAGCTCTGGTGCTCCTGGGAGAGCAGTTAATGAACAACATTTGACTCTGAACTGCTGAGGGCTGAGCCAGGAGTTTGCCTGGAGCCCTTGTTCTCTGCTCCAAGGTTCAACAACTGCCAGGCTGAAGCGGAGCAAATCACGAGGCCTTTGGGTTTTGCAAGATTCTGTTGCATGAACTGGTGTAAGAGGGCATCCAACTGCATCAGTACTTCCCCTGTGACCTTAAAAAGACTTTGTGGCACTGCCCTGCCTTGGTCTCAGATCTCTTTGTTTGGAGAATATCCTGCCTCTGGAATTGCTGGCCCTGAGGGGAGGGATTGGGTGTGCAGGAAGGGGGCTGCCACTTGTGCCTCTCAGGAGAGGAGAGTTGATTCCTGTGTTCTCTGAGTAATAAAGCCTAATAATTCCTCATCCAAAAAGCAGGGATAGTCATGGGAAGCAGAATTCATCTGCTGGAATATCTGCCAGCAGGAGCTCTCAAACCAATTAGTCTGACTTGCTGTGTGGTCTTTCCCTCTGGATCCTGCACTGCAGGCAAGTCATTTGCAGCAATAAAGGCCTGAGCTTTATCCAGTGGTGCAGGAAGCCTTGTAAAGAAACCCTCTTCACCCTGAGAGTGCATATGGTCTGGGTTAATGGCTGGAAAGCTGTTTGGGAATGCAGCAAACTGTTCTGCAGCTCCTGGGCCACGAGAGGCCTCAGAGTTTGCTGCAGGCTCCCAAGGAGTGCAGCAAAGCTGATCCTGTGGGCTCTGTGTCCTGTCCCTCTGCAGGTAGATGGTTTGTTCATCATTGGCTGGATGTACCTGCCCCCTCATGACCCTCACGTGGATGATCCCATGAGGTTCAAGCCCCTCTTCAGGATCCACCTCATGGAGAGGAAATGTGCCACGGTGGAGTGCATGTATGGCCACAAGGGACCTCATAATGGCCACATCCAGGTGAGCTCCTGTGCCTCTCTCAGCACTCTGTGTGCACTTTGGCTCTGGAAGTGGATTCATCAGAAAGCTGGGAGAATTTTATTTCAGAGATATGGCTTTCACCACCCTGCTGTGTGTGTGGGCACCAGCTTTACACTCATTATGTGTCTGACAAGTTGTGTGGGCTGTTCCCTGCTCTGAATTTGTTCCCTGGCAGTGGCACAGCCAGGCTGTTGTGCTGTTTTCTGTTGGGCTGGGAGCACCAGGATGTGCACAGGCTGGGGAAGGGATGTGTAAGCTGGCCTTGGGCAGCTGGTGAGTGTGCCCAGGCAGACACAGACCTGTTCTGCAGCTCTCTCCATGGTGAGACCTTGAGAAGGTGATGCAGCATCCACTGGATGCTTTGAAAAGCTTCCTGATAGTGGTTTTTCTTTAAAGGAGGAATGTGAAATAAGGAAGCATGAAATAATGAAAATAAAACTATTATTTTCATTAGAGTGCATTGAGGTTTTATTGCTTTTATTTCTCTGTTCTGTAGCTGTTGCACTCAGTAGCAGTGAATGATTTCTCTGTTGTAGTAAATAAATCCAGTAATGTTTGTTTTGTAAAGCATTTACTGTGAGCAGCCTTAGCTGCATCATCCCAAGCATCTCTAAACATGTGTAACCTGTTCAATTCTCCTCCTTGGTAACTTCAGATTGTAAAGAAGGACGAGTTCTCCACCAAGTGCAACCAGACAGATCACCACCGGATGTCAGGGGGCAGGCAGGAGGTGAGTGCTCTGCCAGGGCTCTCTCTGAGCCTCTTTGTGTGTGCCCTTCCTGAGATCAGCTCTCAGCTGCTGCTGGGCTGTGGGAGGTGCCCTTTGATTTGTGTGATTGGGCACCTATGAACCCCCAGGCTGGCAGCTTTTGGCTGATTCCCTGTTTTAGGCACTTCTCTGTGCCAGGGTGCTCTTTGAGCCCCAGCACTTTACTCTGTTTTGGTAGCAGACCTGTCCAGAGAGGGTCAGCAGCACATCATGGACACCAGCAGCACTCCAGGCACTGATCTCAGTGGCATTGCTGTCTGTGTAATTAAGATCTTTCAAACACAGTGAGCAGCAGCTGCATTTGGATACCTGCTGGTCAGCAAGGCACCTTCCCACTGCTTGCCTTGCTGGAGGGATTAAAAGCTTCATTTGGTTGTTTCTCCTGTGTCTGTCAGCTCTACCCAGCAAGGCAGATTCCTGACTGAAATAGCTGTGTTTAAATGCAGGTATAAATGTCAGGATGAATACCTGTGCCAGGTACTGCTGTTTGCTTCCAGCTGGTTGCACGTGACAAATCTGATATTTCAGCTGCTTTCTGAGGAAGGCTGTAAAATGTCTGTCTGCTAATGGGAAACAGCTGGGTGAAAGGTTTAGTTAAGTGTTTTCTGGTGCTGGAGCAGATGAGAAATGCTTTAATACTTTCAAAGCACCACGTTAAGTGTGCGTGGCATTATGGAAATTGGAGGATCTGGCTTGGGAAGATAAAGGAGGCAGGTTTGGAATATCACTTGGCAGGCTGCTATCTCACTGTAAGCTGTTATCACACCAACTCATGGCAGGGTATTAACTTGTCAGAGCTGCAGTTGGGGTACTTCAGGAGATGCTTTCAAAGCACCCTTTGGATTTAGATGCATCAGTATTAAATCAGCAGGATTTAACCTCCTAAACTCTCAGTGCTTTTCAAAAGCTTTTTTCTTTCATGTTGAGCATGTCAGGACAGGGCACAGGAGTCAGCTTGTGGGCACACAAATGAGTTACTGTGAGGAAAGAGTAGATGAGCTACTTTGCAGTTACAGGCCATGCTCATGCCTTTATTCTGAGGAGGTTTATGTTTCTACCTGGGATTTATTTGAAGGGGAGCCTGTTTATTGTGTGATCACTGGCAGTTACCATAATCACTATTTGTTAAGCATATTTCCAAGCCAACACGTGCTTGTTCCCAAATCCAGCCACGTTTCCCTGTCCTTGGCAGAGGATGTGCCCTGTCTGTGGCTCTGCCACTGAAATATGCTGTCACAGAGTCACACAGTGAAGTCATCTTGGGGCACATCACTGAAACGACCTCATCCTCCCCCTTTTCTCCCCGTGCTGCAGGAATTCCGGACGTGGCTGAGGGAGGAGTGGGGTCGGACTCTGGAAGACATTTTCCACGAACACATGCAGGAGCTCATCCTGATGAAGTTCATCTACACCAGCCAATATGAGTAAGGGCTGCTGCAACTTCACAAGCACACTCTGGAGCATTTTTCCCCAAGATGGGGTTTTCCACAGGCTTTCATAGCCAGAGGAATGTTGTGTCTCTGCAGTGCTTCCCAGCTGTACAGGGAGATGAGGTGGGATGACAGCAGTAGGAATAGGATTCCAAGTTCTACACAATGACTATGCACAGTAAGGTGCTTTTGAGTCATTTAACTCTGTTTAATTTGAAGACAGAGCAAATGCCTGTGATCCCAAGGAGTGTCTGGTTATTATCCGTATTAGTCAGTGTGCTTTATAGTGCAGGAATTAGAGAGTCCCTGAGAAACTGGGGATTTTAACCATCTCTCCAAGCTTCTATTAGCAGCCACCTCACTGTAGCAGATGTTTAAATATGCTTCACTCTCAGGTTCTCTGGGAATCTCGAGGGCTGAGGAAGTTGCCTTGCTGCAGGAATCTCCTGGTGTGCTCACGAGGATGGTGGGGAGAGAAGCGCAGGGAGGGAGGAAGTGCTTGCAGAGCTCTAAAGCAAATCCTGAGCTTGCTGCAAACACAGATCCTGCCTGTCTTGACAACATCCCCAAGCTGCTGGAGGAGCAGAATGCAAACACACTGCTGCTGGGGAGGGGTTTTTTCTTGACTTCTCTGATGTTTTCCCCTTGCACAGCAACTGCCTGACGTACCGGCGCATCTACCTCCCCCCCAGCAGCCCCGAGGACCTCATCCAGCCAGGCCTCTTCAAAGGCACCTACGGGAGCCACGGGCTGGAGATTGTCATGCTGAGCTTTCATGGGAAGAAAGCCAAGGGCACTAAGATCACTGTGAGTGCATTTTCCTTTCTCTCATGTGCTTGTGGAAGTGTTCTCGGTGCTGTGGATGCGCAGGAGAGATTTCTGTCTTGGAGCTGGCAGCCCAAATCCTGTTCCCTGTAGGGATTGGTGGCATTGGGTGAATCTCAGCACACACAGAGTGACCAGAACCTGCCCTGCAAAGTTTATCCTGCCTCCTCCTTCCTTTCTTTTCCCTTCCAGCTGCTTTCTGTGAGCAGCTGGTAGCAGGTCAGTGGAGATCCCCTGTGTGTGTGTGAAGAGCAGGTACCAAATGTTGGCAGCTCTTCACTGAAGTCAGGCAGGGGAGCTCCTTCCTCCCTGCAGGGAGGGGTTTTGGTGAAATGCAGCTGCAGCTTTGACTTTCTTTCACTCTTGCAAGTACAGCTTTTGATTTAAAGTTCTGATTCTGAGAAGGGGAAAGCAGAGCTGGCAGAGAAGGTCCAAGCAGGGTTTTTTTATTGCCAGCCTGGGGATTGTAGAACAGAGTGAACTGTTAACAAGTTCAGGTGGTGGCTCTGTAGCAGCTGGTGTCTGCAGCCGTGCTGTTCCTTCCTGTCCCTAGGGAGATCCCAACATCCCAGCTGGACAGCAGACTGTGGAGATAGACCTGGCACACCCTCTGCAGCTGCCTGACATCGAGAACCTGCGAGACTTCAGCGAGCTGTCCCGCATTGTGCTGGAGGTGCAGGAGCAGGTCCGGCGGGAGGAGCAGGAGCGGGAGCAGTGCCAGAAGGAAGAGGAGCATTCCCAGCAGGCTGCCTCCCAGCCTGCCAGCCCCCTGGGAGGAGAAGGTGCTGAGGGGGAAGAGACTGCAGCTGGGGCAGAGGGGACGACCCAGGACAAGGCCTCAGCTTCCCAGCCCTTCGTGCTGCCCATGGGAGTGATATCCAGGAACGAGGATTATCCCCGCACCTGCCGGATCTGGTAACTGGTGCTTTTATGGCTGAATCCTTTCTGAAAGGGAAGGGGAAATCTTGGAGCTGTGTCCTGTGTCTGTGTGCCCTTTACCTGCCTGTGGGTCTCCCAGCCCCTTGGGCTCAGATTTCACAGAATCCCAGAATGGTTTGGGTTGAAAGGGACCTAAAATCCCATCTTGTTCCAGCCCTGCCATGGACAGGGACACCTTCCACTAGACCAGGGTGCTCCAAGCCCTGTCCATCCTGACCTTGAACGTTTCCAGGGATGTGGAATCCACAGTCTCTGGTTCCTGCTTCTGCTGCCCAATTTCCCACGCTTTGGTTTGTTCCCTCTCTCACCAGGCTGTCATCTGCCATCCCACTTCCTTGCTAGATTTACTTCAGAAGTTGGCACCTCTCCTGAATTCCACACCCCCCCCCCTTTTTTTGGTGTGTTTTATGTCCCAGAGCTGCCCAGCTCATATATTTAGAACTGTTCAGGCTGCTTCCCATTCCCGTGTGTGCCATTCATGTTCCTTGGCTGTGGGAACACAGTGCTCCCTCCCACCTTTCCCTGGCCCCTGATGCCTTGGGGCAGGCCCTGGCAGGTGCTGAGAACCCCAAGCAGGAGGTGCAGGCATGCAGAGAGCTGTGCTGCATGGGAGCTGGAATTGGTGGAGCAGTACACTAAATGAAGTGTGGAAAAAGAGCCTGAAAGCTGAGGCTTAGGCAGGTGACCTTCAGCCAAACATCTGTGCTCATGGAAAAACCTACCCAGAGCTGGTTAATCCCAGAAGGCTCCTGCTGTCACAGCTCAGTTGTGTTTGGATAAACCCCTGCTCCACCTGCTGCTTGCTCAGAGCTTTGACTGACCTTTATTACCTCCTCAGGAGCTGGTAGATTTTTCTGCTTTTTAGATTTTTCTCTCCCTTCTCTTAGGTTTTTGCCTCTCTGGTCACGCTCTCAATGTGCCTTTGCTTTCGTGGGAGGATTGAGCCTGTGCTGATCCTTGAGTTGCACAATTTAATATCAGATGGGTTTGGGGGCTGAACTACTGAAAAACCCAGCTTTGGTGTGCAGGTCCTAATGAGGATAACCCAAAGCAGGAACCTGCAAATAGCACCAGGTGGAGTTCCTTGTCTTAACAGAAAAACCGAGTGTAAAACTCGCTGTTCTGCCACACCAGGCGGAGTGCCTTCATCACAGCTTTGTGCTGATTTTTAAACTGAATACTGGGTGATCCTGGCTGTTCTCACACCTGCTTTGTCCTCATGCCCTGGCAGTTTTTACGGGACGGGGCTCATCGCTGGCCACGGCTTCACCAGCCCCGAGAGGACGCCGGGGGTGTTCGTCCTGTTCGACGACGACCGCTTCGGCTTCATCTGGCTGGAGCTCAAATCCTTCAGCCTCTACAGCCGCATCAAGGTCTCCTTCCAGAACGCCCAAGCGCCTTCCCGGGAGGCCTTTGATGAGATGCTCAAGAACATTCAGTCCCTGGCTACTTGATGAGCGTTGGTGCTGATGGACAGGGCTCGGGGTGGCAAAGGCTGCTGCGCTCCCCAGCCGGGGCTGGGGCGGGGAGGCCTCGCTCTCGGTACCTCTGGATAGAAGCATGCACTTTGAATAAAGCCTTTTTACCCCAAATGTACACACATCCCAGTTCAGACATCTGTGACTGCCCTTTCCTCTGTGCCACTCCACGCTGCTTCCCAGCAGTCCTTGTTTCCTGGTCTGTGCTTTGGAGAGCTGAAGGGATCCGGCAGAGGAGGGAACAGACCTTCCTCAGTGCAAAAATAGAATATATTGGGGCAAAAACAACTTCTGGTCAGAGCTGGACAGAGGAACAGGCAGTGACAAAGCACATCCTCTTCTCCAGAAACCTTTCTGAGGGTGCAGCATTGCCAGGAGAGGCTGGTGTGATACCTGCATCCTTGGCTTGCTAACTGCAGCGTGTGGTTTCCTCTGGAGAATTCCCTCAGCCAGGGCAGGATCCCCACTGCAGATGAGTGTGTGCAGCATTGTCCTGGCTTCTGGAGCTTGATGGATGTGCTGTTCTGGGTGTCTCCCTGAGACCTGAGATGATTTTTTTTCTCCTTGCAGGAGCTGACTGTGGGACTGGAGGTGGGTGTACAGCAAAAGCTCTGATGTGTTCAGACTGGTTTGTACCTGAAAGGTTTTCTCAGATCCTGTAAGGTGGGTCTGAAAAGGCACAGGAAAGAGCCAGAAGAAACTCAGCTGTGAGATGAGCCCAGTAGGCTCCAGATGGGCAGCAGAAGGTGCCACATGTCACTGGTCCTGTGTGACCCCAGGGCTGCCATTCCTGTTGGGGTTGCCCTTCAGAGTCCAGAGTGACAAGGGATTGTCCTTGTGTTGTGTGGCTTATTCTGGCTCCTGGAGTGGTGGGTGCTGCTGCCCTGCTCACAGGACCCTTCTTTCCCTTCCTAGCTGCACTTGTTTGATCCCAGATGATTTTGTGGCAGATCTGCGCTCCAATGGGAATTGTGTGCTGCAGGCAGGGGAGCAGATTCCCTTCAGACTGTGCTGTGCAGGAAAATCCTGGCCAGTGCTCATCTCCAGGCTGTGAGCTGTGCTAGAAACCATCAGCACTAACACAGCCCTTCGTTGCAGCTGCCCTCTGGCTGTGATGACAAACTCCAGGTCCCTTCTCTTCCTCCCAGATCAGCGTCTAACAAAACCCTGCTGTTACATCTCTGCAGTTTTAGGTCTGTAAATGTGTCTGTACCTGTGCTGGGAGGTTTCAGGCCCCTTCTGTGGGGAAGTTTCAGTCCCTGCCTGGTTCCAGTGCCTGTGAGCAGCTTTTATTCTCACTCTCACAAGGGCTTTTTGCCAATTCTGGCTCTCATGTGTTCCCTGAGCTGTGTGAGAAGCCAGGCTCCAGCAGAGACAAGGAGCAGCAGCTCCTGTCACTCACAGGATTAATTCCTGTCTCTGGATAGAGTTCTCCAAACCTCTGGGAATTTCAAGGTGATTTAGGGCACTTTTTGCTTTGTTTGCTGCAGCTTTGTGAGGAGTGGCAAGCCTGCCTCAGTGTTGGGGTGAGGAGCTGTTCCAGGCCTGGAGAATAAGCTGGAAAAGCAGGGTGGTTGTGAGAGGTTTTCTGCAGAGGTGAGAGCCAGCTGGGGTCACACAGGGCTGGGGGAGAGGGACTGGCTGCTCTCTGTGCCTTCCAGAGGGGGCAGAGAGGTCACCTGGAGCTGAACTTGGGCATCTCAGCCTTGTGCTGACCTGCAGACAGAGGTTTCCAGCCTGGTGCAGGTGTCTGGGACAACTAAAGATGTTCAGTGCTGGGTTAATGGTTGGACTCGATTTCCAACCTAAAAGATTCTGGGATTAGGAGTTTATTTGGTATCTCAGTGGCCTGTTTACCTTGGAATTTGCTGTTAGACTGAAACTGCTGCTGCAGTTCTGCCTTGTGTTCTCCAAAGGGATGGGAGATGTCCCCTTGGGCAGCTGTTCCCATTGCCTGTCCCTAAAACCAGCTCTCCTTCAGCTGGATCTATAGCTCTGATTGCAGATTCCTCCCCACTTCAGTATCCCCACAAAAAAAAAAAATCCTAAAGTTTTACATGACTGACTTGATAATTTTTGCTTTTATCTTTTAAATGACAGTTAAAATGTTTAAAATGGAGATTAAAATCCAGATTGCATTGATTGCCCTGCAAGTACCTGAGGCTTGAGTCACTCTCCCAAGTACTGACCTGTCTGTAGTCTCTGTCCTTTGTCACCTGGGCAAGGTGTCACCTGTTTGCTGGTGGCACAGGTTGTGCATCTGCTCTTCTCCAGGCTTCTTGTCCCTTCTGAGCCTTTCCAGTGGCAGTGCCAGAGTTCTCCTGATGGCCAAACCTGCTTGGCTGGCTGGAGAGAAGGGCTTTGGTGGAGGCTGATGCCCTGAGGGAATTTTCCCAGCTCTGCCTTACCCCTGTAACAGTGGCATCTTTTTATTTATAACTCACCTGGCTGGCCTCAAAATGTCAGGAGAGTTCCTGATTAAAGAGAAAACTGCTGGTGCCCCCAGCCTCATTCTGTCTGGAGCAAAGGAAATAGCAAATTTTGTATTAATATTCCTCCTCTGCTGCCTTTTCCCACTTTCTGCTGCTCCAAGCCTGGCAGGCTTTGGTGGCATTTCAGAAGTTCCCTCTGCTTTGGCTGAGGGTGAGGAAAGCTGTGAAGATGGATTTGGGAATGCTGGGGATGCTCCTGTGCCCGTTCCTTTGTGCCTGGCTCTGCCAGTGCTTCCAGAGCAGAGCAGGAGAACCTGGAGTTAAAAGTCCCAGCTCTGGGATCTTTGGGAAAGGGGAGGCAGGTTTAGGAGCAGGCAGTTTGGGTCTGATGCCCACGGTGAGGGGGATGCTCCTGCTTTCCCCGTGCTGCCTTTGCTCGTGGGAGGCTGTGCTGGCAGGACAGGGCTGGGTACTCGTGTTGGGTACAGGCTGTACCCCCCCTGCTCAGCACTGCTCTCCCCACTTCTTTCCCACATCCCAGTTCTGCAGCCCCTTGGGATCCCTGTGGGAGCTGTTGACAGGGATAATGTCTGCTGGGGCCCTGCAGATGGTGATGAATCCCTGCTGCCGACGGCTCCTCGTCCTCTTGGCTCTGCAGGAAATCTTGGGGACAATTGGCTGGATTTCTTCATCCCAGATGGGTGGAAAATGCTGGCGAGGATGGAAAACAACTTGTCAGGGGTAGGAGTACTCTTGGCAGGAGCCTTTTGGATTAAACAGAGCCTTTGCAGGGAGGTGTCAGAGCCCCAGTGGCCACTGCAGGACCTGGGGCTGAATTCTGGCTCAGGGACAAGTGTCTGCTTTGTGTGCTGGGGATGGGTTCTGCTCCTCCATCCTGCTCCCTGTGTTCTCAAAACACGTGGATTTGGCCAGCTGGAGAGCAGGAACATCAGAGCTGCAGGGTGTTTGCCTTGGGCCTGGTCTGAGAGCTGGGAATGTGCTGTGCTCAGGCGTGCTGGTTGTGGGAGACTCGCTGCCCTCCCCGGGGATTTGTCAGGCTGGATTTTACTGAGGAGGAGGAAAAGAGGATGGAATTGTTTGTAAATTTGGGTGTCAGCTCCATTGTGGAGTGGACAGCAGCAGTGGGAGGGCAGTTCCTTAGGAAATGTGTGCTGGGGAAAAAGGGAATTCTGTGCAAACGTGCCTGGAGGTGTCAGCTCCCAGGAAAAGCCCAAACCACAGCTGGCTCCGTGTTTGCTTTTCAACAAGGATGAACTTTTTCTTGGCTTTTTATTAATTTAAACCTAGTGGAACTTGATGGGAGTGTTGGGTGTTGTGTGGAAATGGGTTGTTTAGGCTCAGCTTGCTAGTTTAGGGAATGGTAATGTGTTAGCTCTGTCTTGTAGCTGGCTGCTCACGTGGCCACTGATCCTCTGAGGTGCTCAGCTGCCAAAGGCTCCTGCTGCCCTTAGCAGTGGGACAGTGAATTATTTGGGGTGTGGAGTGGAAGAGAGAGGTACCAAACTGTGAGTGCCACTGACCTTTGGGTGCTTTGTGTGCTGGATTAAAACGTGTGGTTCTGGTTTTTGTTTGGATTGCAATCTTTGGAACTTTTGAGGCAAAGAGCACTTGGCTCGACTGTGTTCATTAGCTTAATTAAAGCAATCTGCACTTTTGTTTTGTCATTGATTACTCCCCCTTCCCTTTTCCCATGTGTATTTTGCACTCACCACTTTAACTTGACACAGAAGGATTAATCTGGGCATTTCCTGTAGGTTTTGAGTGTGGATAAGTCTCTATAAAAGTATTAAAAATGAAGGTGAAACATAAACCCCTGCTTTGTACAGAGGGCTGTGGGAGGAAACCACTGCACATCCACCACCACAAATATCCATGTGGAACATGCTAATCTGCAGTTTAACCACCTCACCTGTCCAAGGGCTGGGGGTTTGCCTGTTCTTTTCGTGGTGGCTTTGAGAGGAATGGGATGTATAAAATCAACACCTGGCCTACTTCACCCCAGGTTTTGGAAAGCTGAGCAAGCCCTGTGTGTTACTTTTACACCTTGATCATTGTTACCCAAGGAGCCTTTTCCAATTTCAAATAATAAAAAGCAAAGTTTTGTGAACTTAGTTCTGTTTGCTTCCTTTTTTTCTCCAAAGGAAAAGGTTGGGCAGTTCCACCCTCCTGACGTGCAGCTTCCTCTCTTCCAGCGTGGGGTAGGAAATGATTTTCCCTTGTTTGGGTACCTGGTGAGCAGTTCTGATTTCCTGAGGATGTGAGACACACATCCCACCCCTCATGCTGTGAAATCCCAATTCTTGCTTTATCCCTGTTTTCTGTTCTCTCCCCTGGGCTGCCCTGGTGCCTGGCTCCGTTTGGGGTGGCAGAACTGGCACCTGAGCCCTGGCAAAGCCTCCCTGCCCTCCAGGCCCAGCTTCCTCTGTCAGAAAGGAAACCTGAGGTAATCCTGGATATTTTTTTTTCCCCATTTTTCCTTCCACTTGGTCCGAAGGGATCAGCTGGCAGCAAACCAGCCTGAGGGATGAGGAGGGGGAGGCAGCGTGGTGGTGCCAGCCCCTTCTCTGTGGGATCAGACTCAGAGTTATCTGTGTCTCCTACACTCCAAATTCACACCCACTCCAGCTCTGCTTTTCCAAGTGATTCTGTGGAAATGGGAGAACTTGTGGAATGAGCTCAGCTGCCACCAAGGAGCTTTTCCTCCTCCTGCTGCAGGTGCTGTGCCAGCCCCGTGTTCCCTGTCCTGCCTTTCCTGCTTTGAGTTTTGCAGCCCAAGTTTGCTGCTAAGTTCCTTGGCAGCTGATTCTTTTTGAGAACAAACCCTGGCCGAGGAGCTCTGAACTCCCCAAGTTCAGGATGAACTCCTAATCTGGAAATGGCTCTGCTTCAATGCTGGTCCTTAATCCAGGCTGGAGTGCTCTGTTACAGCTCCCCAGTGCTGTCCTCTGAATGAATGTCTGGCATCTCCCATTTCCCATTTTTTATCTACTTTTTATCTATTTTAATATATTTTTATATATTATATATTTTATATCTTTTTATATTTTATATATAAATTTATATTTTATATTTATTCATATTTTATATATTTATATTTCTATATTTTAAATACATTTTTAATATTTT